>JAZHFQ010000211.1:600000-1156586 GCA_038387885.1 Spodoptera picta | reverse complement strand
ACAAAACTACAAAATTGATTGGAGAAGAAAAAGTGAAGAATATGCAGTACCTAAGAGCTGAATATCCATTTTTCAGTTCAAAATCTAGACGATTGATGAGTTTCGAAAACTGGCCTCTCGTTATGCAGCAGAAGCCTGAAGATCTTGCAGAAGCCGGTTTCTTTTATACTGGCTATGGAGACAGGACCAAGTGTTTCCATTGTGGTGGTGGTTTAAAAGATTGGGAAGATGACGATGATCCTTGGCAGCAGCATGTTCAGTGGTTTAGTCAATGTGCTTATGTAAAGTTTAAACTCGAACAGTGTTTTGTTTAAGATTAAATAGGGGAGGTATATAAAGAAATAAAAAATAATATATTGCATATAATTTGTTTTATTAATTTTATAATGTTACATTTAGTTACACACACACAAAAATGCATTAAGCATTACACATATATCTAAAACACAACACACATTATAATCCTAACTACTATAGTCTACAGTAACATTTCGATTTTTATCTATTTCAATAATATTGTCAAACTCAGCATAAACAATACAGTTAATTGTTTGTATTAGTGAGGATTCAAATCGTACTTCTAATCTTACACTACCATGCTTTATGAGATTCCAATGGGCTGATGAGTTAGCTGATAAATCAGGAGTTAAATCAAATGCTAAAAGACAGTAACCTTTGGCATACTGTTCACGAGAGATTGCATTTCCTTCATTAAGAAAGTGAATACCAGTCCCCGAGAATAGAGTATGATATGCTGATGTAAACATATTATTATTAAAAGATGGTTGCAAAGCTTTGGAAGGTATTTGTTGACCATCAATATATAAGCTGAAAGAGTTAATACCATAGTTTTCAAAGTTAAATGGATTTTTAGTAAGTGAACCATTAAATGCGGAATTATTCACAAAACCAATAATACATCTTTTGGGTACCTGTCCTAAGAATATATTATCAAGAGTTTTCCCTTGAACACCCGATGGAATAGTTAAAACTTTAACTTCAGCACGAGTTATAGGATATTTAGCAGTGGTAGAAGCTAAAACTTTCTGATGTGCGAGTAATACACTTGGATTAATTCGTGCTCTTCGAACAATAAGAGTTGCATCCGTAATGCAAACTTTAAACTTTACATCATTTGATCCAGCAATTAAATTAAAACTCTCTCTTGACCGAACTAATTTTACACTCATTTCAACGCCATTAATTAAAAATTTATCTTGATTGAAAATATCACCATGAAGATGACCAATCATTTCTACTTCCCTGCTTTCATTAACTAATTCCTGTCTTTTAACAAATCCAATGTTTTTACCATCTGTGGAATCCATTTTTCCTGCTGTATCATCATACCAAAGACTACAAGTAAGATGAGATTGTTTAGCAGCAGGTGCATAGTTTAAAAGGGTTTCCATGTATGCTCGATAAGCATAGGTATTATTAGGTGGTGACACAAGTTTTTGGTTTAAATAGATATCGAGTTGACTAAAAAGTGAATGCAACCAATTATTTACAGGTGCTACTGCTGTAGCTGATATCAAGTTTGTTGAATCTTGATTTAATACTTTTGCCTTTATGTGGAGTAATGTATGAGACAAATCTATGTAGTCATCGCCTGTTCCAGGAACTTGAAACTCGATAGGTCCATCATCAGCAAGAGATGAAATTGGTTTATAATGAATCCACAATCCATTTTCAATGCTTGTTTGTGTAGACGGTAATGCAAACAAATCTAATTCTGACTTAACGCACTCACAAGAATGATTATGAAGGAAAGACATACTTAATTTGAAAATATATCTTTGATGTTTTTTGGTTTTCGACCAAGTTTTTTCGTAGCTTTCACTTTCGCTGTTAGTGGTGGAATGAACGAGGCCAATCGTTTTCTTTTAGTTATATACCCAGATCCTGTCATGTTAAATCGATCAATTTTGTCATCAGCCTTTCGTTTTAAGTTCGTACTAACTTGCTTTAGACGATTTTTTATTGAGGCTTCCATAGGACGGGCTTGAACCATATCTGATAAAAGTCCTACTCCAGCATTTAATGCCTCCTTACCAACCACTCGAACACCACTTGAAAGTAAAGGTAAAACTGATCTAAATAACCCTCCTAAGAAGCTCCCAATACCATGACCACGTTGGTATGGTGAACCCTTATAAATTACTCCAACTCCTGATCCAGCTTGATGAGAATAATAATTTTCGTATGGACATTTATGATGATCCTGATGAGAATACATTATTATAATTTGTGGAAATGTAGTTTAATACACACGGTTCCAAACTGGAATGGGATTTTTTGTCCTGTGCTCGATCTTATATCTATTTCTAACGTATCGAACTCTCTTCGCATAACAGGTAAGTAGTGAGGTGGAGAGAAAATGTGCATTTTATTCGCACCATAAATGTATTTTGAAGGATCTAATGAAATGACTCTTAATAGCGGAGTCATAACATCACCCACAATCTGAGGATCGATAATATCGCAATATAGAAATAGTTGTGATGGTAACCCTAAGTGTAAATTAGCAGGACACTTCCCAAAATTTCTGTCTAGGAGATTTGTATTTGGTTCATAACCTAGTTGTAAACTTAATTTGGGTGATAATGTTATGGAAGTTATATTTTTATCCAAAACAGAAACAGACACAAATTTTGTTATTTCATCATAACGAAATTTCAAGTTCTCTCTGATACTATTTAACGTTTTTAAAATATGTTCAACGTTATCGTAGTTGGTAGCGGGAATATGTTTTTTGTAGTACACTGTTGATGGTTTATCTTCATTAGGCATTATCATGGTTTTTGTGATGTATACAACATTTTCATGATCTTGAACAGTAAACATGGTGCATGGATATTGAAACTCGACAACTCCAACCGACCATTCACCTTCTAATTTCATAGCTTTTGGTAATTTTGTTGAAAAATTTGTGGTCTTGTTATCAGGAAAGTATTCCATTGAACTATTGCTGAGCAAAGTTAAATAAAAACTTTCTTTATTCATATTTCTTGTAAACTAGAAGCTAAAATCCAACTGTTAAATTTATCTGGATAACCTCTCCACTTCACTAATACTTCTTTTCTGTTACCCGAATAACGAGTGCCAATTATTTTATCTATTTTATATTGTGAGGTGGGGTTGTAAGTGACCTTCTGTAATTCTCTTTCATAAAAAGTACCAACTATTGGTTCATTTTGTAAATCAGTTATTGTATAAACAATCCATGGAGATCTATCAATTATTGAAGATATAATAAATATTTCATCACTCCAATTGGATTCATATCCTTTTTGAAAAACATGTTTATATTTACTTATTCGAACATAATCACCCACGTTGAAATTTGGTTTAGAATTTTCTAAAGAAAGTTTGTTTGATCCTCTATCATAAAGATTAGTCCAAACTGTCATAATATTGTTGGAACTTACATCACATGGGCACATCTTAATACTCGAGTGAATGCTGTGATTATAAGAGTATATTAAATCTTGTAAAACATCGACATATCTATAAGTATTATTATGAGTGAAATAACGCCACATTTTCATTTTTAGAGTTCTTTGAAATCGTTCAACAATACTAGCCTTAATATCAGGATTGTTAGTGGTATAGTAATTTATCTTTTTGGATTTAAAGTATTTTTGTACATCTTTTGAAATAAATTCTGTACCTTTATCAGATTGTATGTGAGTAGGTGTTGAATTACTTTCAGTAAATATACTTTCAAAACATTCTTTAGTTGTTTCTGAGTTTTTCTTTTTCATTGGTTTTGCAAAAGCATATTTACTAAATACATCAATAACACAAAGTATGTAGTTGAAACCATCATTATATTGAGCATAAGTTCGCATATCACTTAAATCAGCTTGCCACAACTCATTAATGTTTGATAGAATGTACCTATTACGCGGGAATTTTTTCCGAATGGGTTTATGTAGTGTATATGTTTCTTGTGATTGTAACCATTCCTTTACTTGCTTTTTATCCATTTTCTCCTTCATAGCTTTTGATAATTTATCAATACTACCAAAACCAGCGGGGTTAGATGGATCATAATAAATCCTGTTAATTTCTTCTAATACGGGGTCCATTTTTCCCAATCGATCTTTTTACGTATTTTAGTTATAGATCTTTTATCTCCACTGCTCGGTGTAGAAAACTCTTGAACTTCAATCTCAGAGGTTTTGTTCAGATCTTTTGCTTGAAGTTGGTTAATAAACTCACATCTCTTTGGATTTCCAATATAAGTAAGTGGTACTTTAATATCTTTTAATGCTTTAGCAAATCTATCCCACCCTATCGGATCACTTTTTTTAAGGGTCTAAGTGAATCATTTATTAAATCAACAATATTACTTCCTGGAATTTTTTCATTATCAATTATGACTGTGCCTTCATTGTCCCAACGTATTTTACTTTTACTTATTCCAATTAAGTTTAATAATGACTCACCTTTTTTATTATAAGTTTTTGGAATTAAACTGAGTATTTGTGTTGGTGAATACAGTGGATTTGCTTCACTTTCTATACTTTTAATAGATCCTTTCTCCTCTAACAAAGATTCAGCATCAACTGAACTTTTTAGATCTCTATCTTTATTTTTAAAACCAATTTTAGATCCATTTGAATCTTCATTAGATGTATCAGAATAAATTGGTAATCTGAGTGGTTGACGATCCTCTTCGGTAAAGTGAAGGTATCTTTGTAGTGTTTGTAAATATAACATCCACTTCTTTCGGTCTTCCGTCTTACTATTCATAATATTTTGCATTTCAATATCTAGTCGAGACAAATTACTAGTAACCTTATTTTCTTGTTTTAATTTTTCAATCAATCCAGGTTCAATAAGTATCATTTTCTTAGCATTTTCCATGTTAACTGGCTAGTCCACTTACTAATCCACTCAATATTGCACCTAATATTATTGGTAAGAAAGCCCCTCCTTTTTGTATAATAATATTTTTTCTTAGTTTATGTGTACACTTATGCACCAGTTTACGGAGTATATTTTTGTGTTTATTCAATTTTTGTTTATCTTGATCTTTGAGAGGTATCTTTCCTTGTAAAACGTTATGAATACATTCACAAATACAATTTATTTCTTCTTCATCACACGTTTTAAGTAACGCTCTTTGATATTTTGGTTTAAGCGTATGCAAAGCGTTTAGCAAATGTTTATGCGTGGTGAGTCGACGATGCATCATTTAGAAATGATTTGAATTGTTTGATTCTTGGTGTATTTAAACTCTTTCGTGGGGACGTAGACTGTGCAGTAACCATTAAATGGGAATACATTTGTCTTGATACGACAAAAATCATTTGTATTCTGTTTTAAATCTATCATTAAATATCCATGCGCTTCGAAAGTTGCATCCCTGTAGGCGTCTTCAATGAATTTTGGGTTATCTGGTGACACTTGACGTGCTAAATATCTTATTTGAGTTTTATCTCGAGGGTTTTTAAAATAAATTATATAACTTGAGTTTAAAGAAATGTCTCTTTGACCTTTACCTTGATGAAATAAATTTTGTGTTAAATAAAATACACTAAGATTCCTGTGATGACTACCTTTTGTAAATATATCCACAATTCTTCCATCAGACTCTCTCATTAGATCATCAATAATAATAAGGTGTGGGTTTTCACCATCAAACATATTAAGATTTGGAATTCCTTGATGATAGTTAACATTTGGTAAATTATATAAAGGCTGCATTTCATCAAAGCACCATGTGATCTGATTAAAATCACAATTACATATTTCTTTAACTGATTTTATGAAATTTGTTACAAAATTTGACTTCCCACATCCACTTGGTCCTGCCACAATAGCAGTAAACGGATGGATAAAGTGATACATTTCACACGTCTAGAGTTTTAAAGGGATGAAATAAAAATGAAAATGTCGGTGTAAAATTACTATATATTAACAAAATTATATACCTAAAACATATAATTTGCGAAAAACAGAATGTTTTGTATACTATTTCTAATACATTTAGTACTTATCAGAAATAAAAACTACAATTATTTTTTGCACTATTTACAATCAAACAATAAATTTTAAATAAACTATTATATAATATTATAGTAATATCATAATTTTGCAATCAAAACAAATTTTGTATATACACACAGAAATAAAAGTAAAAAGTATTACACTTAACGTAATTTATAATGTCCCCAAGCCAATGTATCAATGTTGTTGTCCATAATACATCGTTTAGTATCATTATATGACAAAGATGTTTTATTTATTTTTTGTGTAAAAATAGTGTGTTTGATTGACTTAAATCGAAGCATACTACAATATAATACATTTTTATTAAACAAACACGATTTGTAATTTTCCATATTCATTTTTTTGGTAACACTTTTGTTAACTCCTTTTGCTTTTGCTATAAATTTATCTTCTATTTCTAAGGCATACATTTTTGATCGCAACCCTACAAATTCCTTCAATACTTTACCATTATTCTCATCTTTAAAAAAACCTAACTTTTTTTTATTTATTTTTGGATATCCGTAAATATTATTTTCCGGGTAATCTGATGTATCGAAATAGTGAAGTAGATCTGGTTTTATATCCTCATAAAAATTATCTGTAAAAATTTGATATATCAAACTATCGGTATCGGTGTACAATAACTTAATTTTATTATGAAACTTTTTAATCATGTAGTTATAATGAAATTCATACATAAGGGTCTTAGATATATCTAAAATACAAAATCCTAAATAAATCGGTTTATCATAAATTAACTTTGTTTTCCGTAATTGTATTGCGACTAAATGTTCTGAAAATATTGATAAACTATGGAATTCTGGTTTTGCAATCCAATCCTGAGCACCTAAAACTTTACCACGATTATCCCAGTGAGTTAGTAGTTTAACGTTTACTCTTTTTTCAATATTTTCCATAGTCTTACCGAAGACAGAATTATTCATTAATTTAAAAAAGTCTTTTTCAAAGTTTGATGTAGCTAACGTTCTCAAACTAGTATTTAAGTCTATGTATTTCTTTAACCAAGAACTCTGTTTAAATTTTAAAATTCTATGTACTTTCATTAATTTAATCCCCATTTCAACGCATTGTTTTAAATTCCTGTAATGAATGATGTATTTATTTTTATTATTTAAATTAGGAACTAATTTAGATTCTTTAGTATTACCCACACATATGTTTTCAGGACATAACGGAAAGTCAGAATGCAAATCATGAAGTTCATCAGGATATTCCAAATCAACTTCTAAAACATAACCGAAATCAGAGTTATCCGAAACATTATAATCTGTATTAGAATCTACCCATTCAAAACCACCAACAGGAAGAGATTGAGACATTGCCCAACCATATAAATTATTCGCATCAAAATATGTGAGATATGAATTAGGTTTTTCGCTATCATAATCTTCCATGAATTTATTATTTGCTCTAGCAAAACGATTGCTACACTGAGATATACCCCTCTAATACCAGCTTTAAAAAAAGCAACTTTGTCATAGTCTGTTAATAATTCTAATTCTATTTTTGTAAATTTTAACATTGCATCCCAACTTAAACCTGGGGCAGTATAGTAATGAGCAGGATCTAGTCCATAAGTTTTTATACAAAGCTTTCTAAAGTTTTCGAATACATCAGTCAAAAGTAAAACATCAGTTTTTAAATATAAATTGGAATAATCAGACATACTACTACACTTAAAATGTTGCCAAATATCTTTTGCGTGATTATAATCATCATTTGAAATATTTGAATCTGTGAGTGAACTATAAAATTGGTGTTGATCAGGAAGTGATGGATGTTTCAAGCAATCACTATTACACATAAATTCATAAGGATAAATACCTTTCCGTCTTAAACGTGAAAAATCTTCATTATTAGGATAGTTCCTTTTTAATTCTGTAAACTGATCATCATTAAGATTTTTAGCTAGTTGATCTAAACTACACGATAAAAATTTCAGTGAATCTACGAATCTTAAACTTACTGGTTGATTATTTATTGTTAACTGTTTTGAAAATGATATGTATCGTTCTTTGTTTTGTGGAATAACTTCAACTTTGTTATCATCGAGGTTTAATGCATGGACAATGAAATGAGCATCGTAGTGACTGAGGTTATGTAAAAATATTGGGATATGACGAGGGGTTCTGTACTTAGAACTACACACTTGATGTGCAACACCCCTAAAACTACCAGTGTGCCAATCAAAATCGTAAAAAAGATCTTCATTTAACTCAGTTTCACAAATATGACATATGTTTGAATTTGAAATTTTAATTTTCTCTTCATCTGATAATGGAACGGGACATTTTTGGAAACTATTTTTTTTAACTATTGCTTTCACATCTTCACAAAGGCGATTCATAAACACTTGTGCACAGTTTGACCCACTATATGTCTCATATTTTGATAATCTGTTATCATATGAACATTTAATGTAATATCCAAAACTATACACTTCATGTTTTTTAATATTAATTGTACTAGGCTTGGATGGATCGTTACTACATGATTCTATCGGATTCAAAAATGCCTCAAAGTCTGCATAAATCACAAACGGCATTTCCAACTTTTTCGCGAATTTATCAAATTTTAATTTATTATTTGAGGTTGCTTTACCAAACCAATCCTTTTTGGAATCCACACCGTTTGGTAATTCTGTACAAATGTGCGCGCAATCATATTGTTGATGGTTATTAAGTCTTTCCTTTGATGGGAAATGAAGTAAACATGAATCACATATACAAACTGCATGATGTTGTCTTGATATTTGTGAACTTACTAATCGCGATAAGTTTTTAATATAACAGTAATGATTGTTAGTACCATTCGATATATATAGTAGGTTAATATGAATAGGTGTACGACATTTTGATAAATATAAAGGACCTACAACAGAATTACACTTTTTTTCTTTATTATACTCTAAACCAAAAACATTAATACTAATATTGTTTAATTTCTCTACTTTTGATATATCTGCAATTTTAACCGGAAAAGAAATACCAGTAAATTTTAATTTATTTCCATGAATTGCGTAAGATGCTACCCGATCTACATTTTTACATACAGGATATAAACCGGAGAGTAATGCCCATTTGAAACACATATTATCATTATTTTTAACATTGATTACAGCTTTTTTTGATTTAATATCTTGAGGAAGGTTGATGTATGAACTACCACGTAGGGGGTTGAATTTGTTAACATTCATATCTATGTATTTAATTTGATTAAGACTCCAACCACTATCTTTTTTTTCAAATTGACAAATTTTACCGACTACTGTGTCTATTAATGATGAATAAAAAATATTTAAGTCATCTCCTTGACATATTATGTAATTAAACGTTTGAAAATCAAACGTATTTTTAATATCTTTAGTTTGTTGTATGAAATCAGCATGCAATATGAAGTTTATTTTACAAATTGTGTGTTGTTGAATACATTCATTTATCAAAAATAAGATATCAATTTTTAATGAATTTAAAAACGATTCCGGCGTTTCAAAATATTGCCCTGATTGATGTGTTTTACTATTAATTCTATATGTTAAAATTCGATTGCCAAAAGCGGTTTCAACAACTGTAACATTCGTTAATGAATTATGTGATTTTAAAAGATTATTTTTATGTGTATTGCTTTTTAAATGGTTGTTTAAATACCTTTTATTAATATAAACATGACATTTATCACATTCCACCTTATTGTTGTCAACGTCATTGGTTTCAATTGATGATGTAGAAGCTCCTTCGTCAAATTTTGCTTTCTTGGTAACCTTATTTTCATCGGCAGTGATACCTTGTTTGATACCTCTTCCAACTTGTTGTTGGCTGTAACAAAAAAGAAAATTGTTAGACAAATCTTAAAATAAAACATTAATACAATAATATTTCTTATTGAGTTTGTACTTCTAATACTTACATCAACGTTGTTTCAACCATCAAACATTGATTATACAACTCATCATCATACGATGAATTGAACAGTTCACGCTTCTCCATTTCATCACAAACTTTAGACAGCTCCTGATTGAATTCACTATTGGATTGTTCTATATTCTCCTCAATGGGTGCGGAAAAGAAAGAACTGATGCATATTTCACTGAAGTTTTCCATTTTTATAATAAAGAAAAAAGTATGTAGCACAGTAAGTAACAGTTAAGTGTTTTGCTAGGAAAGTCATCTAAAAATCTAATGAGTACACAGAAGTACTTTAAGTAAACAGAATCACATTCACTAATCCACTAATGAGTGTCATTGTTAAAAAAGTATTTTTTAACTTTTTCACTTTCTGCTATTGTCTTTGTAATATTGTATACGAGACCGTTTGTGTTGTCGTAGATGCTATCCTTATTATTCTTTACGTAATATTTAATCCTCGTGGTAGCGTGCTTCCAGTGATCACTAATTGGAATCTTGGATAGTTTCTTCATATCATACATTTCAATTTTTATGAGATGCGTCGCTTGGTCTCCGTCGTCAGAATTTGTAGAGATGTATGATACGCCATCTCTAGCAGCTCGTGCCACAGTCGACGATAGCAGCTTCTTCCTTTTTATTTTTGGTGTCACTTCAAAAAATTGATCAATCGGTTGCGATTTCCTTTTTCCTCCATCGTCTGTGTTAATAACGACGATGTCATCACTCTCTTCTTCGTGTTGGGGAGAGAGTGGCGAGTAGTAATACTGTTTATAGGTATTTTCATTATCGTCTGCGAAGTTGAATGATCTCTGCAACAACAGAGTTATCACGTTAAAATCAATTTGTTTACACTTAATCTGACACACACACACACACACACACGTTAGGAAACAACAACAGAAATACAAGTAAGTTTGTCAATAGAATAAACACTTACCTCCATGACCATTGATGCGTTGAAGTAAGTAACACAAACGTAGTATTGGTAGACGTACACAATCCACTGTGGTCAAAGTCAAAGAAATTGCCTTGCGCCTTGCGGTCAATTTGACTGCCTTGGTCTTTCTAGTGTTAAGGAATAACGTGGTCAGGTAGGTAGGTACTTATTTAGCCATATCTATTTTTATTATTTTTTATTAGTTGAGTCGTGACCATTTTATTTTATATTATGTTAGTAGGGATTTCCTTATACAATGATTTGTTTTATCGATAAAAGATACCGATATTTGAACACTCATCTTTTATGTTTGTCTTCACAGTCAATCCAATTTACTATAAACTAAGGTGTAGGTTTAAAAAATATCTGTCTTGCATACTAATATACCTAAAGATTTTTTTTTATAAGCAGGTACCTATCTATTTAGATTACATGCATGAGTAATCTGAAAACGACATGTTCTTATTGAAAAAGGTTAAACGAGTTATATTAGCCAGTACTATGAATAACACCTGTCTTTCCTCGAATGTGTAGGCAGAGAGGTAGACAAGAAAAAACTTTTTAATCATAATATTCATGGGCTTCTTAGACATTTTACAAGTATGTGTAGGTACCTAAATAGGTAAATACCTATACGAACATATATCTATTTTAAAAAGTAATGTGGGTGGACTGGAGTGGAGTCCCTTTAACTATGCCTAATTTTTCTATTTTAAGATCTTAATTTCTTATTTCTATCTTTCTTACTTACCGTTGTACTATATCGATATTAACAAATAATTGACTCACGGCTCATCACTAGACAATTTACGGCAAAACCGTTGGTAAAATTATAGTACGTGATTCGGACGCCTCAGTCACCTGACTGCGACGAAATAAAATGTCTCGATTATCGACACTTATCTCTTCAAATATTGTACTATTTGCTTTGGCTGGCTAATTCAAATGCTACGTGACACATTGCTCTTATTATTTTCTCCTAGTTACTGTGTAGAAACGTAATTTTATGGAGCGATGTCGTCATCGATTTAGTAAGAAATTGGGAACATACTGTATCACTATTTGTAAGTAGGTAGATACACCTACATAAACTTAGATGTCTAATTTAAACAATCCTACACAAAACTTATCAGAGTCCTTTAAATCACTTATCTTTTTTTCTTGACAGGGTGAAACCTTCAAAAGGCACCTAGCTTCGTATTCCTTTTTATATCTACATAATACTTAATGTTATAAAGAGATATTACATGGGACTTACCTATAACATAAATAGTAAAACGTGTTTGTTACATTGTACAGTGCATCGATATAATAATATTTCATATACAGTGGTATTAAGCGCCATACATGCACCTCTGCCTACCCCTTCGGGGATAAAAGACGTGAGAGAGGTACTTATAAGATTTTAAGTCAGTACCTAAATAGGTACAGAAATTATTGGATCCGAATTTACACGTGACAGTTGGCGAAAGTATTGCCTACCTACTTGTGGTCGGAGGAACAACTAGCTAGACACAAACTTATTCAGACATCGGGTTGTCTGATTAAGTGTCGGTTAGTCGAACTAATGGATAATTTCCTATATTTCACATGTATAGTTCCTATATATACAAACGTCCGTCTTCTTATTGTGGCGGGAAAATCATCGAATGACTTCTCCCACCTGGGTGAGGCGGGAGGGAGTGTCAGACTCTTACTGACTAAAAACCACCCCGTTCCTTAATTTAAAACATTAGACACGTATTTTTTTCTTCATCATCACTACATAGTATAAAACAAGGTCGCTATCCGCGCTCTGTCTGTCTCTATATATGCTTAGATCTTTAAAACTACGCAACAGATTTTGATACGAGTTTCTTTACTAGACAGAGTGATTCGTAAGGAACGTTTATATGTAGATATAATACATGCATATTGCAGTAGTGATGATTCACCGGTTCTGGCTCACGCGTTTGACAGGTCAAATCCGGGAGAATCAGTCGCACCAATCCTAAAAAAAAAAAAAAAAAAAAAAAAAAAAAAAAAAAGGGTTTTGCCATGCTCTGATCACGTTTCTGCAGTCCTTTTTTGCGTAGGATGCGTGGTTCTGGAGTTATGCAAATCAATTGCAAATCCATTTATTGTTATCTCATTCATTTCCGGTGCTCCTGACCCTCATCAACGCTCCATTGTTCTTATCTATACTTCGAACACCCTTTTGGCGTTCTTATCTATTACTCACTGGTAACCCTCATTATCTTTCATTTCCTATGTCATCAATAAAACACAATCATTCATTTTAATTTTCTAATTAATTTATTACTTTTTTCTACAAAATATGAGTGGAACATCTCATCCACAAAAATATCATTGTACAGTGTGTACCCTGTAAATATGTTCGTAAAACTATGCATTGAACATCCCTGAAACTTAAATAGCAAATACATTAAGCAATATTCACCACAAACTGAAGTCCAATCATTCTGAATCCTATCAACATTCCAGTCCCATCTCTTACAATTCCTTTTCAAAAACTGAAGATGATATCGCTCAGGTGTTCGTCCATATGAATCAAAATATTGACCGATGCCATTCGCATCGATATGTACAGCTATCCAGTGTGACCCTGGTTTATCATCCGCATCCAAATTGCATATTATATACGTTGGTACATGTGTATACATAGGTAGTCTATTAGCAGCATAAACATTATTTTCTAGACTGACATGAATCTTTTTCATATGCTTTTGTAATTCTAGTGTGTCCATGATATTACTGTTATTAACAAATTATTACAGTACTAATCTATTCAATGGTTGTCATACGAATGTTCAATTATAGTGATTTGTAAATATTAAATCGCATTCTTTTGGGAATCACAAAACAAGTTCATGCCTGTTGCGATGTGCGATAAATTTGTTGACTCATAGAGTTCAGATAAGAATGGTGCTATATAAGATCGAACAGTTGCAGTCATGCAGTCAGTCTATGAAAATATTTTGCAAACTATGTTTTAGTTCCTTTTAATATTTTATGACTTTTTCTAATTTGCTATTCTTAGGCTTAATCTATATTTATAAAAAAATAACTATATGTTGTATTTGAGTTTCGATTACAAATACCTACTAAGACCGCGCACCGTCAATGTGACGGCATACATGCCGTCACATTGACGGTGCGCGGTTTATATGTATATAAAGACAGCGATAAGAATAGTGAACAACGATCTCTTATACTAAAGTGGGTACTTTTGTTTTTATTTATGTTGGGTTGAATTCTGACTAATTTATTAGTACCTAACTTGTTTACATTTTATATTAGGCATTGGTTCCGCTCGCAGAGCAGTCGTGTAGCAAGTGACGGCACAGAAAGGACTTTTGTTTCTCCAAACGCCAGTGAAGAGGGACGTCGTAGCTAGGGCCAAAACGTAACTTCTGACAACTTTTTAACATCTCTAAATTCGGCTAAAACACTATTGGTCGAAGACTAGTATTGTTGAAACAATGCGGCGTGCAAGACGAGAAGTACCACTGATTTGTAGAGGTATTCATACTACAAGAAATAAAACCTTCATAATGAAAACCGTTACCGATACAACCCTTACTGTCTATCAAGGAAAACCTGGAACACATGTTATTATTTTGTGTACTCTGCACCTCAACATAAATATAGGTACTGACAAAAAAAGTTGCCTGAAACAATTGAATTTTACAATAGGTACAACAAAATTTAGTGTAGACATCAGCGATAAATGGCACGCAAGTACACCGTAAGAGCTGGAAGTTGGGTATGACCTGTCATGTATTTTACAATATACTTGATTTAGTAGCTATAAACTCGTGGATTCTTTATCAAAAAGTTACTAGAAAAATTTCTCGTCATGATTTCATCATTCAACTACTGAGCGTACTACGTGAAGAGTATGTGAAAAAAATCCACTTCAACTATGTCACAGCATCACATTAGTTTTATTTTTATTTTATTTTAATGCAAAATATGCAATAATTTCATAAGTATTCTGACTTAATCTCTAGTACCGTCAAATTGACCGCTGCGGTCTTTGAAGGTATAGCATGAAGCCTGGCCCTTCTAGTGTTAAATACGAAACCAACTTGGTACCTACTGAACAAAAATCATAACTATACCTATAACCTAAGTGATTATGTACCTATGTTTTACCTGATTATGCCTGCTTAGCTACTCAGAGGTCCTTAATTAAAGTAATCAGTATCCTGGAGAAGGTTGTGAGGATTTCGCGTCCTCATAGAGCCTGAAAATCACCCTGGTATTACGTCTCACAAATTGAGTAACAAATGCGAGAAACACATTCTTCTGTGCATCTTCCCATATCTCCTGCACTAGCCACGGTCTACCTCTTAAAATGGGACTTGGAAAAAGTCTGACTAGACTAGACTGTAAACTGAGTCACCGAGGTGTTGGACTCCTCCATGATCCGCCACGGTAGCGCGTACAAAATGCGTCTAAGTCGCGGGTCTTTATTCAAATGTGATGACGAGCTATAGGTCGATTTCAAAAATAAATAAATTACTAGCTTAAAAACATTCTCTCATTACATAATTACCATTTTTATTAAAATTATATTCTCAAAGAATGTAAGTCTTAGCTAAACATAAAATAGTTTATACTTTTCCGACGTAATTAATTCCCCTATACTTATTATACTCTTTGGTAATTATATAATGTTTTCTACTGACATTTACACTACTTAAAATACGTAAAAACGAATTTAGAGATAGATTTGAAAGATTTGAACTCAAATCTATCTTTTATCTTTCATCTGTAGAGATTGATTAATCGTACCATTTACGTCGTAACTATTTCTTTAAAAATATGAACGCAAAACATTTTTTGGATTATTTTTTTCGTTAATAATTATTTTAAACCTCAATATACTAAAATTCAAAATTAAGGCGCATAAATTAATAATTTTGTCTATGAGTTCAATGTCGCACATCCGAACAAGTGTAACAACACTACGAAAAATATTTTTTGTTTATGGTAGAAATATTAGATTCTCATTGGATGTACAGCGGCTGGTTAAAAATGGCGCGCGTAGTGTATACTCTATGGTGAGCATTTTGTCACATCCTGTTTTGTGTAGGGAGAGTGCATGGCCTCGACGTTGATCCCGTTCTAAGATATTTTTTCCTTCGTTGCTGCTGTTTAGAAAATATAGACGGTGTTAAATTTCGTGATGGTGTTCTTTAAAAGGCCATGGATTTGATGAAAACGGTAAGCAAGCTATATTTGCAGTACATTTACATAAACATTTGTTTGGCTTTTGTTTCTTGTTTTGGTGATATTGAAACTGGCCATTACATTAGAAAAAATATCTCTTTACAGACATTGTATGCACGTGGGAGGTAAGTGCCAATAGTTTTTGATCAATAAATAGTGCCCAGTTTCGGATTTACGCAATAAGAATCACCAATATGTTGATTTGTCAATACTCGGATGGCACCCGGCAACTGAGCGTTGTTACGCCATTTTATAGTCCTCCAAATGTTCCACATATTTTGCAGCTTTGCGTTAGTACATGAGAAAATTAAACGCTGAAAATCATGCTTTATTCGAAACGAATTCCAAAGGAAGTCTATGCGACATTTATTGGTTCCGTTATAGGTATGTCATTTTCACTTTTGCATTTCATTTCATGACTTTAAAACCACATGTGCTATGGATTTGTTATTGTTTAGTCGGTGCGGAAGCTATTGCATATTATATTCTTTGCATGGTAGACAAACTATTTAGTGTTCACACAATATACTTGTAATCTGACGTGATGAGTTTCTGTACATCCAATGACCGCAAGTCCCCAATCGTAATATTATAACCTATAAATTTGACAAGCTGCAGTGAAGTCCAACGTTCAAACGGGTTGTCATTTCTGTACACTCCGCGACGAAACTCAAGGTTACTTTTCCGTGAAAAATATCTGCTAGTAAATCACGATGATGAAATGAGTTTCTTCAGAATGTGATTATTGACTTCATTCTGTAATCCAGGTAAAATAAATTGTCTAATGCTTTACTTGTTGTGAACTACCAGTGACAGTTGGGGCTACTTCTGCCAATTAGCCAAGTAAAACCAATTAGTCTCAGGAACCTGTAATTATTATTGTCTGTGCAGTCCATATAAGACTGTTTTGTGTTAAATTTACTATTAGACTATTATTATTATGGACTTGTTGTTATGTAACCTCTGAAGGACCAATCACTTACTATTTCATGCACTTATGAACTAATGAAGTTATACTTTCAAACTGATTGTTGGTTGGTTATCACTGCCTAGAAGTATTTCGAAATAATAGTAGATTTCTGCTATGAAATTAGTTGATTGAATTCTGTTTCATGAAATGAATGTTTTCACATTATTTGTTGCACTACATTATTGAATTATAAATCTATTATGACATTTTTATGATGAAATGCCATTCTCTCATAATTAGATTATAGAACATATTATTTTCTTGTTTTGCATGAGAATGTTTAGTTCTTTAGTTTATAGAGCCTAAAAAAACTTCATTCAAATTTCGTTTCTAGTTTCCAAACTTGGGTTTGTGTCAATTGAAATGTTTCCTTGTTTTGGTACAATAATAAAATTCTTATTAAAATGCATTTCAACTCTGCTCTTCTAAACAAATACATGATTTCTTTCTATCAGTGTAAATCCATATACTTGATGGATTGACGAGTCATATACAAATGATAAACTGATAGTTTGTCATATTTCTTCTGTAAAATAGAATTAAAAGTCATCATTATTTCACACCAGCATACTATCTTATTTGTTATTTAGTATCTTGTTAAAATCTATGGTTATGATAGAATGATTTTTTTTTAATGGTGCATGTAAGAGAAACTAGGAATCCATATTAGAGAATTTTGATGGCTTTTTTAGACATACATTATAAATATTGAGCTAAGTACTGAAAAAAAAAAACTCTAAATACAGTATACATTGCCTATAATCTAGTAAAATATTGATATTACTTTCTCAAATGATTCATGTGGTTGATAATTTAACCCAAAGAATGTGATACTTATTGAAAAAACATTTTATTGTGGGTTTTCTCTATAGGAATCTATAATTCAGAATTAGAACAAGCAAATACCTTCAGACTGGTGACTTACATTTTTTTATATTTGTTTGTTGACTTTCAATGGTGCCTTAATGGTCTAATAAATAATTGAAACAGTTTGACTTTGAAAACTTTAAAAGTAAGAAACACACACTAGTTAAATGCTACCTAAAATTTTGCTTTGTCATGCTCTTTGAAGCAACTGAGATTGATAGATATAAGAAATGTACAAAGATATTTTGCAATAAGAAATTAATTTTAATGGTGACACACCATTAAAATTAATTTCTAAATGAATTAGTATTGCATGATTTCTTGAGAGTAATGAATTTATGACTGGATTGTTAATTAGAGGTAATTAGTTTTGACTTAGGTAATTTTATTTCAAGCATGAAGATTGTTTCAGTAGTCGGTATAGCTATGCACTCTTCACATTCATTATTCATGCACATATTAAAGTATGTTATTAAAATATTATGCAATTGCCTCCAAGGACTTGTAATAATTTTTCAATTCTTTATGGTGGTTTAGTGAAAAGAATCATAAAGTGACAAGAACTTCTTTAATGTTTTGTGGTAATGGGACCAATACTATTCTCAATTTTGTCTGCAAATGATATTCTGTCTGCTAACCCATAGTTTGTCTTGTATCGATGTAAGGTATAATATCTGTTCAATCACCAAGTGGTTACCAGTGACCACTCTCAACTAACTCCATTATAGACCTTATTTCCTATGGGAAAAGGATACCTTTATGAAGGAAGCTTAATCAATCCTTACTATGAATAAATTACCAAATCAAATTGGGAACTTAGGATGTGCATACAGTAAATTTTTTATCTGGTTTGCCAACTATAAAGAGTAATGTAATCATGTAATATTGAACAAAAATATGTGTGTCTTCTCTTACTAAACCTTGATTTTAGTTGGTAATTTGTACTTTTTGTTCTGTTAGTATAGATAGAACAGTAGTAAGATATCTTATTTGAGTTTGTAAGGTATCAATACTTAGTTTTATTCTGGGATTTTTGTCTCTATGTTTTTTTCTCCATATAGTTTTACTGTTTACAGGCCTTTAGTTCATTGAGTCTTTACTGTATTTCATAAGATTAATCTGTGTAACATGTTGTGTAACAATATTTCAATGATTAGTTTTATAATTATATTTAATAATAAAAAAGTAAACCTCGACAAAGGTTTATTGAACCAACATAATGCACACAAACTCGATCAGATCAGTGCAATTGCTGAAATATTATTACCGTGGCCATTACTAGTGTGACAGTCACCATTGTTGATTAAGTGGATAATGGGCAGAGCTCAGATGTAAGTTCAAATTGAGTTGAAGCAATCTGTAACTCTTAAAGTGAACACTGCAACGATTAGTTAGGATGGAATGAATTATTGCACTAATATAAATCGATTGGGATATAGAAAAACAAACAAAGATTAAAAAAGATGGTATAAGTGAAACACTTAATTAGCTAATAAAATAATATTTTACTAAGTTTATGGTCTTAACTAATTTAAACAAGTTCCATCAAACATTAATTTTAAAGGAATTTAAAATGTAGACATTTGGTCAAGTTGATCCGCTATAATTACGAACTGTGGGAGGGTAATATACTTTTTTCTATGAAATCATCTTAGTTCTTACTCTGTTCTCTGTTCTAGTTTACTAGTTATTTTTAACAATTCTATCCCATATGGGTGGATAATTACTTGATTCTCAAAAGGATAGGTAACTAGATACTAACCTTTGAGATTACATTATAAGATTAATCCCTTGCCATTAGATAGTGGTCAAATACCTACATATACTTCCATAATAGTAAAAAATAGTACTACATGTTTGTGTTTGTAACATTGTTGGATTTAGAAAACTACTGGTAAATAATATTTGTGTATCAGAGGGAAACTATAATTATTATTTTCGATGAAATCAATGTCACTTTTTTATTTATATACTTATATTGTAAAATACATTGTTTTTGTTTGATGTCACATAACAAATAACATTGAAAACATTGTATTGTTAACTTTCAAGTTCATCCTATTTAAGGCACTAATGAATAAACCAGTAATTTCAGACTTCTTGGGATCTGGACAACAATTTGTTCATAGAAGTAACAGTAATATATTGTTTATAACATAAAATGGTGACATGGCGACAACATACAAGTTCTTCAACAAGGCCTATTGTTTAACATGGAAAGTGATCTGTCTTTTAATTTGTAGTTTTTAGTTTTGTATCTAAATCTGTATAATGAAAACGTTTAAGCCCATGAAATTCGACCAATTGTCACTAGAATTATACAAAGTTCTGTATTAATATATATGGCGTGTTTCAGGACTATGAGTTCCTAGACTTATCTGATGTGAAGGACGCGGAATTGAACCGACTGCAGTGTGCCCTGTACGACCGGATACCTGACATCTCGGCCACTGCTCTCGCCGGTGGTTGGAACAAACCTACTATAGGTAAGTATCACACAGAAGTGTTCATCTCATCCGTCGTTAAGACCGGTCGACGCGGTTTATTTAGTTAGTAAAATAAAGAGGACTTTGATGGCAGCAGATCCGTCTTCGTGTTCGTCGAGCACGGCGGGCGCCCCGACCGTGTCGAGCAGCGTGGACAGTCTATCGGGCGGCGAGTGCGACATGGCGCCCCACTCGCCGGCGCGCGCCCCGCCGCAGCACGCGCCGCCGCCTTACGCGCAGCCGCCGCCCGCCTACCCGCCGCCGCACCACCACCAGTGGCCCGTGGCGCCGCCCAACGTGTACGTCAGCCAGGTCACGGCCAACGTCAACGTGCACGGCTACATGGGCCAGTACTACCAGCCGCAACCGCAGTACCCGCCCGCGCCGGAGCGCGCAGCCCGCGCCCCGCGCCGCGACCGCCGTGGCAAGCGCCCGCCGTCTCCGCCGCCGCAGCCGCCGCCCTACTACCTGCAGTACCCGCAGTACTACCCCGCCGCTCAGGCGCAGGGCGCGCCCCTCTACCACCTGCCTGTGTACCAGCCTCTCGTCTACGGACCCTATGCGTACCCGCCCTATTACCCTGAGTACCCCATGCCCGTCGAGGGTGAAGCTGACAAGGGTCCCGAGGAATACCCCCAGGAGGTTGTAATGGAGCAGGAGGCCGTAGACGCTTACTACGCGAGCGCCCACTACGCTGCGCCGCCATACGGTCCACCAGTAGAGGGTGGCGTGGAGTACATACCACCGATGTACCTTCCTCCCCCGCCCCACCCGCCTCCAGTACCAATGCAGCAGCAACAACAACCGCCTCCACAGACCACGCCACATCAATTTAACGTACACGCTAAAAACTTTGTGCAAGGTCAAAATCAAAACAAAAGTTATACACAACAAGATAAGAGTCAGGAACAGAAACCTATGCCTGCACCACCTACAGCATCAGCGACAGCTGCTTCAGTAGAATCCTTACCTCTAAAGGACCTTAAAATCGGCAAAGGTCCCGGCAGTCCTAAACAGTCGGATCGTGTCAACGATCCGGGTCAAGCAAAGCTGTCACCAGTCGAAAAAGTTACAACAGCGCCGAAGACTGAAACCACGAAGTCGTCGTGGAATACTGCGGAGTCAAAACCTGAACAACCGATTGCAGCTCAATCACCAGCAAACAAATCTTTCCCTCCATCAGCACCACCCTCGAATCAAATGCCTGCAAATAAGATTCCACCCGCAGTACCGAAGCCAAGTAAAGGCCCCGCAGCTCCGTTTTCGGGTGGCAAACAGCCTGCTAAACCAGTGGTGCCGCAGACAGTGGTACCGGTGCAACAAGCCGCTTCCACTCCGAAAGCACCTTTCGGTAGCCGACAAAAGCGTGATGGACCTGCTAATCGCTCTCCGTCTAACGACAACAATGAAAGTTCTGATCGGAATGCGCCCACTAGCGATCACGCCAAACGTGAACCTCCACTGCCGCCCAGCAAAGCCCCAATGCCGATCTCTATCACGTTGCATTCCGCCGGGCCGCCTCTCATTGTTAGCAATAAAGCACCGTTCGGTCACTCGCGCAAAGGTGGTGCGGCACCCGAGCCTCCTCCGGCGCCGCAGCCTCCGCCCCCCGCGCCCACTGCGTCAGACTTCCCCCCTCCGCCCACCCCGCGCAACCAACCAGCGCCGCCTCCCGCGCTGCCTCCAGCACCGCAGCCCGCGCCCGGCAAGTCTTGGGCGAGCTTGTTCTCCAACAAACCAAGCGGCGCACCGCCACCCGCGCCCGCCGTCGTGCCGGCACCTGAGGACCCGCCCAGCCCTACGACGGCGACGCCTCCCATTGCTACGAATGTTCAAAAGCCAGTAGCGAAGGTGCCGCCCTTCGACGCTTCGCCATTGCAGGCAACAGCTACTGACAAGAGCTCCCCGACACCACGTCCTGCCGCGCCCGCAGTGTCGTACTCCGAGAAGACGTCAGTGAACGCGACAGCAGGTGCGGCGCGTGCGTCCGCGGCCCCAGACCCCCGCGAGCAACGCGACCCTCGTGAGCCCCGCGAGCTCCGCGAGCCCCGCGAGGCACCCCCAGCTAAGGAGCCCAGCCCCACTCAACCACAACAACCTTCACCCTTCAGTGACGACCCCAACTCTTACAGGATGGGAGGTAAGTTAATTACACTGCATCTGACCATTTAACATCAACATTTCGTAATAGTCCACAGCTGGTCTATTTTGGGACTCTCCTTTATCAGCAATTTACCATAAAATATAATTATGTTCATTAGTAGTTTACTTAAAAAAATGCTAAAAGAAACTAGCTACGAGTTCATTTTGGTACATAGTTATGAAATAAGTGAAAATTTCAAATTATAGCATTTTTACCGACTTCAAAAAAAGGAGGAGGAACTATGTTCGACTGATTGTTTTTTTTTTTTTTGTTCGCGCAGTACTCCGCCATTTGTGAACCGATTTCCAAAATTCTTGTTTTGATTGAAAGGGTATACTCCCGAGATGGTCCCATTTCCATGAGGTCAGGATCTGATGATGGGGTCCTAGGGAAACCGAGGGGAACTTTCGAAAATTCTATGGGCGAGTAATGCGTCTATTATGTTTTTCAATTAGGATTTTGAAACACTACAATTTGATAAGGGTCTGGAGTTGAGCTGATGATGGAGCCGACAGGCAGTCGAGGGAACTCCTCAGCGGTTTATATTAACTACCTTGAGTTTGGGCTTGATTAATTTGTATTGATGAAGACTTTACACCTAGATAGAGTGGAGCTGTCATTAAGGGTCTGATGATGAAGAAGTGTAATTGTTAAGGGAACTCCTCAACGGTATACAGTAACTACCTTGTGTTCGGGCTTGTAGATATAATTTGTATTGATTAGAACTTTGCACCTATGTAGATTATAAGTAACAAAACAGGTATAATTATGTAGCTTTACACTAAAAATGATAAAATAATAAAATAAAAACTGCGTTTAAAAAACCGACTTCAAAAAACCAAAAACTAATAACAAACAAAAAGTCAAAACTAAAAAGCAAAAAATAACTATTATTAGTACTGATAGGTTACCCACCCACTGATAGGTTAGAAGTCGGTGCCATAAGCTCATATTACCTCGTGTGTTCATAAGTTTTGAGACAAATTAAAAGTTGCATATCTTTTTAAATAATAAACTTATATTTATAAAAACAATAACAAACATTAAGTAGATAGTAAGTAAAAATTAAATATAATTAAGGTACATGCGGGTATTAAGGCCTGTCGGCTAATAAGGCCTTAAAATCAAAAATCTTACTTAGAATACGATTTCGCGCTCAAGTTCAAGCACAGACATGTATATTACACATGCAAGGCGCCACCAGGCGGCAAATGTTGGCTATCTCACTCGCTTTTGCTAATGGCGTTTTAAACGTATTCAAGAGTAGCCGTACGTCACGTTTTTACAAATATTGGCTCCGGGAAAACGTAAGTATTTCTTAAATTATTACACTTATCTCCTTGCACTTACTGTCTATATTATCGTTAACTTATGCTCGTCCTAATTTGCCTTATTCATTAACGTTCTACAGTCCAAATTGTATTTATTTCGTTTTCCATAAATACCTTACCTATGTGTAATAAGGCCTGTAAAATTTTGTAGTAGGCCTTATTATACTTCAAATTATTTCAGTAAATCACACATTGTTTACAGTTCCTATGTTCACGATGCCTCCTAAAACGAGCTTTGTGGTCAGAAGATCATTTGGCCTTCAACAGAGAGGAATCATGAGTACCTACATATGCGGCTCCAGAACGATACAAAATTCCTAGGAGAACAATAAGAAACCATCTCCAAAGTGGTATTTTTGTACAAAGTTTGGGTCGTAAGCCTAAAATGAATCCAGAACAAGAAGCTGATCTTGTGAAGAAGACAATCAGGTATGCGGACTATGATGGTATGGATCAGGATGCCCTGGTGGATGTATTTCCGACGTTTGGTTCCTAAGTTGAAAAGGACGGGGGCTGTGCTTCAGCGCCTCCTACCCAACCTCGGGGGGTCAAACGTCTCCTGCCGGAGGTTATATGCCGGGGTCGTGCTGTCTACTCCTTTTGCGAAGCAGTCAAGCTAGCTATGAAGGAGGCGGGGCGCGTGCCTCCTCACAGCCCAGCCGCCGCGAAGGACACTTCGGGCGTCGGGGATCGCAGGACGATCTCCGGCCACCGTAAGCACGGGCCTGCTGACGGCCAGCATGGGTAGCTCGCCGCCCGACCAGAACCAAACCTGAGCGTGCGGCGCTTCGCGTTCCGCGTCTCAATGAGCCATCCAACCACCACGAATGAGGCCCAATAGGACTGATGCGGAGCAGCGGAGAGCTTAACGGGTTACCAGGGCTCCAGCTCGAAGGGCAGAAGTCGGAACGGGGTGGTTTTTAGTCAATAAGAGTCTGAAACTTGTTCCCGCCTCACTTGGGCGGGAAAGCCAGCCGATGATTTTCCCCCCTTTAAAAAAATGCCCTGGTGGTTGTTAGATGAGGCTACTCATTTAATTCTTAAGATGGTAAAGTATTATTCTGCCATTGACTGGATGATGATTGGTCTCAAGTACTAAATTATGTTGTTTTAGTTGATTAATTGCATGGTTTACGAAGCAGGCCTTGTTACCCTACCTAATTATAATAAGGCCTAATAAGAGCGTTTTAAAAAACGTTCAATTGTGTTGAAGTTTCATGCAAAAGTTGCTATTTTTTGTTTTAATTTTGTAGTTGGATAAATAAACAACTGATAACCTAATAAAACTTGTTGATTCTATTATCAGTATTTATTTTACAACAGATTTCCCTTAGCTAGGCCTTAATACCCTCATGTACCTTATTATTCAAAATGACCACCCCTGTTTTTAATACATGCCCTTAGACGATTTGGCCAGTCATCAATGGCGGCACGAATCTTTTCCAGAATTCGCTTCGCTTCTCGGACAAGAGCTCGCTTAAGTGACTCCAAGTTTGGGTGGGACTTTCAGCAGGCTCTGAGCTCTAATTCGGTCCATAGAGAATAATCCAGCGGGTTGAGGTCGAGGCTGGAGGAGGGCCATTCGTTCGCCGCAATGAAGGCCGGCACATTTTCCTTCAGCCAAGCTTGGGTGGTTTTAGCCTTATGGGATGGCGCCGAGTCTTGCTGGAAAACCCAATACTTGTTATGGAATAGGG
The DNA here is from genome assembly GCA_038387885.1 of Spodoptera picta. Taxonomy (NCBI): domain Eukaryota; kingdom Metazoa; phylum Arthropoda; class Insecta; order Lepidoptera; family Noctuidae; genus Spodoptera; species Spodoptera picta. Next base: position 1,130,985 of record JAZHFQ010000211.1, on the reverse strand, counting down.
TATTAGACAGGGGTTTCACAACAGTCTCTAGAATGTCACTTTGATAATTTTTGGCTTTCACCTTGACGCCTTGTTGGCAGAAATGAAGCTGAGTGACACCTTCGTACGAAACTCCCCACCATACCATGACACTAGCCGGATGATGAGTACGTGAGACATTCCGTGCTGAAGGTGGGACATCCTTGCTACTTTTGGCATACACTTTATTGTTTTGTGGATTGAACTTTTCTTCGACGGTAAAGATTTTCTCGTCGGTGAAGAGTATCTTCCTCGCATCGTGTCTCCTAAGCAGTATTGGACAACGTTCGCGTCGCAATTAACGAAGGCGATCGTTTAAAAAGTGTACTTTTCTACGGCTATACGCCTTAACCTTGAACTCACATTTCAGTATTCTGTTGACTGAAACGCGCGAAATATTGGTCTGCAGAGCGAGTTTCTTCTGAGTGCGACATGGATTTCGGCGAAGACGCTCTCGGATGATTTTAATGTTCGCAGGCGTCCTCACAGAGCGTGGACGACCACTTCTTTGCCGATCATGTAAAGAACTTGTCTCCTGGTATCGTTTAATAGTGTAATACGCGAAGTTACGGCTCACACCAAAACTTTTCAGTTCTCGGAAAATGTCCATAGGTTTTCTTCCCACCTTAAATAATGAAATGACGGCCGCACGTAATTCTTTTGTTCCCTCCATTACGAGAAAATTAAAATAAAATAATCCGAAATCATAGATATTAAAAGTTAACATTCCAAATTCAAAATTAGAAAAAGAAATATACAGCAGCCAGTAATTTTTATTTTATTTTTATAAGCAAAAAGTTTGTCTCAAAACTTATGAACACACGAGGTATAATGATATAACTTAATGCCCACAAAATTGTGAATTAGGTACCTATTAAGGTTTTAATGAATAATTCTGTATGGAATTTATGGCACCGACTTCTTCAGTTCTTGTTTGTTATTAGTTTTTGGTTTTTTGAAGTCGGTTTTTTATGTCAACTGATTACGGAAACACCCTGAGGATTATTACACACTAGATATGAGCGCCGGTACTTGATAAGTCGGCGGCGGCGCGCCGACATAAAACAGTCGGCGGCGCGTATTTTGAGACAAGAAACAAAGAGATCAAAATTTTTTTAGATCTATTAAACTTTTATGACGAAATAATTAAATATCCTAATAACATTTGCAAGTACAAATAATCAACAGTACCATCAGGTTTAAATAATAATAAAACAATACAGAGGTAGATAACCTAAGAAGCTAAGCTATTGATAGGCTTTTTTGGCAATTGAGTCCAGGTACACTACAGCGCCGCCGTACTACAGTAGTTGTAGGTACACATAATTACAATTAATCATAGAGCCCACACTTACAATATGTAGCAAAATAATAAGAAACGAAACAAAAAGTTTAACGAAATTTATGCATCGACTATTCAAACAAGCAACTTAATATCAGCTTTGCACTGTGTGTAATTGTCATGAATGAATATAATACTCTAACTAATGAATGATTTACTCTCAAAGGATTTAGTTGGGATCTTTTAGCCGTTATCAATTGTCCAGCGACGGAAAATACTCTTTCGCTTGGGGTACTTGTCGCTGGGATGAATAGTACTGCACGCGCACAAACTTGACAACCACGGAAATGATTTCTTTCGATCTTGCCAATATTCAAATACGTTATCTTCATAAGCCTGAAGATCTGCGGCCGTGGCTGTGCTGAAAACACTTGCTCACCCAAAACTATCCTTATTTTCCCTCCAACGTTCACAATTAATTGCCCGAAATGGTTTCAACAAGAACTGTGTTGGTGGATATTTTATTTAAAACAATTTCAGACAGCTCCCTTATTTTAGTTTTTGTAACGTCTACCTCTTCTGTTGACATTTTGTACTTATTTTGTAACAAATAATACGCGCGGGCGTAGCGAACAGCGAGAGCGAACTGAGTTTTGCCAGCCGGCCCGCGCGCCGTCCGCTTCCGTCGGCGGCGGCGGCGCGGACGTAACGCGCGGCGGCGGCGGCGCGCCGGCGCGGCGCTCATATCTATTACACACTATATCTATATCTTTATGAATTAAGTAGTATTCAAACAAAAGGATTTTGGAGTGGTCTTTTTTTTGCTTTTGTTGCCTCTTATTATTAATGATTAAAACAACTTTTAGATTGCGAGCACGCTTCTTTATTCCGAACAGGTTTTTGGCAAAGAGAAAGATACACACATAGACAATACAGAACTACCATAGAGGGATAGCATAGACTAAAAATGGGATTAAATTCTATTACAAAAAACTATTTCGATATATATAAATAACACCTCTTACCTTAAAAAACCTTAATAAAGTAATCATTCATAATTAATATTAAAAAAAATATTTTTTTTCCAGAATTCCTCTCTAAATACCAGCTGGACAATCGGCCAGTGTCCCTACTGCCCCGAGGTCTCACCAACCGTTCCAACTACTGCTATGTGAATGCGATCCTCCAAGCACTGATCGCATGCCCGCCGTTCTACAACATGCTGAAGGCTTTGCCCTACCAGACTCGCCGCGGAAAGTCCAGCACACCTGTCATTGACTCCTTGTCAGTATCATCGTTTTATTATTAACTTACTATTATTTGACAATGTATTTTTAACTGAAACTGAACCTTAATCTGTTGTTGTAGAGTGGAGTTGTGCTACGAGTTCAGTCCGCTAGCGCCGGGCAGCACACGCGGCGGTCGGGGTGCGGGCTCGGGCTCTGCCCCCGCCGTGCCGGCCGGGCCTCCGCTGGAGGGCGGCGCCGGCCAGCGGGTACTGCGGGCGCTGCGCCCTTTCCCCGGCTCACAGGAGGGCAGGCAAGAAGATGCAGAGGAGTTCCTCGGTTGCTTGCTAAATTCACTCAACGATGAGATGCTTGAGGTATGTATCTAGTGATATGTAAACAGTGAAGTCGGTGTTTACACAAAAAGTTTGAAAGTATAGTAAAGCAAAGAAAGGATAAACTTTTGTCAATATCATAATTAACTCGTCGAGTACCGGTTTTGTAGACACAATTATAGAACAATAGGTTGCGGTCACCGGTGACCGCTTGGTGTTTGACAGTTTAATTATGCTTAATGTTTATGCTTAAGTTCATTATTTCACCTATAAGTTATCAGACCCAAAATGACATAAATAATAGTACCATAAAATTGTATGCGATTGCAGCTGATAAAGCTCGTAGAGCCAGAAGAGCCGCGCGGCGGGGGCGCGGCGGCGCCTCTCCCCGCGGCGGGCGCGGCGGGCGGCGAGGCGGCGGACGATGACGAGTGGAAGGTGATGGGGCCACGCAACCGCGGCGCCGTGGAGCGGCGCTGGGCGGCGCGCCGCACGCCGGTGGCCGACATCTTCCGCGGCCGCACGCGTCTGCGGCTGCACCGCGCCGCGCACCACGACGTCACGGACGCCGTGCAGCCATTCTTCACACTCCAACTCGACATCGAGGTCTGCCACCGTCACATTTTTTCTTTATACGAAAAAATCCTTATTTATTTCCTAACTATGATGGAATTTTATTTTTCGTCTCCGAATGTGATTGAAATCATAATTATGTGGACAACAATGACTGAGTAACAATGAAATATAATCAAGAATGTAAATGTCCTCATTTGTTTCTTTTATTTAACATATTTTTGTTCCTGCGTTTAGCGTGCAAACAGCGTGAAAGATGCCTTGGAACTGTTAGCTGGCAAGGATACTCTGGAGGGCGTGAGTGACGCCTGGCAACAACTGTCCCTGGAACAACTCCCCGTGGTCCTTCTCTTGCACCTCAAATGTTTCCAACTGGATGCAGATGGCCACACAGCCAAGATTGTCAAGAACATTGACTTCCCTATTGATTTGAAAATTGATCCAAGTATGTATTGCTCTATTATTACCTGTTTTTTAGTTTACTATTTGTGTTATAATGATGTACTTATTTTTCGTCTCTGAATATGACACAAGTGTCATAAATATGTGGTAAGAATGAACTGAATATACTAATAGAATTCATTATACGCAATTTCTATTTTATTTTCATGTAATTAATGTCATTGTTATTCTTACAGAAATTATGTCTTCTAAGTTGAAGTATACATCGAAGCAAAGAATTTACAAGTTGTTTGCTGTCGTGTACCACGAGGGCGTCGAGGCGGTGAAAGGACATTACCTCACTGACACGTTCCACGGACAAGTGGGATGGATCAGGTAACTTAATATTTTATCTGAGAACATTTTCATATAATTATTTCCATTTGCAATGCACAATGATGTCATTATTTTTCGTCTCCAATCGTAACGCGATTACGGCAAGTGTGGATACTTAGTACTGAGTAGTTCGTAAGTACCCGCGATGCAGGGTGCAGCGAGGCCGTACAATAACGCGCGCTGTGTGACAGGTACGACGACTCCACCGTGACGCAGGTGAGCGACGCGGCCGTGCTGAAGCCCAAGCCGCCGCGCATGCCCTACCTGCTCATGTACCGGCGCCACGACACGCTGCCGGCGCGCGCCGCCGGGGGCGCGGCCGCGCAGTGAGAGCGGGGCGCGGCGGGGCGCGCGCTGAGCCTGCACTTCCTGGTCAGCGCCGTGCCGTGCGCGGGCGCCGCGGCGGCCGGGGGCGCCTGCGTCGCGGCCGCGCCCCCGCTGCGCCGCGTGCTGGTGCGCCGCGCGGGGGCGCGCCATCTGCGGGCGCTGGCCGGCCTGCTGCCGGCCGGGGGCGCGGGCGGGGGCGCGGGGGGCGCGGCGCTGCACGTGTACCTGTGCCCCGTGCACTTCTCCCGGTGGATGCTGGCCGCCTGCCGCGTTCCCGGCATTTGACTAGATCTGACTAATCATTTTTGTCGTTAAAAGTACAAAATCGTGGTTTCGTCGATGACTCTGACCCGGTGGCGACATCGTAATATTAGTCGAGCCTCCTGCAACTGAACGATTGTAAAATAATTTAAAATACAATATGAGCATGATTCGTGTAAATAGTATTTCGTGCGTCCGAAGAGAGGAGGCGTTGACCGGGGTGGCCGGCACGTCTGCAGAAGTATTTCTGAATTCCGACCGACACTTTGTGCGATCCGAGATTGCCTCCTCTTCGTAGTGTCTATGTATTTGTAACTTTTCTCTTCGACAATATGGAATTGTGGTGTTTACAAATTATAAAAAATGTAAAAAAAACATTGTAGGATAACTAAAATTCATGATACATATTATTTCTATTGAATATGGGGATGATAGATACTAAATTGATTTAATCAGCAGTTAGATAGTACAAAGCCATTTAAAAATGTGATATTAGTCACAAGTATATCAGTATGCCTAACATAAATACGTTGATATATCTGTTGGTATACTGTGGTATATTGCGACTGGCGAAAATGTACACATAGAAACAATATGTAACTTGAATTGTGTAAGTTAGTTGTAGCAGTAAGCAATAAAATAAGGGGTCGTGGAGTATTAACGCTGGCAATGTTAATGGTATCGGTGCTTTGGCGGACTGACTACGGCAGTGAGTGATATGTGCCCTATGATTCTTGTGATAATGGAGTGCTTGAGGACGATTTCAGCAGATTGTTTAGTTGTAACTATTGTATAGATATTGTTATAACAATATAAGTGTTAATTATAAATAGAATATATTATTATCTCGCCGTTGGTATGTTGTGGGAAATGTCTGTTTTTAATATTATTCAATTTCATTGAGGTCATGTTTAATATGCATTGGTGGTCACTGCACACGCGTGGCTAATAGTATTACCCCCTGCGTCGACAGTGCCACTCTAGTTTCGCCATCAAACTAGCTGATTATTGTATTATTTGTTTAATGAACACAACATGTAGTATGTGAGCAGACAGTGTGTGAGGTAGCGCAAGTGCTATGTTTTCGTTTGTCTCCATTAGTGTTATATATCTGAATTGATTATTGTATATGAATGGAACTGCTTAGAGGTGACTAGCTAGTTTGATATTACAATTTTATAAATAGCTACGCTATCCGTTTATTATTGTAAATTAATAATGAACCATTTTGATCTCACTCATATTGTTGTTGTTTGGGAATTATTACGAGTTCGAATGTAAATTTCCTTAAAGTGATGGAGGCAATACATCATGCCTTATTAGGTATTTGAAAGCTAAGATTACGAAATTGACCAAAAAGTATGGATATTATTTGAAATTGCTGCTATTCTAGCTTTTCTACTTTAGTGTTATGAAAATCATAATAAAGAAGCCAACACTATTTAGGCGTTAAAATGATATCTTATAATGCACTTCTGTTTTGTCCAAATTGTAATGAAGGAGTATTTAATCTTATAATTAGTCAATTTAACTATTACTATGAATAGAACGAAATAGGTTTAGTTTAGTATGATAGTTTCTAAAACAGAGTTATATACTAACTTGCTAAGCTTTTTATATGTATAACTTGGTTGTTGTTAATTCTTTTATTTTGGATTGTGGGTAGGTATTAGCGTAGTTAGAGGTTACTGAGAAGGATAATAATAGCTCACGATAGCTGGCGTCGGTGTAACGGCGCACGGATAGCATTATGTGCAGGCCGGTCGTGGAAACCAAGCAACTCACTGAACAACTGTAATTAACTCGTTGAGTACCGGTTTTATAGACACAATTATAGAACAATAGGTTGCGGTCACCGGTGACCGCTTGGTGTTTGACAGTTTAATTTACCAACTGCCACAAGTATGTTCCTAATATTAAATACAATAGTTTACAAGTTTTATTCAAAACTTGGAACTTTGACATTAATAACTATCAATAAATTGAATTCAAATTACTCATATAATAGTAACAATGTCACATTATGAGTGATTGAGATGTAGTTAAATAAAATAATATGACATAATTTATTATAACAGAAATAACTGGAAGTAAACAATGACTTCTTAGTACAGTTGTGTGACAAATGATTTTCGTTCAATCAGAATTTCACTAATAGATATTGAATCCGGCAGTTAACACACAACATTTGTTAACATGTTCATTGAGCTGTTTGCACAGCCAACCTCTCAGTCATTACTTATTAAGAAAAACGTCACGAATTTTAAAATGATATTGATGCAGCTGCTTGCAATTGTACATAAACTATAACATGAAATGTTCCATAAGAATAATACGAATTTATTCATCTAATTTCTAATATAATTATGAAATGACCACCTAGACGAGCCGCCTGGGCCCGTTGGTCTACGAAACCCACAGCATTTTTTTTACTTGCACAATTTAATTTACTGACTAATTAGTTTTTATAAATCTGTTCCTCTCGTTTTAGCGATATTTATTTATCAAGTGTGAAGTATTGCTAATTTTACTGCTTGTTATTGTGTTTGTATGCTTGAGTTCCGTAGGTTTTGTTCAGTGAGGCGCTAAATAAATGTTGAAACAGAACATGTAACACTCGAAAGTTGACGTTGATCGAGTCTTTGTAAAGAGTTCGTTTATTACATTAATTTAGCTCCTAGCGGGTTGATACTTGTACCATACTGAGTGGTTTTTCGAGTGAACATATTATAATAATGTGAACATATGATAGATAGGCCTTAACGTAAAACGGTACGTACTAGCGATGTCCTGTGGAGTATGTGGTGGAATCTTTATGCGTAAGACTGAGCGCAGGGTCCCCGAATGTCTGTTATTTATGTTTTATTATTTTATTTTGATGTGAACACAAGCACACGTAGCTAGTAAGATTTTATAGTAACAAAACGCTGCCTTTTTAGTTAAGTGTCTGTATTGCGTATTTATTGAAAAATAACTAACTTATATCTAATTGGAGTAAAAACTCATAATGTCGCATCTTGATTGAGCACATGACTATCAACAAAGAGTTTATTGCATAAACAATGAACATGTTAGTACACTATATGAATAGCGAGGCACGATCATGACGTACGTAGTATATGTGTAGCTAGCAGCGAGCCGTTGTCTAGTTACGAGCACGTAGTTGGCTGTGACTAGTTGGTGGGTAGTGTGCCAAACGCCAGTAGCCGACATGATTTACTTGTTTATGTGAATCTTTATATCAATCACATAAATCGCAAACTATGTACATCATTACTACGGTATACTAATCAGTATAGATGATAGATATAAAATTATTGCATTGTGTATATTAGTTCCAAGTTTAATCAATTAGTAGATGTTCCTGATAATACTAGTTCATAAATAAATATCTGATCAAAATAGTTGAGGGAATTCGAATTACTTTATGACTAGTTTAATTTACAGCAGAGAGCAGCTTATGTAATTTTTTCGTTTTGAAATGAAACTTGAAAAAAATAATTATAATAATAAATAGCAACTATAAATATTAGTGAACTGGATTGATATGTACGATATATGACGATTGCTAGATAATTTGATCTAGATATTTGTGGTAATGATAAAAATATTTTCTTATAAATTGTAAGAATCTGTGTACAGTTTCCTCAGTAAAGTGCTTGAATAAAAAATAAATACAGAGCTTATTCTCGGCGTGGAATAGTTTAGCGTCTTATTACACATAGTATTACAGTATCAATGTATTATGATCCGCTTGCTCTCTGTTCCTGTAGCACAAATATTTGGGAATTGTCACCTTATTGTATTGATAGTATTTCGCGTTCTCAACTATATGTATGACTGTATTATTGTATAGAACAAACTAATATAATTACGAATTATTTTTCAAGGAAAAACAAGTGATAATTGAATAAATGTTTATAGTAATCAAAAATCTGTTTCATTGAGAGCGCGAATACTTTCCTATTTGCAAATAACATGGCCTACCTCTAGAATTTACTAAGATTATACCCCGCGTCACATGTATGCCGTCGTGAATCATCTTGATATCAAATTATTATTGTAAAATAGATTAGGGTTATAATAGATAGCGTTGGTGTAACCAGACTGGCAGGCCGTTTCTTAACAATTGCATAGATTATAAGTATTTACTTCTCCATGCATGCATTTTGACGTCACACACCAGTTGTTCCTGTTTTTCAAACTTAAATAATCTCATTACTAAGCTTTACGTGTTGTTTGTGCTGGAGCGGCCTGCCTCGCATTAAAAAAGTGATGGGTATATTCGAGTATTTGATGTCCATGTCTATCTTGTGATTCTAAATTGTATGAAAGCCAAATATTATGCCATCGTATATATTGTGACTGCCTCGTTGGCCGAGTGGTCGCAAGTGCGACTGCCGGGCAAGGGGTCTCGGGTTCGATTCCCGGGTCGGGCAAAGTATAACTGGGTTTTTAAAAAAAATCTCAGTAGTAGCACGGAGTCTGGAAATGTGCCCGGTATATGGCAATAGGCTCACCCCCTATTACATGGGACTCATAACATAAATTGTGAAAAGTGGGTGTTACTTCTATGTGCACCTCTGCCTACCCCTTCGGGGATAAAAGGCGTGATGTTATGTTATGTTATGTGTTAATTTGTTTTCAATCTAGTCCCCATCAGATGTATCGTTTGGTGCAATTCATATAATATTTATCGAATATTAATAACCTCGTTACCGATGCTGTAAATAATATTTCTTTGAACAGAAGGCAATAGTCTATTTAAACGAATATACTTTACAATGAACACTTTGGCGGTCTATCTACTTAGATGTAAAGTTTTAAAAAAGATGTATGTAGTGATGCTTATCATTATTATTTTTATATGAGAAGTTCATTATTTAAGTTACGTTTAATTTTAGAGGTAAGATCCAAGGCTGTATTACATAATTAGAAGGAGTGTTTTTTCCCAATCACGCGAAGCTGATTTAACATTTCACTATCCAACTGAATTAATTATTGTGTAAAAATACTCCTGTCGGTCATAATAGATAATGTTCACTTTAAAAAAGACAAAAAAAGCCAATGTTTAAACATCGTACATTATTTATTATGATCAGCGTTCTAAGTTGTTATGTGGACATGTGTGTATGACTAATTATAAAATAATCCTTTATTTTGGTAACAAATTGGTGTTATGAAAAATTTTGTGAATAAAATAAGATGTCATTCTGATCTAAATCTTTCATTTTATCATTCAAATAATGCAATAACTGTTAAATACAAACGATGCACTTTAATGTTAAACGATTACTTTTCGTCTCGAACGATATTCTGGAAGCAGAATAAAAAGTTATTATCACATACATATCTACTGTTGTAGTTTCCGCACACAAATAACTATTTAAGAGTTCAACGTGTGTCTGAATGCAGCAAAAGTTGTACATACTCGGACTCTGCACTTGAACATGGCGTATATCAGCATAACGATGATGATAGGTATCATGGCTGCACCCAACAGTAGCCAGCCGGCCATCGCCTCACTCGTCTCCCACGTGGCCGCACCGCCGGCAAAAATACACTGGAAATAATGAGCGCAAATACATACCAAAACTTATTGTGACCAGTTTAGGTAACCAGCGGGCCCATTTCGGCCTTGGATATCATAATAAAAAGGACAACCGAATGAAAATCTTTGAACACTTACTAGAATCAAGAGCCTGTGGCGCTATAAAGTTAAATAAAAAGAAATGAACTGCGATAAAGGCTTTTCATTTTATTTGTAGAAACTTATATACCTTTACAAAGTCAAGAAAAAAAGCATTTATAAAAATAAACAGTTACAAATAAATAGCAATACAAAACATTTCCATTACTTATTATTTTCATTAAAATTATCGAGGAAACATGTTTACCATCATTAGGGCGGGTGAGAGTGCCCAACAGATCCTCATGAACACACTGGGATATTCGCCGATTGCCAAGTACACATCTTCACAGAAAGTGGTCTGTCCGTACACGTAGGTGACTACAGTGGCGATTAATGCTGCGACAGGCACACGAGGCTTCGATGCCGGCCAGTTAATTAAGAAGTTCACTACGTACAAACCACCCTGGAAAATGGAAAGATAGCTTATAAGCCTACTACCTATATTCTAAAATGACATTGGCTGTCTTCGTTAATCCCGAAGGAGTCGTCAGAAATGGGATTGATGAATATAATACTGATAAACACACAATACAAGAAACTTTTTAGTATTACTACGTAACGTTACGTCACATTGCATCACACGCTGAACTAAAAAAAAAAATGTTTTGTTATTGCTTTTGTGTAAAATTAGAGGCTATCTTCAAACAATGTTACCTGTGTACACAGAGTTATGGTTCCGATCAAGCAGAAGAGCAGACAGATCAGTATGAGGAAGGCCCACGTGATCTTTCTGATCGAGTGCCCGGTGAACGCTGACATTATTGTTTGTACCGACAGCGCCTGCATTTAAAACAATGTCACTATTAACATATTTTCAACCGACTTCTTTAAGCTAAACTGAGGGGAATATACAAGACGAGGTGGACTATCATAATAAATGCGAGTGTGGCTGCGATAGCGGCCCGTAAAAATGATCTATGGGCCCTCTCGTGGATTGAGACTGGTCAAGCAGCCTGTCTGCCAGGACTGCCTCATTAGCCGAGTGGTCACAAATGCGACTGCCGCTCAAGGGGTCTCGGGTTTGATTCCCGGGTCGGGCAAAGTATTACTGGGTTTTTTAAAATGCTCGGTGGTAAGAGTCTGGAATTGTGCCCGGTAGGTATATGGTAACAGGCTCACCCCCTATTACATGGGGGACACATAACATAAATAGTGAAAAGTAGGTCTTACATTGTATAGTGGCATTAAGTGCCATAATGTGCACCTCTGCCTACCCCTTTAGGGATAAAAGACGTGATGTTATGTTGCAACTTACCGTTGTGGTAAGTGCTAAGACGAACAGTGTGAAGAATATGAGAGCGGACCAGAACTGACTGCCGGGTATACGCGCCACGTAGTCCGACCACAGAATCATCGACGAGGATGCGCCTGCGTGCAGTAAGTTAGACAATTTATCAAAACATGTAACAAAAAAGAAATATAGACCTCCTCCTTTTTAAAGTCGATAATATGAACTTTGGTGAAATCTTGACTTTCGATTATTGGTTATCATAGATAGTATGGATCCGTGCCATAGAATTAGAATATACCTAATGTTTAAATTATAGTGTGATCTAGCCAATATTGCACGATAATCACCACAAGATAAGAACGTATCCGTCAACCTTACGGATTACCTACATACAGTACCGTCTTTACCCTATGGCTACTCGGGGCCCGTGCCCAAGCCCCCATCTTCAGCGGGCCCCGAAGGACCGTACACACTCCTTACACGTTGCGCGGCAACTGGCTGTCACGAAACCTTCCCCAGTAGATATAGTCTAAGACAGTCTTGCCTATATAATAAACAAATTCTTGAGAATGTCTTACCCGGCCAAATATTAGTGGAATTCTCGTAGTCTTTATACAAAGCTCCGTGCGTAGCTCCGAGTACAAGTGCAGCTGTCATACAACTGGACTTGGAGACGGCGAACGCAAGCATTGCCGTGGTACCAAGCTTGTGCTGCACCTTGGGGCAGTACGAGCCCAGCATTATCAGAGAACCTTGGCACACTGTCATCTCTATCAACGAGTATTCCATCGCTTCGCGCCATATCTATAATATTTAATTAACATTTTAGGCTTATTAAACGCAATGCAAAACTACTACCGTTTTATCCAATCGCTTTGAAATAGTTGAACTGAACTCCATTCATAATCGTTTGTCAAGAACTTTAAAAAGAACTTTCTGATTTACGACTCTCACTTCTATTTCCTTACCTCTAAGCTCTCAAATAGCACGCTCCAGTCGCAGTCTTTGAACATGCGCGTGGCTCCCTTGAGCTGCACTGCGCCCACACCCACGCACACCAGCACGAAGTACGTCAACACATCTTTGAACATCACCAACTACGAGACAATTAACAAAGAATTACCTTTTTATTACACCTGGGATAGACCATATTTACCTACAACGCCTTAGTCTTATGCAGGAGTCTAACTAAAATCTAGGGTTGCATTACGTGGTCGCATGCGCAATTAGCGCAATACTACCCTAGAGTGTGCAGCAAAGGGTGTCAGACACAATTTTCGGGTCGACTAGCTTTAAATTCCGTAATGCATATGGTAGAGAGGTAGAGGTCGGCTTGTCCTATTAAAAAAATGCGTAAGATCATTTATCATAACTTTGAGAATCGACTCATATAATTATTAATTACTTAATAATTATTTTTTTGCTTACAATGTAAGTACGTAACTTAGGTAGACAGTGGAATCGATCCTAGTTTTATCTATAGCTTTTCGAACGTTAATCTTACTGTCTACAATGCATGATAGAACCAAAAATATTTACACCCCACATAATTCGGGAACTTGTAGTAGAGGACCACAGTATGAAGTGATTTCATCAAATATTAACACTTACCTTCGAGAAGCTGTACATCCGTTTGATGACTATGAAGTAGATGAGTATCCAGCATATCACGTAGTAGATCAACAGCTCCCATACCACGTTCCCCAGACCTCCAACCAAACCATCACGCTTCAGGTCCAACACGAAGTTACTATAATTATGAGTCACTTTTTATTCCATCCCGAAAATGATGATACCTGGGTAATTTCTGTTAAATTTATTAGTTATTACTTAATACATCATCATGCAGCAACTCTGACCACTGACTTGAAATAACTCACACACTCTAAAATCAATGTCAATCAAAGATGCTAAAATTGTTTTCATGATACAAATATTATGTAAGTTATATGATAGACATGGGACTCATAACATAAATAGTGGAAAGTGGGTGTTACTTCAATGTGCACCTCTGCCTACCCCTTCGGGGATAAAAGGCGTGATGTTATGTTATGTTATATGATAGACATTATGTAAAACAAAATTGTGTAAACTCTTTCTTGATTCAATAAATTTGTTATTTATTATTATTAATGTCAATGCAATTTCAATCCAATAAAACCTCAATAATGATTCAATGTCAAAACTATACAACCCCTATCGTAGCTGTCGTCCTCACCAGACATGGAGGTTTCGGGAGGTACCTACCTGTGTCTGATGGGGCGGGAGGAAACGCCTGGGTGTCATCACTGCGAGGACCGCCCTGAGGACACGGTGGAACACACGTTGGGAGAATGCCCTGCGTGGGCTGACCACCGCCGTGCCCTCAGGGAAGTGATCGGCGATGGAGACCTCTCGCGTCCGGGCCTAGTGCAGGCCATGATGCGGAGCGAGGGGGACTGGGATGCCGTCTCCTCCTTTTGCGAAGCAGTCATGCTAGCTGAGGAGGAGGCGGGACGCGTGAGGCAGCGAAGCGCTGCCTCCTCGCAACCCATTAGCCATCGCGAAGGACACACCGGGCGTCGGGGATCGCGGGACGATCTCCGGCCACCGTAAGCGCGGGCCTGCGGACGGCCAGCATGGGTGGCTCCCTGCCCGACCAGAAACAGACCCGAGCGTACGGCGCGTCGCGTTCCGGGCGCGCTCAAAGAGCCATCAGACCACCACAGATGGGGCCCTATACGGCCGATACCGATTCGGAGTCGCGGAGAACCTAACGGGTAACCGGGGCTCCGACTCGACGTGCAGGAGAAAGAACGGGGTGGTTTTTAGTCAGTAAGAGTCTGACACTCCCTCCCGCCTCACCCAGGCGGGAGCAGTCATTTGATGATTTTCCCACCTTAAAAAAAAAAATCGTAGCTGTTGAAATACCTTTCAGAGTACGGAATATAAAGCCTAACTTAAATACCATTTAGTTAATTCAATATCCACGCAATACGGATTCAATCGGCGCTAGTGTTGCGACTCAAGAGTACGAAATTTCACAATACCAATGTCGATCAATCGGAATAGGATTCAAGATTAGGCCCCACGATCGAGGTTTCTACAGACCATCCAATCTGAATGGAGTCGAGTCACAAATTGCCATTTTTTTGCAAACCGAGGATAAAGTCTTAAGAATCACTCTTCATCTTAGCTATTAAAAATGTGTAAACTAACTAAAAGAAGGACTGCGGGGGTGTTTCACTCCCTGCTGGTAGCGGGCGGTGCCGTGCCGCGCAGGGTGGCTGTGAGTCTGCAGCGCAGTGCAGCCACGGCAGGAATGTATGGACCGAGTGCACCGTCAGCGCCAGGCACCACGCCCCCACCCCACCTGTCGCTAGCGCACTGAACACGCACGTGGATAGCATCGCGAAACCTATGCCTAAGGAGTAGTACGGAGACAAAAGGGATTATCAAATAAGGATTTATTGAGTGATTCTATTTATTGTAATCGACAGAAAAACTGGATTTTTTATAAAAGTAATTCAAAAGATGTAATTTTAGATCCTATAGCCAAGAACTGGCAACGTACTTGTAACTCCACGAGTGTTGTGGATGTCCACAGATCAATTGCTTAGGTACCATCAGGTGATCCTTCTGCTCATTTCTCGCCGTCTTCATGGCTGTTTGTGTATGGGAACTATATAGGTAGCCGATCTTGAGAACGGTAGGAGCTTGGGATTGGGGTTCCTTAGTCAAATAAGTGTTTTAAACAAAGATGAATCCTATCATAAACACTGTATTGGAATTCCAAACGCTATTTGCTGATTCTTTTTTTCTCTCTCAGTGCCGCGTTTCGTAGCCATCCACCCACCCTGGTTTCGTCAGCATCAAAATACCTACTGATAGAGTAGATGCAATCACTCTTTGCACTCAGTTTATTGCTGCCTAAATACTGAATGAAAGTGAACAATAGCAAGCTTCTTTAAGCCAACACCTAACTGTAATAGTCTTCTACGTACCTCGTGACATCGGCGCTATATCCCAGCAGTTGAGCACACTCTTCTTGGTGGCCACTCCCAACGCAAGCTCCAGGTAAAACAGTGGATACCCAATGAGTACGCTGAAGATATTGTAGAGGAAGATAAAGGGCAGCAACCTTCGGAAGTCGTGAAGGTATGGGTGCCACCATACTTGGAAGATACCGATGCAGGCCGACACCACCAGCTGACGGTAACTTATGTTGTTCGTCCAGCGATCGTAGATCTGGGTGGACAGGCGTAGGTCCTAGTGATGATTTGAATGGGTGCCTAGTGATGATTTGAATGACTCCTTCGAAGGTGTTTTAGATCCTATAGCCAAGAACTGGCAACGTACTTGTAACTCCACGAGTGTTGCGGATGTCCACAGATCAATTGCTTAGGTACCATCAGGTGATCCTTCTGCTAATTTATCGCCGTCTTCATGGCTGTTTGTGTATGGGAACTATATAGGTAGGTACAATTAATGCATACGTTACCAGTGAACTTTCTGTAGATTCAGAATCAATAGACTCCGTCATAGTTTTAGAACGAGTGCTCTGGAATAGGAAATAAATATATTGATTATTAATTTAATGTGTTTCTATAACAAATTATATATTTAATTCAAGCAACACTTGCCATGGTTTCACTCATTTTGAAATGAAATTATATTTAAATAAATAAATTAATAATTGTAGAAAATAATATCTTAGGCTTGGTTATAAACATTTGTCAAAATATACTGACATCATGTCAAAGACCTTGACATAGGGTAAATTTTTATGAGGTTTTCTTACAAAACATCAAAGAGTTTTAAATCAGAGGTATTCCTCGTAGCGCTCCCGTTTTGAAGCGCGCCCATGTAAGCGCTCCCGTTTTATTCCTCTAAGCGCTCCCAAAAGGAGCGCTTTGAGGAACGATTAAAAATATTTAAATTTATTTCCTCGAAGCGCTAACATGATTAACATTCGGATAGAGATGGGACTTTACTAATTGAAATTATCGATAAGAACTAGGTAATAGCGGCCCGTCCCGGCTTCGCACGTCTTTGGTAATTATTATTTTGTTGTTTCATTGTATTTTTTTTGGTTTTATTGGCCGCTAGTTGTATATTATAACAATGTGTTCTACTTATTACCTAATAAATAAAAAAAAAATATATTAATTTCCAAAACGACTTTTATTTTACATCACCGCTGGCACAAGTGAGGTGAAACCCATGAGGTGAACCCCTTTTTTTTGAGGGAGGAAAATCATCCAATGACTTCTCCCGCCCGGGTGAGGCGGGAGGGAGTGTCAGACTCTTACTGACTAAAAACCACCCCGTTCCTACTCCTGCACTTCGAGCCGGAGCCCCGGCAACCCGTTAAGTCTTCCGCGGCTCCGTATCGGCATCAGCCCTGTTAGGCCCCATCTGTACTGGTCTGATGGCTCCTTGAGGCGCGCGCGGAACGCGACGCGCCGTACGCTCGGGCCTGGTTCTGGTCGGGCGGCGAGCCACCCATTCTCGCCGTCCGCAGGCCCGTGCTTACGGTGGCCGGAGATCGTCTCTCGTGACGGCCGGGTCGTGAGGAGGTTCGTTCCTTCACACGCTCCGCCTCCTCCTTAGCTAGCATGACTGCTTCGCAGAAGGAGGAGACGGCATCCCAGGCCCCCTCGCTCCGTACCATGGTCTGAACCAGAGCCGGACGCGAGAGGTTGCCGTCGCCGATCAAATTCCTGAGGACACGGCGGTGCTCAGTCCACGCACGACACACCGCCACCGTATGCTCCACCGTGTCCTCCGGGCGATCCTCGCAGTGATGACACCCGGGCATTTTCTCCCGCCCAATCCGAAACAGGAACCTACCGAAACTCCCGTGTCCGGTAAGCACCTGCGTCAGGCGGTAGGTGAGGACGCCGTAGCGTCTCTCAAGCCACTCCTCAAAGAGGGGACTTACCGCTGCAATGACAGCGAGCCCAGCCTTCGGTTGCGACAGTCGTTGCTGCCATTCCGCCATGAGATCACGCCGGAGCTCATCCCGCCACGCATTAATGTGGCGCGGCAGCGGAGTTTCGCCCCGGCGATGTGCCTCCGCGCGCAAACAAAACACGCGCGCGAGCACCTTCGCCTCCAGATCCCACGGCGGTAATCCGGCAAGGAGGTTCGCCGCCTCCCCGGAGATCGTGCGATATCCGCGTATCAAGCGGATCGCCATGACCCTCTGTGATGTGAGCAGCGCCCGAGCAGGCCGCCGCATCAGGTTCGGCGCCCACACAGGGGCGCCGTAGAGGGCCATGGACCGCACGACCCCGGCATATAACCTCCGGCAGGAGGCGTTTGGCCCCCCGAGGTTGGGAAGGAGGCGCTTAAGCGCCGCCCCCGTCCTTTCCAACTTAGGAGCCAAACGTCGGAAATGCTCCACGAAGTTCCACCGACTGTCGAGGCCGAGTCCTAGGTACTTCATCGTCGTCTCGACGCCGATGGTAACTCCTCCCGCCGTTAATTGGGATTCACCCGGAGGTGGCGCGTTCCCGCGGCCAAGAAAACACATGGCTTCGGACTTGTGGAGCGCCACCTCGAGTCCCAGTTGCCGGATTCTTTCAACGACTGTCGTAGCCGCTCTCGCCGTTAAATTAGCCGCCATCTGATGCGACCTCCCGTGTGCTATCACCAGTGTGTCGTCAGCGTAACAGACCATGCTGACGTTGTTCGGGAGGTCGGTACGCAGCACCCAGTCATAGCCGATGTTCCACAGGAGCGGCCCCAAAACCGAACCCTGTGGAACACCGCGCGACGTCTCTCGTCGGTTCCACTCACCTCGGTGACCGGGGTAAATGACGGACCGTTCCGTCAGGTACGCCTCGATTACACGACGGAGATAGGTGGGCACCCGATGATATCGAAGTGCCTCCAAAATGCAGCTCCAGGGCAGGGAGTTGAAGGCATTGGCGATGTCCAAGGACACCGCCACTACGACCTTACCCCTGGACACTGCAGTCCCCGTCGTGAGGTCTCTTACACGCATGATGGCGTCCACCGTGGAACGCCCTCTGCGGAAGCTGAACTGGCCGTCCGACAGGTCCGGCCCAACATCCGACAGGTGCGCGACGAGGCGGTTCGAAACGATTCCTTTCGAAAACTTTTCCCACCTCGTCGAGCAACACGATGGGCCGGTACGCGGACGGAGAGTCCGCAGGGCGCCCCGGCTTCTTCACTAGGACCAATTTACCCGCCTTCCACAATAGCGGGAACTGGCCCTCTCCAAGCATGCGCTGTAGAGACCAATTAATCGAGGCTCGAGAGCCTCCGAGGCCAGGACCCACGCCTTGCCGTGCAGTCCGTCGGGTCCCGGGGCGGTGTTCTTGGCGCCCATCCGGCGCACCGCCGCTCTCAACTCGGCCTCGGTCACCTCCGAAACTGTGTCGCCGTCGTCTTCGCTGTGGCCCACATAGGGCACCGCAGGGGGCGGAGTCATGGACGGAGGGGTGAAACCCCTCTGTAGTCGGGGGAACAAGGCGCTGACCACCTCCTCCACTACCTCTGGCCGGAGATTCTGAGTCAGCGGGGGAGCCCATGAGCGGAGCTTATCCCGCACCATCCGATAGGAGCGTCCCCACGGGTCTCTGTTCAGAGTCTCCAAGAACTCCTGGAGGGCACTCTCTTTGGCCCGCCGTATCTCCGCTTTGAGGGCGGCCTTCGCCGCCTTGTACCCCTCGTACAACTCCGCCTCTCTGACCTCTGCGTCCTGAGGGCGGATACGAAGCCTGCGGTGCCTGGTGTACCGGCGTCGCGCAGCAGTGCATGCACTGCGTAGAGCAGCCAGCTCTTGCACCAGTACGTCTGGCGCATGCGCATGCTCATCGCCACGATGAGGTGAACCCCTACACTTAAATCAGGGGGTTAACCACTTAAATTACAACCTTTGTATTTATATTCATGTATCTTGCACTTCGCATTGAATCTTTTTTGAAGCAATATTCAGTAGGGTACTTAGAGTGGGGGTGTAAGTTATTAAATAAAAGACCATACTTGTTAATATAACAAATTCTATAATTCATTTAAGTCTATAATGTCTAGCTATACACAGTGGATTCGTGGAGCTAAATAAATTAACTAATTGCACCAAATTACGCTATTATTTGGTTTACAAACGTGATAAAACCTAGAATATAAAGTTAACCTTTTCACGCCGTCGGTCGGCTATAACCGAAAAACAAAATATGACGTGATCCCTCACAGTCAGCCACAGTCGACAAGAAAACATGATTTTTAAGTGAAATGTACTTACGTGCTTGTCGGCTCTAGCTGACCGCGGCGGTCAAAAGTTATTCACATTCTTCATTGAATTTTATTGACCGCAGCCAATTAAATGTCTTAAATACTATTAGAACGACCGTAAAGCACGCTGATTGGTTACTTTGTAAGCTGCCGTAGCGTGATAGGCCCATTTTATTGTACGTGTTAGCTCACGTGACGGTCCAATAGTAAGTATCAAATTTGAAAATGGATTTCAAACGACGTTTAATTTCCAATCACTAGTCAAAAGAATTAAAGTAATGTTACTACAACGCTTTACCATCTTTTTTAGAACAAACTTAGACAATAATCCGTTAATGCTAAAACAAACTTTACTGCTAACAATGTAAGGACCATAATCAGTGGTATACATGACTATTGTGTTGCTGTAGAATATGCATAAAAATCAATTATACGACAATGTAAGTACTAGTAGTGCAATATACATAGATAAGTTATACATTAAGGCGCGGGCTCACCGCGGTGCACGGAGCGGCTACGTACGTGTGTTAAGCTTCGCTTTGGAAGAGTAAGTGGTGCATGTTTGACTGAAAACTGCGCTGCGATAAGTGAGCTGTACATAGTCGTGGGTCATAGTTGTGTACTTCAATGGAAACGTAGACCCACGTTGTCAAACAAATACATGCAGCTATAAAGCGCCGCGTGCCCGTGCACAGCATGCGCCACAGTGGGCCCGTGCCTTAATAGTGTATATAAAAACATTTTAGATTAGGTAATAAGTATTATAATGTTCTTATAGTTAGTTACGTAAGTTAAAACAATGGGGGCTACTGCTCACCAAGTGGTGCAAATGTAGTGAGAGGTTTTTGTCCAATCAATGCATCTGTCAAATATTGAACGTCCAATCGATGTGAAATTAGCTATTGCCCTATTGGATAAAGATTGAGATGTCAAAACTAGCGCCACCTGATGGACAGTAGCCCCATTGTACCAGAATTTTTATACTTTATAACCATTGAAAATGTACTGACGTCAGCATATTATAACTTTTGGTATATTCATCAAAAACAGTTTTGAAAGACCGCTCAAACAATTTGTTTCCAATTGGGATGATGACAGGGTATGATACAGACTAATTATAATTAAAAATATAATTAGTCTGTAAGGTAAACTGTCAAACACCAAGCGGTCACCGGTGACCGCAACCTATTGTTCTATAATTGTGTCTACAAAACCGGTACTCGACGATAATATTAGACCCGTATTTTTTATTTTGTCGTATAATAAAACAATACGTAGATAAAACTAATCAAAGTCTAGGAGTGGGGGCTAAAACGTTATTTCTACATATAAAATAGAAGAACAAATAGAAGTGACGTCACGCGACATTTCAAAACAATATATCGTCGAAAGTATACGTTTCTGTAAGAAAATAAATAATACGTATCTAATGATTTAAAAAAATCTTCCAGACGGACGTTAAAATAAAAATTAGGCATCTACCCTATTACATAACCATAATCTATAATAATAATGGCCAAGTATCATAGATTTTTAAATATCTTTTGACTAGTCATTGAATTATTACAAAACATGTTATTGTAGTAGCTTACAATTTTCAACGCACTCTTCATATCTGAGCAAAATAATTATTGCTAAACTATCAATGATATAATGTGTACATAGTTGTATAATTGGGTAGTTTCCAGGGAATCAAAATTAAAAATCTAATTAGTCCGTCAGTTAGATAATTAAACATTTATTAGACACATATTTTTTTATTTTCTCGTATTAAGTTGCAATACTTAGATAACATTGCGCTAAGTTTAGGAGTGGGAGGTCATTACGTCATAACGTGCTACAAAATGTGGCACGCTGTGACGTTACACGATTTTTCAAATTCATATGTCGTCGAAAGTACTTAATTTTGTGAGAAAAGAAAAAATACGTGTCTAAAGTTTTAAATTAATGTACCAAACGAACATAAAAATAAAATTTAGGAAACTACCCTATTGTATTGAAATAATAGTCAATAGTGATTACTATTATAATCAAGCCGACGAGGGGTGGTATAGTAGACCAACTTTTCGCCTTTATTGTTGTCAATTCTACGTAAGAGGGGTGACCTTATTGCCTAACTTCGGGTATAAATCTAAACTTGATTAACTAAATAGGATCTTATTGCGCTGGATACAAGAGTTATATATAAGAAGAGGGCAGAAGAGCTTAATTAGCTTTAAATATTATAAAATTGAATAAAATATATGTATTTGTAATTAAACAAAGGCTTTGCACTGCTTTGCAGTTTTTCTGCAAAGTCAAGTTCGAACAAAATAATAGTTTTAATGCCTTAATTTTCCGGTAGGGGCGCAAATGTAGAGTAAGATCTAAGTCACCAACAGTTAATACGACTATAACTAGTAACTTTTGAGAGCATTAAAATTTATAGGACTTATAGAGGATCATACTCGACAGTGGCGCCGCTTTGTAGGCAACTTCTTAGGCAAAAAAAAAATATTATTTTGACTACTGTATATCGATTGAACTAAGGTCGTCCAAAATGGGTTGGGTGGATGATAAAGTCAAAATCAAGAAATCGATAGATGAGAGACGCATAAAACCGAGAAGTATGGCGGAAAATGAGAGGCATATACCCAGCAGTGGGTGAATCAGGGTTGATATGATGAAATTGATTTGCCTTAATCGATATTAAGGCTAATCGATTATCTTGCTGCAAAATTAGGCCATTGATGTCTACTTACTGAGCCTTTTTAGAAGTTGTTAGAAATGCTCTAATACAAGTATCTACCTAATTTTAAAGCAATATTCAACAGCATCATGAATAACAATGTAAAACAACCCCACTAACAGTCTTATTTCGTAGCAATAAGGTTGATTTTCGTTCAGACAAAAACTTGTGTGTACATTCCACACAAAAGAATCACACATGCAGCGTGCTTAATGATACCATTACACCATTTTGTGTGCAAATCAATTATTGCTGTTACTATACTTGGAATTACGTTATTGTGGAATATTAAGAGGCAAGACTAGCACCACCAAGAAAGATGTATATGTTTTAAAATATCAGCAAGGATAACATTAATGGCCGTGTTTCCCAACCGCCGCTAAACCATCTCCTAAGTAAAAATTACTTAACGTAACGTAGCATCCAAACCAACCCCTTACTTATAAAGTTAGGTGACACTTACATATCAGTTTAGGGGATTTTTTAAAATTTCGGAGGTTGGTGAAACCGGGCTTAACAATTTTAAATAGAGAGTTAGATCAAGTGGAAAATGCGTTTGGTCAACAAATCGAATAAATTTCCGCGACATTGTTTCATTTATTAAAGGTTCTATCTGTATTCTGTACAGTTATTTGTTGTCACTGAACATATTTTTTGTCGATCAATCCGTCAATAAAACCTTTTTGGAGAAACAACTCAGAATCACTCGCAAATAACACAATTTTTTTTATACCACGACAGTGGCAAAAGTATCTCACGGCCTACCTGATGGTAAGTGGTTACCGTGGCCTATAAACGATTTATTGCCAACGACAAGATTCGGTCCCTTTAAATTTTCAACCTTTTTATAATAGTAGTATAAGGTTTAAAATGGATTAATAAAGAAAGTTCACGAATTCTGTCATAATCACTGAAGTGCTAGGGACCAACCCGGTAACAATTTGTCATATCTTCTGTTTACACATCACACAGTCCACTTATAAAATTAGCATATTCAAAAAACTATGAGAACAGATTTATTTTCTGCTATTGTAGAAGTAGGGACGCTGAAATTACTATTGGTAACTTGAAATAATGAAAATGAAATAACTTTCCGAGAACACAAACATGTATGAGATAAAGCAAGTGAAACTAATGAGGACTAACGTTGTTTTCCTCACCAGGGGGCATAATGGAGGAAGGTTTTTTTGTCTAATCACAGCAGCTGTCAAGTATGAACGCCCAATGGTGTGACACTAGCCAATTCCCTATTGGACGATGAATTAGAGGTACAAACTGGCGCCATCTAGTGAGCTAAAATATAGTATTTCCGACTATTCGTGTAAGTATACAGTTGTAAGTGTATTTTAAAGGAGCAATGTATTGGACACACAGCAACACATGAAGTTATGCCAACCAGTATAAACTGATCGTTGAATCTGCGGGAAGGTCAAACAAATCAAGACCATGATAACCTGGATATGTACCTATAGGTTGGTGTCTGGCCGTATATCACATCACATCAACAGCCTACAAGTAGTCACAGCAGATCAAAGGCCTCTTCTCACACGGAGAAGGTTTGAGCATTAATCACCACGCTTGTTCAACGCGGGTTGGCGATTTTAAACTTATAATTAAAAATTATAAGGCCAGGTTTCCTTACGATGTTTTTCCTTCACCGTTTGTCAGTGGTGTCTAAATAATCTTAGAAAGTACATACCTCTATAACTTAGTAAAAGTCACATTGGTACTTGCCGTTGGTAGGTTACGAACCCGCATCCTCATGCATGAGAACGGGTGTCTTAAACATTTATTTGTATCAGGCAACGAATATTGCCGGATATAAATAAATAAAAAAAAAATTATACCTCCGGGCCACCACGACTTATGTACCGGTCGGCCGTGTGTACAACGTGATCTTTTTGATTACACACGATAATGAAACGTGAAAGCTTAGTTGTAAAGTCGATTTTAGTTTTATGAGACTGAAGATGACAACGTTTGAATCGATTAAGTCTGGCTGCCACTTTGTATCTTATTTAATGTTCAAAAATGCTTTCTTAGTCAGATAGTTTAATTCAGTGGTTCCCAACCGGTGGTCCATGGACTACGAGTGGTTCGCAGACGACGAAATATGGTCCGCGATATAATGAAAAAGATCAAGACGGAGGCGTTGTCTTGTGTTTCAAATAAATACGACGGTTAAAGCTCGAATGAAACTTATATCGAAGAAGACAAGAGGATCAACTGATTTCAATAAACGAAAAGTCACTATTTTTACGAGAACGAGCCTAACGACTTTGGAGAAAATCTTGGTCCGGACCATGTAGTCCATGTGTTTCACATGAAAGACAACGCCGAAGAACATATCAAAATATTCTAAAAAGTGATCTTTGACCAAGAAAGGTTGAGAACCTCTTGTCAAATTGAAATAAATCGTTTTGACTTTGACATAAGGAATTCATTACATGTGTTGCGTTCAAATCTTGATGGTGATGGCGAGCGGGCGTAATGTACGGTCAACTGTCACAAGTCCACTTACACCGCAATGGTCAATATCGCCCGCGATGTACGGGCTCTGTGTACAGAACACACACATATAAGAAGGTCATAAAGTACAACAAATATTGCTATGCCATAGTTTTGTGAGATTACTAGACGACTGACTTCGATTGTACCATGACTGTACATCATAATATGCTCGCACGTGGCTCATTCGCCAGATGTAGACGTGCTACTAATTTAAAATAGATTTTTTTGCATACCTGACACACTGACCCTATAATATACAGCCTCTACACAAGGTTAATGTAAAAGGCACTTTAGTTGGCTAAAGAAAATAAAATTAACATTAAAATTAATTAATGGGGCAAACTGAGTGTAATTTACGTCGTCTGTGTGGTGTGGTGGGGAGTATTCCTCAGAGACTGAACAAGTCACCAGCTGACGGCAGCGGGGCCAGACCGCCTGTCACGTCAGGCAGTCGGGATACGTCGGGCAAATTCTCTATGTGAGATTTCACTTCAGCTTTCACTGCATAGATCTTCTGAAGTTTGATGTTGTATTCCTGGAACGGGAATAAAGTTAAATTAATTTAAGTTCAAATCAAATCAAATATCTTTATTGCTGAACACAGTACATTTTGATGCATTTCAAGATGATATATGAATGCGCAGTTCATCATGTTCCACCAATCAAGGCATGCAACTATTATTCGTAAATTACAATTGACGAGTTCCAGATTACAGCAATTTTATTAGTTATGAGTTCAGTCAACACTTTACAAGTTATTACTAAAGCACAACAACATACTTAAAAATTAATAAAGAAAAATTCAAATATCAAATAGGTAAGTTATAATTATACAATATTAATCAATGTCAAGAAGTAAAAGTACAATAAAATTAACAATATGTCAATATTTCTGTAGTCATATGTAGTATGACGTTTGTTAAATATTCTTTTATCGAATAGTATGCCTTTTTTATTAGAAATTTATTCAGTTCTACTTTAAACACATTGATTTCCCTGGTTTCGAGTAAATGTTTAGGTAGTCTGTTATATATCGATGGTGCCATCCCTAAAAAGCTCTTGTGGAAGATTGCTTTCTTGTGTTGTCTATAACGGATTTTATTTTTGTTTCGCACGCTTTTTAATGTTTCAAATAGTCTAGGGTTCCCTTTCACAAACATTGCTACCTCATATATGAATTTTTCAAAATACGGTTTACAACTGTCTGTTGTTTGAATACCGCATATTGCCCTAACACATCTCTTTTGTGCTTTAAGTTAATGGTTTTATATGAATAAAAGCAAGGGAGTGTGCTCATTTTAGTGAAATAGTTAAGATTGCTTTTCTTTTTGTTCAACTTTGAATTTAATCGTATTGTATAAGTCATTATTTCAAAACCACTCGAGTATGTAGACGAATACACATATCTGGGTCAAATAATATCAGCAAAAGACCAAACCAGCAAAGAGCTTAACTCGAGAATAGCCAGTGGCTGGAGGAAATATTGGTCGTTAAAAGAGATCATTAAATCGAGAAAGCTGGGAACTGCTATTAAAAGAAAAGTTTTTAACACCTGCATATTACCCTGCATAACATATGGATGTGAAACATGGGCCCTCACAAAACAACATAGAAACAAACTTCAGTACTGTCAAAGATCCATGGAAAGAAGTATGACAGGTATACATAGGGTAGAGCATGTAAATAACGACCAACTAAGAGCAAAAACAAAGGTTATAGACATCTTAAAAAGAATTGACCAACAAAAATGGCGTTGGACCGGTCATATGATGAGAGAAAACAAGGAAAAATGGTGCAAGATAGTAACTGATTGGTATCCGAGAGACGGTAAACGCAGCAGAGGAAAGCAGTTAAAAAGATGGGAGGACGAACTAAGGCTAACAGCGGGACCTAACTGGAGAAGAGTGGCCCGCGACAGAAATCAATGGAGACAGCTAGAGGAGGCCTTTGCCAAAAGGCACACTGAATTAAGAGATATGCTGTAACCTTTTTGTAACCACTCGTAATGTAAAAATTCAGAATAAAGGGCTTTATTATTATTATTATTATTATATAAGTCATTATTTGTCATGTCTATTATAACATAGTGCAACGTTTCCTTGTATATTGAGAGTCCTGGCTCTTGTAATACAAGGATACCTAGTACAAGAGTCGGGCTACACTGTGGTAATTCCCTGAAGCGCTAAAAACCGTATTAGTGTAAGCATCAGTTACTTTTTTATGAAAGGAGATAACAACAAAGTAGATTTAATTAGAAAAGTTTTTGAACACAAGTGCAGACTGTAAAAAATTAGTTTATCATAATTACAATGCCGCATTTCTTTCATAGGGGTAGACAAACCTACAGATTATTTTCTATAGCTTTCATGTTCATCAAATACACGCTTGTCACCATACAGGCATAAAATTGAATTATTGAATTAATTAAAACAGTTGAATTATATATACAAAACATAACACCACAACTTTTATCCCTGAAGGAGGAAGGGGGGAAGGTGAACATCCCCGAGAGTTGCACATTACGGCACTCAATACCACTGTACAATGTAACACCCACTTTTTACTATTTTATTATGCTATGAGGCCCATGTAATAGTCGGTGACTATTTCTATATACCAGACACAATTCCAGGCTCCGTACTACTACTGAGAATTTTAGAAAAACCCAGTACCTAACACTGCCCGACTCGGGAATCGAACCCGAGACACCTTGCCCAGCAGTCGCACTTGCGACCACTCGGCCAACGAAGCAAAAGCGAATAATAAAAACCGGTAAAACAGGTACCTCTAATCTAGCTTCAGCCTGTTTCGCGAGGTCTCGCTGGGCCTGCGCGAAGTCTCGCAACATGGCGGCCATTTTGCGTCGCTTGTCCATCTCCTCGCTGAGCCTGAGGTTGTACTCCGCCAGTAGCTCCGCGGCAGAGTTCACCACGGCACTCAGACTTAGGGCCGACTCCTTATCTATAAGGATACGGTTTGTATTAGCATTTTTTCATGTCACAATTTACAGGTGGGTCGCTTTATGAACTGTTGAAGCGGTTTATGCTCCCAATTTTATATAAAAAAATAGATAAATAAATGAATAAACTTTTCTGTGCATGTAATATTTATACACACACATTTTTTTACCATTTTCTGGGAGTTCACCGCTCCAGCCCTTTTTGAGCGAACTGCCTAGTCAACAATTGTCACCTACATTTCGTTCCCGTACCTAAACTTACTTGGAAACTACAAGTGTGATTCTGTGTTTAGCTTGTGTTACAATAACAAACTTTACTACATAGGGAATACAGACAAATATGTACTGTAACTCACTGTACAACTATGTCTAAACACAAATATGTCCAGTTTCAAATAAGCTGTCCAATTTTAGATTTGTTTATCTTTTCATTTTAGATTTATAGAATTGTGACAAAGGTTCATAAGCTTCATATGAGTCATAATTCTATCTTTAGTAAACAAATCTAAAGTTAAACAGATTATCCAAACCGGCCACTAAATATTTTCATACATTGATTGTTTATCGAAAAACAAACAATTTCCATTATTATTTGATATTTAGTTGAACTACCTGCATTGACTGTGTAGTCTACTGTGCACACTAAATATCACAGACATAAAGCACAATTTTGCTTGTAGGAGATTTTAGTACATTCTCCGGACATTACATAGTAAAATATGAAAAGGGAAGTTATTGACATTGTGTTTACTTGTATATTATTAATGTTACCAATTTGGGCATTTTAATAAATAAGTGAAATACCAGGGCATATCATCAGTCTCTTTATTCACATAAAATGAAATAATTTGTTACAATCACATTTGTTACACATAATCACAATGTTACACCACTTAAAAATGAAACACAATATATTTTGCACGAAATAAATTCTTTTAAACTTGTGATCACAGTCAATGCTTACAACTAGACCAGTCTTAAAGAACAATTCTGGCGAAAATATTTAATTATATTTACAAAATAATAATAAATCGTCAGAAAAAGTAATGCAAACATAATGTTTTTAGTCTTTAATTAATGAAAAGAAAAAAGAGAAACTATCGTTATTTATGTTTGCAATCACAATGTTTCAAAATCTTTAAGAGTTCCTCATTTCTCTTATGTGTTTTCAACCATCTTTGCAAAATAATCAAGCGATTTACAAGTGTAATAACCATGTTGATGCGATGGTATGGAGTCATTTTACCTTCTAACTTAGACAATAATTGCACTTCCGACACTTCTGGCGGAAGTGACGCGATCCTCTCCCTGACTGCTTCGTCACTAGACGCACTAGCCTCCAACTCCAAGAGCGCCTGGAAAATATAATAATAATGTTCCATGTGAAAAATATTGCTTCCAATTAGTTTTCAGAATATACTACTTAATTAATCATCTATAGAGTTACAGTAGAATCCCGATTATCCGAACATCCGATTATCCGGACTCATTCGTCTCGGCTTTAAAAAAAAGAAAATAGCGTTCAATTGAAAGGTTGTCTTTTAGTGTTTTAGTGTGTTGGAAATTTAAAATGTCCAAGCGAAAAAGAGTAGTGTTGTCTCTTAAAGACAAAATGAAGATAATTGAGAGTATAAAATATGATGAATCTGGCAGTAAGTCGGAACAAATAATTATGGTGTCGGAACTTATACGGTATCAGACATTAAAAATAATTCTGATTCCATAATGAAATTCACCTGCGCGCTTGAGCACGAAGATGGAAGTTCGCAACGTTCGCAAGTCAACGAAATTCTGGAGAATGCAGTTTTTACTTGGTTTTTACAAAACAGAGCTGCGGTCAGCCCATTTCTGGACCTCCGTTATGTTTTTAGCATTGGATTTTAATCAAAAACTTGGTGGTGATACTTGAAGCTCTACATGTTGCTTTTAATTGGTTTGAAAGACAGGACTTATCGGATCCCATATACCTCTAGTTGTTGCAACTGAAGCCCATCAGGGACTTGGCTGCGAGGAAAAGATGGGATTCATTACGTCAAAAATCTATAACAAGTTATTTCCAACCAAAAAGTGAAAACTAAAAAGCAAAAAAACGTATTCTCATACATACTTACATATAGCTTACACACCCATTGATAGGTTAGAAGTCGGTGCCACAAGTTTTACACAAAATTATTCATTAAAAACTTAATAGATACCTAACTATATCTATTAAGCTGTTTACAATTTTATTGTGGATTATACCTGTGACCATTACCTAAGATATATTTTGTTATGGGTTTGTAGCACCGACTTCTAACCTATCAGTGGGTGTGTGTGTAAGCTATATGTAAGTACGTATGAGAATACTTATTTTTTGTTTTTTAGTTTTTACTTTTAGTTTGTTTTTGATTTTGAAGTCGGTTTTTTTAAACGCAGTTTTTTATTTTTATTTTCGTATTTTAGTTTCGTACTAGAATATATTATATTATATTATGTACAATCCACATCGGTGAAAAATTTTCATCAATACACCAGGTAGCTACTGTTAACCATTGTTCTCTTAGCTATCATACTACTTCATCATTGGACATTTAGGGACAACCACACCACACCTAGGTGTAAAGTTCTTATCAATACAAATTAATCAAACTCAAACACAATGTTGCTACTGTTAACCATTGAGGAGTTCCCTCAACTATGGTACTACTTCATTATCAGACCCATTGGCAATCACATACCACCTAGGTATAAAGTCCTCATCAATACAAATTATTCAAACCCAAACGCAAGATAGCTACTGGTAACCGCTGAGAAGTTCCCACAACTATGGTACTACTTCATTATCAGACCCTTATTGGCAATCTTTTATTTTTTTATTTTTTTTTATTTAACACTTTATGTACAACTGTATACAATGGCGGACTTAATGCCGAATGGCATTCTCTACCAGCCAACCATAAGGTGATGCAGAGAAGTGTTACAGTAGGCTTTGAAAGAAGTTTGCATTTATCGAAAAAAATAAAATAAAAACGAGGGTGATAAATGTACGTACATATGTATAAAGGTATCCTAGTACATAAACTACATACCAATACTACATACTAATATGAAACATAAATATAATATGTAAATAATTAAATATATATATGTAATATAAAATATAATATAATATAAATTATTTTTATATATATAATGGATTTATATATTTTATATAATTATATATATAAAGTTTCTGAGGAGGGTGTTAATTGAGACTTGATTGTGTCAGTTTGTTCCGAAGATATTCATTGACTTTAAATTTAAAGGATAGCCGACTGGAGGCCGTCCTGATATCCGTGGGCAGCGCATTCCACAGTTAGACTGACTGAATGAAAAATGACGAGTGGAGAAAGTCGGTTCGGTGTGTGGGACCTTGGAGGAGGAGATTGTTTGTGGAACGGAGATACTTATTGTGGTTGGTGCTCACATATTGAAAGTAGGAGGCTAAATAACTTGGAGAAGTGGGGGAATTAAGCAGGGAGTATAAAGTGGTTAGTGCCCGTTGTTCCCTGCGTTGACGTATGGGCAACCACTTTAGTTGCAATCGGTATGCAGAAACATGGTCGTATTTACGCAGGTTGAAGATGAATCGAATACAGTTATTCAGAAGGCGGTCCAGTTTATTGATGAGATCTGCATTCAGGTCATAGTAGCAAACATCAGCATAGTCAATGATAGGAAAGACCAAGGAACGGACAAGCATTATCTTGGTGGAGGACGGAAGAAAATTTTTAAGGCGATACAAAGACCGAAGCGTGCCCGTCA
This sequence comes from Spodoptera picta, assembly GCA_038387885.1. Lineage (NCBI taxonomy): Eukaryota > Metazoa > Arthropoda > Insecta > Lepidoptera > Noctuidae > Spodoptera > Spodoptera picta. The sequence goes on along the minus strand of JAZHFQ010000211.1, from coordinate 1,099,038 downwards.
CCCGTTTACAAACACCAGCGATCTGAACACGCCACGTCAAATTATTGTCGATGTGCAGTCCCAGATCCTTCACGTCACTGCTGAGCGAGATAATCGCACCGTCATATAGAAGCGGCGGCACTGCTGCGCTGTCGATTCTACCAAAGATACCAAAGATACGCAATCACATACCACCTAGGTATAAAGTCCTCATCAATACAAATTATTCAAACCCAAATACAAGATAGCTACCGGTAACCGTTGAGAAGTTCCCACATCTATGGTACTACTTCATTATCAGACCCTTATTGGCAATCACATACCACCTAGGTATAAAGTCCTTATCAATACAAATTAATCAAACCCAAACACAAGATAGCTACTGTTAACCGTTGAGGTGTTCCCTCAACTATGGTAGTACTTCATCATCAGACCCTTATTAAAAAAATATTAAACTTAAATATTATTTGATTTGCTTTGAAATCGGTTATCAGGATTTTCGATTATACGGAATATCCCTGGTTTTAATTGATCCGGAAAATCAGGATTCTATAGTAGGGGAGCCCATGAAGGGATTTCGGTAGTTACTCGAGCGCGTCAGATTAACATATGGGGAAAACCTAGTGTCATGTTGAATATATATACCCAACATATATCCGATCTGATTAGAAGGGGGGGACTGAAAATTAAAAAAAAAAGTCTGACTAAATAAAGTCAGTTTCGTCAGATTAAGGGAAGGTAGGTCAATACCGTGCTAAAGGAAGTGCGTTTAAAAAATCTGCCCATTCCAACTTGATTTGCAAGAGTGGGGGGATTTTGAAGGGTTCTCGTTTGTACTCTCCAGAACATTCAACCCCACCATGCAAACTGGCAGATTAAGAGTTTTTTATTATTAAATACACATGGAGCATGTACATTATCAATATCTGACACGCTCGACCACTAGAACAAAAGTTACGCTTAACAATTTCAAAGATCTGTAGATTCCCCCTTCCCCCACTGGTGGAAGAAATTGTCACTAAACCATTTCTTCTTTCTATCAGCATATCTTCAAAATCCAGTAGGTCCCAAGGACGCTCAAGTAAATCCCAATTTAGCATCATGGGCTCCCCTACTACTACTGTATATTGCTGTATTCTAATTTAGTGTAACATACATGTGAATAATTTGATGAATGTTTCACATGATGAAATAAGAGAACAGAATGGCGACCATAATGCAGATAATAACTAATATAAAGAACTTGGCAATGGACAAAAATGACACAAAAAAATGAAATATGAAATTAAAATAGGGTTTGATGTGCTTTGCCACACTAAGCAGTAAATAATAAGTATGCTTACCTTGACGAGTTCCTCAGGTTCTGGAGGATCTCCAGGCGGAGTCTTGGGGCTGAGAGTAGTGTGTGTCTCCAGATGTCCGTCCACCTCCTTGGTCTCACTGCGGCGACATTCCTGCTTCGAGCGCCCCTCTACTTTAGCCTTCTTCTCCGGTGTTTTGACAACTTCTACATCCACCGTCTTGCGTTTGCTTACTTTTTTAGGTAATGCATCATTAGGATCAACTGAAATGTTAAAAGTATTATGAAATATTAATTTTTTGAAGTAAAATCTTGATTAAATTGGTGTTAAATAAATACCAATGTATTTATACTAAACCATTCTACTAATGTAAAACCTTTGAAAAGTGCAAATTAACCTTTTTTAATATATATATATACATATATATATTATTAATATAGAAAGAAAATCTGTTAATTAAACAATTTGTCATACTAATACAAAACATCAATTGAATTTCTATTATAATGTGAAACACATACTACATATTATTATGGAAAAGAAATTCTTTACGAAAATATTTATGATGTTTCTTATAGACAAAACAAGTTTTTACTCAATTAAACAAAGATTTTTAAGAATTTAAATGTAATTTAAAATAAAGCTTAAGAATTTATGAGATACTCTTTTAGTTTTTCACTCTTAGACAGGCTGATAAAACATAATGCCATATATAACAACAGTATGGAATTATCTTTTAACTGAAAGAGAGTATCATACAAGTCTATTCCAGATGTACAAAAAAAGGTAGAATACAAAAGATGTCAACTAACCAGCCTCTTTGAACTCTTGTATCTTTTGCGAGTCATAGACTCCTCTTTCCTCCCAAATGCTGAGTATTCTGTGCAAGGAGTGTTTAGTCTTTGTGTTTATACCAGTCTTAGCCATGTGTTTGAATGATTCCACCAACACTTCTCCAAACTCTTTGCCATATTCCGGACCTTTCTTTTTGCTATTTTGAATCACATCATTAGCAAGATACATAAATGTAAGTTGCTTGCTGTCTTTTGCTGTAAAGAAAAAACTCTATGGTGAAAAATTTATGGTTTGGAAGATGTTTGTTGTTTACTTTTTTGTGGCATAGGTCTCAATGAACAGTATTGTTTAAATGTTCACTAAAAGGGATAATAAAATGTTTACAATTAGAATAATTGCTTTTTAGAATGCCGTAGTAGCCTGTGTGTCTCAGATCTGGTAGCCAAATGCCATTTAGCGCTTGTCCACTTGTAGAATAGAAAACCAAATTATGTGGAATTGACATAAATTTTGACAGTGTCATCCCCATACGTTTTGATTTCTACTCTCTCTGTAGACAAGCGCTAAAGTAGCGTTTGGCTAAAGACCCTGATTCTCTGGTTTGTCAAAGAATTATGAGGATTTCCCATAACTCTCAGTCACAATTTGGAATTGTGATTGGAGCAAGACAAAAGGTACATTGTCTATTACATGAGACTTGTAACATAACTGACATGTTGACATGACATGTTAGGAAACATCCTAACATGTTAGGAAACATGATATTATGTTGTCCCTACAATTTGAATCTCTTAAGGTTATATTTAACCCATAAATCACCAAGCGGTCACCTATATTATTTCTAATGTTTAGAGAATACTTTTGTATGACCAAATTTAGGGGATGGATATCAACGGGTTAATTATTTTACAAAATGTCATTTAGGTTTGACATACACAAGTTTAAAATTCAAAATATGATATGATAATGAATAGTTTGATTTTTATTGGAAGCAGGTTGCAAGCTACAGGTGGTTTTTTCTTATGTAGGTACAAATTATGTTATGCACCACAAATTTATGGTCATTTAAAGGTTTCAGAGTATTTATTTCTTCTAAAATGTTTTTACGCAACCAGTAAACGTATTTTAATGCATTTTGTATTGGAAATAATGTCTTATCACAAGAATCCGCCATTAGCATCATTATTTACTCATCAAATTACAATGAGAAATGCCAGGCATTTATAATCAATGCAAAGTCAAATATTTATTATTTCTCGATACGTGGCTAAAGTGAGATAGTCAATACATTTTTCAACTGTTATAACTACCAGATTATTCCATTGTCGTAAAATATTAAAACAAATAAATGCGAGACGTTTGCCCCGGATATCAAGCACCAAATTGACTGTAATTTTGTAATGTAAGGCCTTTATCAAAGACGAAATAATGCATTGGAAGTAAGTTGATCGTGAAAAAACTGAAATGGCTACTGAAAATATAATTCTAGGTTACCTTTTAGTATTTCTTTGAACCAGGTTTTCACAATAACAGCGTGGTGCTTTCTGTGATGGATCAACCACAAGGACAGTGTTTGAATACTTTGCTGGCTAGAATTCAGTTCTTGGAGTTTCCGAATTAACGCGTTTTCCGTAAAACCCGACATAGTTTTGGAAAACTTATTTAAAAACGCCACCAACTCTAACACCGCACTCTTCACTTGACGTTGACTGACGCCATATTGATTTCGTAAAATTGTCAAAAAAGGAGCTTGTTTGATTGTTTCTTCGCTTATCTGTGGATACGTTTTGTTTAACCATCATCGCGGCATATTATTCAGTATTCACTGTCCCACTGAATCTTCCTATTTTGGCTCTTATTGCTCTTGAAGTTGTATTTAATTTTTATTGTTGTAAATATGAGTGCACTGGTTTATAAAGGGTCTTTCAAATAGGACGGGTCGATGTTAATAATCTGTGGTGGCCATTTTGTTTTGGCGGCATCTGTCAAATCTGATTTTTCTTATTCAGCTGCTGATGCCAAATCACCATGGCAAGTTACACGGTTGAGCAGCATGTGCAAATGATAAAACTTTATTATCAAATTTTATTACAAAATAAAATTTGATAATAAAGTAAATAATAAAGAGCTAAGCATTCATTATCTCACCAGAAGTAAATGTAAAGAAAGCGTCAGCGACTGGCTAAATAAACTAGACTATGAGGAGACTGAAAAAATTCTGAGACCACTTTCCTAAGCTACAACTGATGCAGAATTATCAATCACTACATTCATATCAACACTTCCACCTCATTCACTTACCTATACATACCCACACATAATACACATCAACTCACTCACTTACATACACATATACACGCACTCACACTACATTCTTACACACCCACAGTCACACACACACACACACTCATACAATGTTGTCCATTTTCTTTAATTAAGTAAATACTTTATATTGTTCAATGTCTCCGGGGGTCACCCGGGCCTGGTGATCTGTAACACAGGTTATACCTTTAACAGACACCAGTCTCTTAATTGTAACATATTATATAATTTGTATCCGTAGAGTATTTTTGAGAAAATAAAGATTTTTATTATTATTATTTTCGGAAAGTAAACTTTCTTCTTAGCTATCAAGCTAGTTTCATCCATATTTACGGGCCGAAGCCAAGTAAATACAGGGTGTGGTGAGTAGTGTTATGTGTTTGTGGGTGTAGTCTGGTGGTTGATCTCATTGTCTTCTATTTGCATGAACTTTCTGACGATTCTACAGGTATTTAGGATTGCAGCTTTTTGGAGAGTTATGTATAATGTTTCTTTTAAATCTAACAATTTGAGACTATGGAGAAGATGGTTTGGTATTACACCTGTGGTGGACAGAAATAAAGGGACCACATAAACTTTATTTTGCTTCCATATTCTAGCCACTTCATCTTTGAGTTCTGTATTACACCTGTGGTGGACAGAACTAAAGGGACCACATAAACTTTATTTTGCTTCCATATTCTAGCCACTTCATCTTTGAGTTCTGCATATTTCGTAATTTTTTCGGTAATTGTTTTTTGTATGTTGTGGGTATTTGGCACTGCGATGTCTATTAAGTAGGTGATATTATTTACTTTGTCCTGTAATGTTATGTCCGGTCTATTATAATGAATTGTCCTGTCGGTGAGTATGGCGCGATCGTAGTAAAGCTTATGTGTGGTGTTTTCTAGAACAGTTTCTGGCGTGTATTTGTAATATGGTGTGTTTGTGTTTTGTATGAGTGTGTATTTGAGTGCAAGTTTTTGATGAATGACGTTTACTATCTGGTTGTGTCTGTGGGTGTAATCGGTTTGTGTGAGTGTTGTGCAGGCTCCTGTTATATGTTGTATGGTTTCAGGTTGTATGTGACATTTGCGACATTTATCATCGGTTACTGTAGGGTCTTTAATAATATATTTTTTATAGTTTTTGGTATTAATAATTTGATCCTGAATAGCGATAATGAATCCTTCAGTTTCTGGAAATAAGTTCCCTATTTTCAGCCACTTATTTGATGCTATTGTGTTTACGTGGGCTTGTTCTAAGTCATGTGGATGTCGACCATGGAGGACCTTTCTTTTCCAGTTTTCTAGCTTTTCTTTTTGTGGGTCAGTTTCATTAAAGTTTTCTACATCTATTGGTTCATTTAGGTTTAGTGGTGTATAATTGGTGTCGTTTGAGACTATGGCTTCATGAATGTCGCTTGTTTGAGATTTCGAGTAGAAGAATGATTTTAGTTTACAGATTTGTTTTTGGCAGAGATGAGAGATGTCTATGAGGCCTCTTCCCCCATTTTGTCTTTTAATGGTGAGCCTTTCTATTGCTGATTTAGGGTGTAAATTATTGTGTTTAGTCAGTGTAGTGCGTGTTGTGCGTTCTAGTTGTTCCGTGTCTGTTTTAGTCCATTTTATTACACCGAATGAGTAAGTTAGTATAGGAACAGCGAAAGTGTTGATAGCTTTAATAAGATGTTTACCAGATAATTGTTTTTTACAAACAGCGTTTAATCTTCTTTTGTATTCAGTGGTGAGTGAATTTTTTATTTTTATATGATCTAATCCTTTCAGCTGTGTGTAGCCTAAATACTTGTATAAATCGGTTTGTTCCATTGCAGTTATAATATCTCTGTCATTTACCACATAGTTGCCAGGTTGTATTTTGCCTCTTACAATGTGTAGGGTCTTGCATTTATCTAAACCAAATTGCATATTGATATCGTTACTAAAAGTTGCTGTAATGTCTATTAATGTTTTCATATCTTTATCGGATTTAGCATAAAGTTTAATATCGTCCATATAAACAAGATGTGAAATAACTGTTTCATCAGAACTATGTTTGAGGCAATACCCAGCATGGCAACGCTGCAGCAAATGGGAAAGAGGGTTCAAGGCTAGGCAGAACCACAAGGGGCTTAGGGAGTCTCCTTGGTAGATACCTTTCTTGATTCTAATTTGTCGCGTAACAACGTTATCGTTGGTAGTATTAATTTGAAGAGTAGTTTTCCAGTGAGGCATTATGTTGCGAAGAAAATCTACAATTTTGTTATTAATTTTATAAATTTCTAATATTTGAATCAACCAAGAATGTGGAACACTGTCGAAGGCTTTATTATTATTATTATTCGTGTATATAGGTTCAGACCTCACCCATTTCTGGGGAAATACACCAGAGTTGCGGACTTTTGGTCAAAGCAACCTTGGGGATGATTTGATGATATTTTTATTCTATGGACAAGAACTTTCTGACGATTCTGCAAGTGTTTAATATAACCGCTTTTTGTAACAGTGTGTATGTGAGAGGATGTAAGTCAAGGGTTTTTATGCTTGTATGGAGTGTTTTGGGGATGACGCCTGTGCTAGATATTATAATAGGGACAGTTCTGACTGTGTGAACTTGCCACTGAGTCTTAAGCTCAATGGTCAAGTCTGCGTATTTGGAGAGTTTATTGGTGTGGGTAGAACTAAGGTTGTGTGTGTTAGGGATTGCTATGTCTATCAAATATACTAATTTGTTTTTCTTGTCGTGGAGAGTGATGTCAGGTCGGTTATGGTGTATAGTTTTATCCGTAAGTATGGTTCTATCCCAGTACATTTTATATTCAGGAGAGTCTAGGATAATTTGGGGTGTGTATTTGTAGTACGGTGTTTTTTCAGCGATTAATTTGTGTTTATAAGCGAGTGCCTGATGTATGATAGCTGCAACCTGGTCGTGTCGGTGTTTGTAATCTGTTTGTGTGATGGATGAACATGCGCCTGTTATGTGTTGAATGGTTTCGGGTTGTCTGTGGCAGTGCCGACAGTGATCACTGCCAAGGGCACTGTCACGGATTATATATTTTCTGTAATTTTTTGTATCAATGACTTGGTCTTGGATCGCTAACATGAATCCTTCTGTTTCTGGGAACAGTTCGCCTCGCTTTAACCACGCGTTTGACGCTATCTTGTCAACAATAGGATTGGTCAAATCGAGACGATGACGACCATGGAGCGATTTTTGTGTCCAAGTCTGTATCTTTTGTTCTTTACTGATTATGGTCATGTGTTTTGTGTGGTTTGCTAGATAGAGTGGTGTGAATGAGTCTATAAGACATATAGCTTTGTGTAGTGGTGAATGTTGTGAGCGGTTGAAGAAAAATGTTCTAAGTAACTTGATTTGGTTGTTGTGAAGGTTTGTAATGTCGATAAGCCCTCGGCCACCTTCATTTTTTGGTAGGGTTAATCTTTGAATACAAGCCCTAGGGTGATGTTTCCTGTGTTTAGTCATTGTAGTATTTATGATTCTCTGTAATGTTGTGAGATCTGTTTGAGACCAACGTATGATACCAAAAGAGTAGGTTAGGATAGGGATAGCAAACGTGTTTATTGCCTTGATGGTATTTTTTGCATTAAGGTGAGTGTGTAGTACTTTGTGTAGCCTGCTTCTGAAATTTTTCTCTAGTGCTTTTTTTGTGTCTTTGTGGTGGATTTCTTTAGATTGATAGTAGCCGAGGTATTTATACCCTTCGTTTGGGTCTATAGCTTCAATAATTTCTTGGTTTTCTAGTTCATACGTTGAAGGTACTGTTGATCCTTTGATGACAGACTGGATTTTGCACTTGTCTATCCCAAATTCCATGCGAATGTCATTAGAAAATGTTTGTGTGATGTCAGCGAGGGCGTGTATTTCGTTCAGAGTGCTTGCAAATAATTTTATATCATCCATGTACATGAGATGAGTTAGGGTTGTATATTCTGAGTTGTGTTCGATTTTGAGTCCTATATTATTTTTGTTAAGCATGTTAGATAGTGGGTTAAGGGCCAGGCAAAACCACAAGGGGCTTAATGCATCGCCTTGAAAAATACCTCTTCTTATCGGAATGTGGTCTGTTTCAGTAGATTCGGTTGAATTGCATATTTTTAGTTTAGTGTTCCAGAGGGGCATGATTTTTTCAAGAAATTGTATGATAACCTGATGAATCTTGTAATGTTTTAAGATATAAATTAACCAAGAATGCGGCACGGAGTCAAAGGCTTTTTTGTAGTCTATGTACATGGTGTGTATGTCACGTTTTAGTTTTATTGCTTGTGTAGATGCTACAGCGTCAATGGTTAATTGTTCTTTGCATCCTTGGCTGTTCTTTCGACACCCTTTCTGTTCCTTTGCTAATATATTGTGTTCTTGTGTGTGTTTATATATAGTTTCACTTAAGCATGATGTGATAATTTTATAGATATTTTGGAGGCAAGTTATTGGTCGGTATTTCGCAGGATTACTAGTATCTGATAGGTCTTTTGGTAGCATGTATGTTGTGCCTTGTGTGATGTATGGTGGCATTGTGTTAGGTGATTGGATGAATGTGTTGATGTGTTTGAGTAACAGTGTGTGAGTGCATGTTAATTTCTTATACCAGAAGTTGTGAATGTTGTCGGAACCCGCTGCTTTCCAATTGTGTGTTCTGGCTATAACTGCTTGGAGGAGGCGTAAGTTAATTTGATCAAATTCCATCTCTGGTATGTCTTCCCATCTTTTTTTGTCCTTTTCGATCCAGGTGTTTTGTTGATGTTGTACTGGGTTAGACCAAATATTTGACCAAAATTCTTGAAGTGATTCGGTGCTCGGTAGATGTGTGTTGTTTCCTTGTGGGTTGTTATGTTGCTGAGTAAGTTTTCTGTAAAACAGCTTTTCGTTGTTATAGAACTGTTTATTTTGTGTTTTTCTAAGTGTTGTCTCCTTATACCTTCTTAATCGGTTAGCTAATGTGTTAAGTTTTTGTTTCAGGGTGTCTAGAAAGTGAGTTATGTCTGTGTTTTCTGGTTCGTGTTGTGAGTGTATTTTATATATCTGTTTTATATTATGTATATGTTTTTCTAGAGCTTGCGATCGAACACCTTTTGCGTACTCCGTAACTCTTCCAATATTTGCCCTGAGATTACTAATCCTACGCTGAAGTCGTTTTTGCCACCAAGGGACTTTTACTGGTTGATTGCTATATTCACCATTCTCTTTTATTCTAGCACCATTAAATTTGGCTGCAGTGTATGCTGCACAGTAAATTATCGTCTGAAGTGTGCAAAAGTCTGTATCAGAAGTCAGTGTTTTTGGGAGTATATGGGTATTAAGACAACTTGTAATAGCTGCTAATTTTTTTGATGATTTTAACTTGGGTATATATGGTCTAGTTGTTGGATTTGATTCCTTGAATTTATTATAGTGTTCATTATAAAATTCTTCTAATTGTTTGAGTACTTCAGCAGGGAGGTGTAGGGTGTTTTGTGGTGTTTGAGTTGTATTTTGTGCTATTTGTGTTGTGTCGTGGTCGCTAGTACGTATTGGTGCTGTTAGTTCAGTCTGGTCGTCATTGGTGACTGCTGTAGTTGGTTGTGTTAATGTTTCGTGTATCGTACAATTAGAACTATCTGTATTTATCGAGGCTAATTCACTTCTTACTTCTTCCCTAATTTGGTTTAATCGTGTAATGGATAAAAGTTGGTTGTTTACAATGGATCTGCGTTGGTCTGATATTCGTTGTGCTGATAAATGTGCTATTGAAGGACATTTTGAAATAACATCCTGGTGTAACAAGGGTCTGTAGGTTGTTAGATCTGTTTCAAGGTTCGTTAAACGGTAATAACTTTTCATAATAGTTTCATTTAACTGATCACTCCATCTCATTCTACGGGATGGGGTTTGGTCTGTATCTGTGTTGTATTGTAGTGTTAACGGTTGGGTTTGTAACAAAATTCTAACTTCATTCTTGATATTTAGGATTTCCTGTTTTGTAAGGAAGTTGCGTTGGACAATAGCACGGCGTTGATCTCCTATCCTTTGCTTTGAGGCATTCATTTCGGGAAATTCTAAACTAAAACGTGTGTGTAATGGCGTTAAATAAGTTTTTATGTTAGTTTCAAGTTCTGTGAGGATGAAATAGTGGCGCATGATGAAAATATTCATATCACTTGTCCACGTTTTACGTGTGCGCCGGCCACCTTGGGCGGGTGCAGTAACTTTAGCTGAACTAGCCTCCTGCACAACGTCCCTGGCGGATTGAAATGATAATGGGGATGAATTGGTTGAGCTGGATTGTTGATTGTTGAGGTATGATGCTGGTGATGAGGGGATGGATGAGAATAATGATGATGTTGGTGAAGAACATGTTGATAATTGGTCATGTTGGGCTGCAACAGTTTGTGGCTGGGCAGCTTGCGATACGGTGCCCTCCCCAGAGTACGAAGGGCAGCCCGGGCTTGAAGGCCCGGGGCGGGATTCTCCATCGTTGCTAACTCCGGTACCCGCCTGGGGTATAACTCTACTTCTTAGTCGCATCGCATAAATGTGAGAGGTTGTTTTGTATGAGGGATGGACAAGAGTAGAAATCATGGTAAAAGAAATGAAAAGTATCAAAGTCGAGGTAGGTCAAGCAGGTTGAGGAAATAACAGGAGAAAGACGTAGGAAAAAAATACATTTGGCCTGTGATTGGATCAAATGTATTGATGATTGGGACCGTTAGTTGGAAGGGTATAGCCGAGGTGTTAGTGGTTTTAACATTTGTATCTCCTATAAAGGGTGGATCTAGTTGTTAATGACCTAATTATAGTACATGCCTTCCGTAAGCCCCCCTACCACGTCAAGGTGGCCCCTATTATTATTAACTTTATTGCAAACGTTGCGAGCATTGCGCCCATTTTACGGCAAACGCGGTGGTCCTTCAAAGTCTAGCTGAGCGCTACAGATCAATGATAAACAATTTTTTTTGGCTTAAATTTAACAATATGGACGTGAACGATATGTGGATTCAGCAAGATTGCCCTACTTGCCACACAGCGAACGACACAATCGACATTCTGCACGAACGGTTCGAAGGTAGGGTTATCTCTCGCAGAGGTGACGTGAATTGACCACCAAGATCGTGTGATTTGACTTCGCTAGACTTTTTCTTGTGGGATTTTCTGAAGTCGCAAGTCTATGCCAATAAGCCACATTCCACCGTTGCCCTGAAAGCCAACATAACGCAGGCCATCGCTCAGATTCAGCCGGATCTATGCAGCAGAGTCATGGAAAATTGGACCTCTCAGATTCGTGTCGCCATACGAAGCCGCGGCGGACATTTAAACGATGTCATATTCCATCCATAATGGCATAAATGGACCTTTCAAATAAAAAATAAAGTTGGTTAATATCTTACACACATCTTGTTTTATTCAATTTTAACATCGACCCGTCCTTGTTGAAAGACCCTTTATATTATTTATGAATGAAAAAAAAATGTTAGGAACCATTTTCATTTTTAGACCCGTTACAAAAATAAAAGTAGCTATCACGGCTTTTATACCTCTGAGGAGTAAGTAGGCAAAAGCGGAGCAGCGCCAGCAATCAGCACCATAATCATAAATTCAGAATAATGTTTCGGTAATCGTAGTCGGATATAATATTATAATATGTTTGTACACGCATCCACGCACAACGCACGACTCAAAAAATAAATTGTCGTGAGTCAATGATTTTTTTTATTATCAATTAGTTTTACGCAGACACGAACGCCCTGGACTTGTGTTCCATTGTGTTCATGGCTGTATCCCGTTGTAAATAATATACATCCTGGTTCTTAAACGAAATGCTACAGTATTGGGATGAAAATTAACAGTTATTAACTAAATCTAACATTCTATTAACTAAGTAAATCTAGTTAGTCAGTATCTTACGTGCTCCAAATGTCACAATAACCTCTATCTAAGGGCTTAGTACGAATTTATTTTACGTTTAAAGTAATCAAAAGGAGTACGCGTTCGGCTCAAGGCTAATTGAAGGTTTTCTAAAAAAGATCGGGGACCCCAACAATGCAATGCCTGTTACAACATATCCCTAGGGAGTCGGGTGCCTCCTCTAAGCCTCGCTGTGTACGATAGCAGGTGACCATTGTGCCACCGTCTTCTATGAGACCACTGGGTGGGCAACTAGATTCCCCACTCTATAGTGGCCCCGTGGCTGCGAAGGTCCGCCTGAAGTGGCCTCTGATGCCCTGTACATGCACAACCCATGACAATCGGTAGAAATGGTTTTACGTCCTTTTCTTCGTCCGAGTCACGGGGACTGAGCAACTAGCGACAATTGCACAGCAACTGGTTATACAATTACGAACAACGAATACCTATGTATAGCACTATCGCATTATATATCGATAATCAAAACTTTAAATTATCTTTGAGTAGGTAGGTAATTTCTCAAAATCAGTTAAGAAAGTCTTAAAAATATTTTACTCGACCGAGGAATTAATTCCGAAACCCTTTACTCCAATCGGCCAGCGAGATTTTTCAAACGGTAGTAGGACCCTAAGCAAGGTAAATGATTAATGAAGCCTAGTGTATTGTGTGACTAAATCCCCACCTAAAGTTCCTGTGGAAAACTCTGTAGTTTAAAAGCACGCTGAAACGAGAACAAATTGCATTTGTAGGTTGGTAATATTATAATTAAGGTATCTCGACGTAAAATATGCAGATATGTTATTAGACTTTATAAATAGACTTGAATTGAATAACCGTTAGTTTCAATATCTTTGTGTTTTCAGTCATTTTTAAAATGAGCGAGTCCTCTGGTAGCGCGGGTCCAGTGGCGGATCTAATTGGATGCTTGCCAACTTGTCAAATTCAATACTTGTTCGAAGTTCGAACTGTCAAAAACAACAAGTTGGTCATAAAATAAATTAATGAAAGTGTGATTTTTTAAATAAGTATTTTATATATTGAACAGTCGAAATAATAAGAATAAAGAAAGTACCTACCCAATTGCTTATATCAACTGGTGATCCGTCTGCTCATTTATCCCTCTATAGCCTCTATTTATGGCTCTCCGACGCGAAAGGATGACGAGTAGGACACATTTTGTATACTTACTAATATTACTATTATGACATATTGAATATTTTTCTAATAAACTATACCTAAACACTACCACCACAGATGGGGCCCAATAGGGTCGATGCCGATTCGGAGTCGCGGAGAACCTAACGGGTAACCGGGGCTTCGGCTCGAAGTGCAGGAGAAGGAACGGGGTGGTTTTTAGTCAGTAAGAGTCTGACACTCCCTCCCGCCTCACCCAGGCGGGAGCAGTCATTCGATGATTTTCCACCCTTAAAAAAAAAAGATACCTAAACACTATATCTATTTGGCAATAGACTAGAAATTAGAACAAGAAAATTACAAAAGTGTACCTATATATATAGATAAGTATGACAATAACAGTGCCGTAATTTTCCCAATTTAGTAATAGATAAGTATTACATTTACTTTTAATTCATTATACTTACATATTAAATTTCTTCTCTATGTAATTACAAATAGGCACGAGACATGGGGTAGGTACTTAGGGTAAGCCAGCGAATAAAATTATTTAGATATTAATAAAACATCTAGGTACCAATTTTAGTCATCCACGATGTTAAAGTGTGATTATTGAAATACTTACTGCACGATCAAGATTCCAGATTAATAGGTACCTAGATAGACGTACCTAAGTGCATTAGAGGGCGGACAAACCCGGTATTAGCATATCCAATATATCTTTAAAAATAAAATGTCTAAAAGCTCATTCATTGTATAACGCTTTCAATGTATCTAAAAGTATCTAGGCACTTCTAACAAATACCTAGAGGTCTGTAATCACTTGTTTTGCGAATGATAGCGGGCGGTCCCGGCCGTGCCATCGACCGGTCGGACAGCGATGAACATGCGTTATTCTTTCTCTATACTTACACCTGCGCCGGCCCAGCCTCCACTCAGTTTAGCTTCCAAAGGCTGAGCCGCACGCGCTTCCACCGCCGCCGCGACCGACGACACACAAAATTCGCGCGAAATAAATATCGATCATATCTAACCTAACATTTGATAACGAATTATTTAATCTAAGTATTTATATAATCTTTATTCCTCTCCATTAGTGTTGTATTGTAAAATTTTTGTATTGTTTATTTATTTATTTACTTTTTATAAAAAATAAAATAAAAATGAATTTCTTTTTTGGTAAAAACATTCCCAGTGTTCTATTGATGTCTCTGGTTATTCTGGCGAATGCTCAAAGAAGAGATGTCGGTAAGTATTTGTTTGCCTCCTAAATTTACTAAATTAAATAAAAAAAACCCGGAATAATTAGAAAAAGGGCATTATTACTCAATTCGGAAGTGGCTCTAACTTTTTTATACATTTCTATATAAATAAGGTAATCTATTCTAAATACTTATTAGCTTATCAGTGCATTCTATATGCACAAATTCTCATAAAATATTGAATAAATTCGCATACTTGATAGACGTGCTCGTCTCAACGTGTTATGCTTAGGTAATTTGATAAAAAGAACTCCTTCGATGATATTTCCTTGGTCGTTCAAGAACGAACGATGACCGCCAACTGTTTTGTCAAATGATTATATTAATTCATGTTATGTTGTTATTTCATTCGATTTAGCACGAATGTTATAGGATCACGAGTATTAAAATATGGAATAATTTATTTTATTTCTAATTAAATAAATGGAGTTCTAAATTGATGTTTTTACCACTATTATGGCAAGGAATAGGTACTTAACTAACCTATATATCAATGTTATTTTTGCCATAGATATCCTTGTTCTGCCAAAATTGGAGGAAATCTCCTAAGTTCTAAAAATTTTTATTTTATATGCAAATATTATTCGCCGAATATTTCACATGCATAATGCATGTTATGTAGGTATAAACGTTTATATAATAAAGATAGTGTGTAGGTAGGCTTAAAGGAGAGCCTACAAAATCTATGAATAGGTAAATATTTTGCATACATACCTACTTGTTAAAATATAACTAAAGATATTTTTGAAATAAAATTATGTAGATATTAAACTTAGTATTCATTGTTTCTAATAATATTGTGTATTTTAAAGAATACCTTATAAATAAATTGGGTAGTACCTATTAAAAGGAATGTCAAATATTTGTGACGTTAACGTATGAAAACCTTTACCTTCATTTGCTTTTGCAAAACCAATTAAAACTGATAACAATGACAATTTAATTATAATTAACCGGCATTACGTTAAACGATCATAAATACATATTTTAAGTAAGAAAACGACCTTCAGATGTTCGTTTAAAAAGATCAAAAATACGCGACGATGTGGCCTACTTATCGGACAGCGCATAAGATTAAATTTTATGTAAAAACTAAAATAATTTGGCATAAACCTTGATAAAATACTAGTTCAGTTATTGGCATTGTAACCAGTTATCCGTACTTGTTATGTAAGGAACCATGATTATACATAAGAATGTATAAATAAAGCATTTTGGTTCGACAGTGGCCAGCATCGGCATGTCGGCACCACTTTTACTTTTCATGACACAGCTTGGGTGTGATTTCTCTTTCGGAAGCAAACTATTCAACGTTTGACCATCAGATATAAAGTAATAATATTATTAGTATTATTACGAAGGAGTTCCTATATTTGCATTTGAAATTATTATAATGTCTAAGCCTAGGTGCAGACAACACGACGCACATGCATATAGAAAATGATAAAAATGAAGTGTGGTTACGTCATTATTTTAACATTTCTTCGAATTCTTTCTGCAAAATTGTGAAAGAGATATATTTATTGAATTTTTGTTAAGTGTAGGTACCAAAATCTTAATCCAGAATGCAGATGTTTGAGTCACTAAAACCCCTATCGATAGAAATTAAAAAAAAATTGGAACCTATGGAACCTATGTACTTAGTTACAATGAGAAGTCGCTATGTACAATAATATTATTGCACAATAGTAATCATGTTACCACACAAAATTTGTAAAAGAGAGAGTATAATGCGTGTAATATTGAGAATCTTTTCAAACTATGCGTAAGTTAAAAAGTGGTTTAATAATATTTTTATGGAAAAATAATATTTTACATAATTAATATGTACCTAATTGGGTACTTTCCTTAATCAAAAATAAAATATTTATAATTAATCGTACTTTCGTTAATTGATTATAATATGTATTGTCTTCCAGCAAATTTATAAGAAAAAAGTAGGCTGTTTGATGCTAAAAAACGTGACGTCACAATACAAAATCTCGTACAAAATTAATAGAAAACTGTCGTTTCTGACAGTTCGAAAAAAGTATTGAATTTGACTAGTTGACTAGTACCCAAATTAATTAATTACTGCACATAATCTCCACAGTAGGTAGGCGTGTTGAAGATCTGTTTATCCCATGCGAAATTAGTATCTACTAATAATACTAATTTTATATAAAAACTAGCTTTTACCCGCGGCTTCGCTCGCGTCACAAAAGGATAAAAAGTAGTCTATGTGACATATACCAATACATACAGCGCCATCTATACCAATACTTTTGTTTTCCCTCGGGAATATCAAATTTTTTCGGGATAAAAAGTACCCTATTATTTAACACCAGACTACTAACTTTACGTCTGCAAAAATTCAATGCAATCGGTTTAGTAGTTACGGCGTGAAGTCGGAACAAACAAACAAACTCACTTTCCCATTTATAATAGTAAGGATATACCAATACATACAGCGCCATCTATACCAATACTTTTGTTTTCCCTCGGGAATTTCAAATTTTTTCGGGATAAAAAGTACCCCATTATTTAATCCAGACTACTAACTTTACGTCTGCAAAAATTCAATGCAATCGGTTTAGTAGTTACGGCGTGAAGTCGGAACAAACAAACAATCTCACTTTCCCATTTATAATAGTAAGGATATACCAATACATACAGCGCCATCTATACCAATACTTTTGTTTTCCCTCGGGAATATCAAAATTTTCGGGATAAAAAGTACCCTATTATTTAATCCAGACTACTAACTTTACGTCTGCAAAAATTCAATGCAATCGGTGTAGTAGTTACGGCGTGAAATCGGAACAAACAAACAAACAAACTCACTTTCCCATTTATAATAGTAAGGATAAGGATATACCAATACATACAGCGCCATCTATACCAATACTTTTGTTTTCCCTCGGGAATTTAAATTTTTTCGGGATAAAAAGTACCCTATTATTTAATCCAGACTACTAACTTTACGTCTGCAAAAATTCAATGCAATCGGTTTAGTAGTTACGGCGTGAAGTCGGAACAAACAAACAAACAAACTCACTTTCCCATTTATAATAGTAAGGATTTATAATAGTAAGGAAGTAAGGATACAAGACGCAACGACCTAGGTTTAGGTGGTTGGGGAAAACAATATAATGTCTTTATAATGTACCTACATAAATATGTTTTAAATGTAGGTACATAGTGGATTGAGCCAAGGATGGTCAAGAAAAGAATGTCATATAGTAAGAAACCTATAAGAAATGAGGTTTAAATAGAGGTCTATTTAAAAAAAAAGAATTATTAAATGTCACAGAAATGTCAAACGGTGCAAGTTTTAACACACCTCTTTAGTGCTTATATACTTACTTAATGCCAATTTTTCTTTTGAATTTCGAACCTGTATTTTTTTAGTTAATTGGAATGCAATATTTATGATGCACTTGCATAAACAGCTATTATGAAAACTTTTAACCGCAGTATTTAACTACCTCTAGATGTGATGGAATATTATTTTTTATCTAATGCTGAACAAATATTGCTCCTTGTCGAGTATATTTTATTATTTATTTTGGTCTCTATTGAAATTCTGCTGCAATTTAAGTGACTAAACTAATATTATAATGCTAAAGTTTCATGTAGTGATCTATGTAGGTATATCGTAGGCGAAGATGTTTGTTAATCAACAATATCACAACGACTGAACCAATTTTGATGCAATTAGGCAAATATATAGAACTAAAAGTATTGTTGGATGAATTGTAATGGATTACTGTTCATATTTTAAAAGTGTTCTAGAACTTATTATACTCTACCACGCAATCAAAGTTTGACTGCATGGTTGACGCAGTGGCTGGGCAACTGGCTGCCTCGCAATGTGCAGCGGGTTCGATTCCCGCACGAAGCAACTCTTTGTGTGATCCACATATTGTTGTATCGGGACTGGATGTCATGTGTATGTGAACTTGTATGTTTGTAAACGCACCCACAACATAGGAGAGAATCTTAGTGTGGGGCAACGGCTTCTTAAAAAAAGTCACGGTTAAGTAGCTATATATTTCCTGTGACTTTGGTTGCGTGGTATATTATCTACCTACGTAAATATCATTATGTAGTAACTTTTGCGTATATCATATCGAAATACAAACTAGTCTGACACTTGAGTAATAAACTGTAATAATTATTACGCACTAATTTATGTTAATCTGCGCGTGAGCAGGCCTCCAGCCATCCATTGCAATTGCAGTCTTTGAACTCATTTTATTTGAATTTGGAAGGAACTTTAACGGTCAATGATGGCTGTAGGTTTAAATATCGATTTGAACATTTCAGTTATAAGGTTGTCAAAATTTATTAGCGTGTTGTGTAGGTAGCATAGATTTTAAAAATAAAAAGTATTTTTTAAGTATAAAGTAGCTTAGTCTGTTGTCTAAAGTTTGATTCCTAGTTAAAAAAGATTTGGTTGATGTCTTCCGAAGTTTTAACCGTACATAGCTACTTCAAGCCTAAGGCTAAGAGCTCACGAAGCAATTTTCTCTCCCGCCCGCCGCGGTTACGGGCCCGCAGTCTTCGTAGAATATAGATATGTACTTATGTAAAAATTAAAGCACATTTCACGACTTGTTACGGAAAAAATCACCAGAGAGTTCTTAACCCAATTCTGCTTAATCAATATGGAAATCCACGAATGATGTAACCTCTAAATTATCATCACGGAATTACTTAATTCTAAACACTTCAAATAGGAAACTACAACATAATTACTTAGGGACAATAGATACTTG
This sequence comes from Spodoptera picta, assembly GCA_038387885.1. Taxonomy (NCBI): domain Eukaryota; kingdom Metazoa; phylum Arthropoda; class Insecta; order Lepidoptera; family Noctuidae; genus Spodoptera; species Spodoptera picta. Next base: position 1,079,607 of record JAZHFQ010000211.1, on the reverse strand, counting down.
AGCATAAAAAATATTTCCAATGAATTTGGACCTTATACCTGTATGCGGATGTGGTTATTAAGTACATACCTATACAGTAAGTTCAAATTACAAGAGCCTTATAATTCGTTTTAAAGGCATCTTGAAACCGCACAAAACCCGTTTAGGTAATCTCTAAGATATGTATGTTTAACTTGCCAGTATGTTTTTTTTAAGAGCAGACTGATCACCTGATGGTAAGCAATCGGCGTCGCCCATGGACACCCGGAGAATCAGAGGCGTTACGAGTGCGTTACCGGCCTTTTGGGGATTCGGAACTTGAGGATTGCTGTCGTATTATGGGATTGGAGAGATTGAGGAAGGAGAGGGGGATAATTGAACCTCTGGTAACCTCACTCGCACAAAGTAACTGTTGTTCCTGTGAGGCCGTGGTATCACTCCGGTCGAGCTGAGCCATTCGTGCCGAAGCATGGCTCTCCCACACATAATAGAATATAAAATGTGTCTTTACATTAATTCGTCTCATATTTTGGTACCAAAATACCAGACTGACATAAATACTTCAACAAATAAAACAAAATTAGTAATATCATAACCTTAAATGACTTTGAGGTTATATTTTCAAAGATCATCAAGTCTGCATCGTTTTGTTGTATTTCTTCTTGTATCAATAAAAACGTTTAATTTGAATGTTTTTAGGTAGGTAGGTACTGAGATACAAACACTTTAAAAATATACAGAGACTGAACAAACAAAACATAGATAATAATTTTGTTTTTTTTTGTAAAATGTGGACATAGGAACTGTTTTCATTGTTGTACTTGAAATAATGCTTGCTTTCGTATTTTTCTCGTTAAATGCTATCAAGAGACAATAATGTTATTTTATTATTTTATTAGATTCAGAAAATATCCTAGGCCATACAATAATTTATTGCAAACGAGAACCAAAATAGACTTAAATAGACATAATAATATCAGTCTACGATTATCACAATATTAAGCAGTGATAATATACATTAATTTCCTTATTTTAACTTAAAATATTAATTATAATCGTCCATAATTGATTTTTTATTAATAAGCAAGTCACGATTTCATTGGCCACATATCATAACGTATTATTTTGTATTCTAAATTCGAATTGTGGATAGCCAATGGGAACGCGGCAAAATTATTCAGAGCACATAAAGCAGAGTATAATTTCATGGCACTTGTTACACGCCTTAAATTCTTAAAACACCATTAAATGATACTAGAAAACGATTGTCGTTTAAGTGTGGGGCTTCTGAATACTTAACAGTTGCTAGTAGTCTCTTTTGGCTCGGTTATAAGACACAAGTACCTACAGTAAGGTAGAAGAGATACATAAATACATATGTATAAAAATATACCTGCCTCGATGACGAGTGATCGCAAGTGTGACTGCCAGGCAAGAGGTCTCGGGTTCGATTCACGGGTCGGGCAAAGAACTACGGGGTTCAAAAAAAATGTCAGTGGTAGCACGTAGTCTGGAATTGTGCCCGGTATATGGCAATAGGCTCACCCCTGTTACATAGGACTCATAACATAAATTGTGAAAGTGGGTGTTACATTGTACGTATATTGGCATTAAATGCTGTAATGTGCACCTCTGCCTACCCCTTCGGGGATAAAAGGCGTGATGTTATGTATATACGTACAATTATGAAGAATATTCGAACGAAATATTTTATAACAATCAATGAATACCAACTTAAGAATGCATAACTCATTAGGTATAACTAAAGTACATACACAAATACTTAATCGAATTTAATCCTTTCATTAGTCAAGTACAACGTTAAATAAATAATATGCCTAATGATACCGGCGTCTGCGCAGCTAAGACCGTGAATGATCAATGACACGGCATCCTTATTACAAATTATATAAACTACATTGATATTCATGTGTTTATGATTGATTGTTAACATGAATGTGTTTGTGTGTGTCTTTAGTTAGTAATTTGGTAATTTTGTATCCTTGATTTGGGAGTTATGTAAAAATAAACTCACTTAGAGACTATTATGTTTGTGGTTAGCTGGGTGCTTAGTTCTAACCTACACTGAAAAAAAAAATTGTTAACATACATCAAAAAAATGTTTATTGCTATCAAGTCACTTGTTAATATACGAGCGCACAAAGCTTTGTGATCCCGGGAAGCAAGTCTTCTTGATAGAGAAACGGAATAAGCAGACATAGCACATTGAAACAAGTAATGGTCGACTTAATCAAGTCTGATTATTATTTTTATCAACTGCCCTTTGTGCATGTTACTAAGACTTGATAATCTTTATAAAATTCTGTGATTACTGTAACATTGTCATATATTAACTTAAATAAAGAATATTTGTAGTCTAAACAAGTACCTTGATTGATCTGATCGAGTTTAAACTAGTATCAAACGAAAAAATAAATTGTTTTTATAACGATACCTAATTGAACCTACATAGATGCATATTCGATTCAAAATATATATTTGTATTGATCAAAGAAATATATTATTGAGTTCAGTATGTATAGTTTTCTGTTTTTATCATACCATAATACTAAAAATAAATGTTATCTTTTTCAGTGTAATAAAGTGCTCTTATTAGAATCAACTAAGGTACTGTTATATTCAAGTATTGCACTTATTTAGAGTAAGTATACAGGGTTATTTATAAAACACCGTTAACCTCTTAAAAAGTTAACGGTGTTTTACAAATAACTCTGTATAGGATACAGTGTCCCAGAAACACTACATCATAGCGTTAGAATATGAACAGTCAGTGAAAATATACTTTTTTGGTAAGACTATAAGCTATTCGCATATTTTTTTGTTTTTCAAACAAATAGATTTTGCATGGAAAACAAAATATTTTCCACTGACTGATCATATCCTGTCGCTATAATGTGATATTTCTGGGAAACCTGTCCAGGGGCTATCACCAGGCACCACAATATATAAGTGAATAATAAAACACATTAAATTATTATTTAAAGGAATTTATTTAAAAAAATGCCAATCTTTTAAGTAATAATTGTTTTAAGAGTACAAGTAGAACAGCTAAGCTGCTGACTCAGTAAAGGCTGTTTTGCATTTTGATTGATGCGAGTGAAGTACAGTGAATCGTAAAAGCACATCAAAATAGGGGTCTGTATCCAGGGAATTTTTGCTGAAATCTGAAATTAGTGCAACTTGGACTCGCACTCGCAAATTCCTTGCATTTTCATTGTCTAATGATTTTCCCATAAACCGCAATAAGCTTGAACTTTCAAAATTATTTTGCAATAATTTGAAAAGGACCTGGAAAAAATAATAATAGGTAAATAGACTGGCCAAGTGCGATTCAGACTGGTACAAAAAAATAAAAAGTTTCTATTATGGGTACCCTTTAATACAAGAAATATTTTTACTATGTATTGTTGTTACAGCGGCAACAGAATTGAGAATTCTGTAAAACTGTCTACCTATTATGGTTTACAAGATACAGCCCGCTGATAGACAGACCGACAAACAACAGTGGCATAGTAATAGGGTTTTGTTGGCACCTTATGGGTACGGAACCACAAACATACTGCTAAAAATCCCAAACTTATTAAATCAAATACATAAGTAATTTCTTTATCTACCCTTATTAGTTTTCAAAATCATAAATGTAATGAACCCTGTCAAGTGGGTAGGTACTTACGTTATCCTCAAGGTTGATTGGTGGCAATTTTGGTGGTGAAGTTTGCTGCGTTTTTTCGACTCTTAGGGGACTTGTTCCACGTGTTGGGAGGTAATCTTCAATTATAACAGGGAGGTCCTGAAATAAGTATATTAAAATTGATCAAGTGTACGGTGAATATTCGCAGAACCCTATTAAACAACGCATGAATTGTCAGCCGTACCGCCCATACGTTATACATAAGCCTATTCGCGCTTTGGATGTCGATTTTTACATTAATTTTCATTGGCACACGATCTGGCTGAATCATTCGTCAACTGAACTATTCCTTGGCCGGTTTTAGTAATATTTATGATGGGAACCACATTAAAACGAACGAAAGAACAACAAATGAATAATCTGTTTTTAACATGGGCTCATGGAGGGCTTGCGGCGCTCTCGGGCCGGGCATTCGGTCACTGTAGTTAAAGGTACACTGTAGGTACTTACTTACAGAAAAAGAAATATTCGTCAAATCTGTTAATTGATTGCTTAAGTCCAGACTTGTACACTGGTTACTTGTTGAACCTTGATTAACATTTGAGGAATCCGTTGCCCAAGCTTTCCAACAGCGAAGGAATAGGGCTCTGGGCCCCAATTGCGGAATTATTTCTTTTATATCGTCCGTTGTCAGTGCAGACAGGGATTCTACCTCTATATTAATTTCATTTTCTGTAATATTAGCATAGAGAAATAAAATGAAAATTAGCCAATTCATGTGTGAAAGAACTAGGCACAAAAAATAAACAAGTAGGTAGGTACTTACTTGCGAAAAGTGGCCCCAGCTCCGGGAGCCCCCAGGCTCTCAGTAAATCCATCACCTCAGAATCTTCCATTAAGAGTTCCACTCTCATTAACACTATAGTGCACCAATTTTAAAACCATAGATACAATTAATTTTTAAAGCAATTTGCGTAAATAAATGTAGCGTGCGGGCGAATCGAAAATGCATTCAATTATGTTGGGACTTGAACGATGCGCGCCGCGCGCCAGACGTCGGTCGCTTACGAAGTTAGTTGCAGGTAGACATTTCAAACAAATAAGTAACCTTTCAATTAAAAAAGCACGCGTTCATTCTTATAAAGTTGCAGTGATCGAATAAACTATGAAATTTATTGTAACAGTTATTTTATAATTATTGAAATAAATAGGTTTATTATTTATTTAATAAAAAAATCTTTATGAGATTAACTAATTCTAATGAGTGATAACGATAAAGTAACTTGATAGAACTGAATAAGTCTCGACAGGAATAAAGTAAACTTATTAAATTCAACACATTCGAATTGATAGAAGTTCAATCATTTTAGCTTTACTGTGACAAAAAATGGTCAATTGTTATTTTTGACATTTTCTTGAATGATTCAATCATATTTTTTCAATCAAGCAAAATTTTAACTTGTTTAGCCTTGATTTTTTTGAGTGTATGAGCATTATTTTTAAGGCATGAAAATCATCGAATTACTGCTCCCACCTGGGTGAGGCGGGAGGGAGTGTCAGACTCTTACTGACTAAAAACCACCCCGTTCCTTCTCCTGCACGTCGAGCCGGAGCCCCGGTTACCTGTTACGTTCTCCGCGACAACCTATAAGCATTGTTTAGGTATAATGACTCCTTAGGTAGGTGCCTTAAGAGGCGTTGCACCATGTGGCTCCAGGGTTGTTTAGTAAGAGGACTTAATGCCTCCTTCGGGTGGAGATGGCGGCTAACGGGGAGGTTTTAGTTAAGTAAAAACCCCACGCTCCGTACTCTTTTTTCCCAAAAACCCTAGACGCGTTTTGAAGATTTCTCCTTGTCAACAAATAAAGTATCAAGACTTTAACTTTTTGGTCTCTTTAGTAATGAGACTCATGTTAATTACATGCTTATTACTTAATGTAATTAATAATTTTCGAGTAGGTTCACAATTTTCTTTATTACCCGTTTCACAATTTTTTTCTTTATACCTTAATTCTTCTAAACACACACGGCGATTTAATTAATTATTAGTAGGTAATCTACATCAATAATTTTATTCAAATTAAATTCATATCGTCGTATATCGTTACGAAAGCTAAGAAAAACTATTCTATTTTTGTTTATAGATTCGACGATCAAAATAAGCAATGAGTATTTGGCCAGTTTTTTTAGGCAGACGACCATAGCGAATAGAGAGTAGCTTTTTAAAAATAATAAGTGTGTAATAATTTTATCTATGAATAGTTCTTATCTAAACTGGATTTCTTATATTAATTTGGTCGTACATTTTAATAATAGCTGCAGTTGTAAAAATAGTTATTCAAGGTAGACTGCAGGCTGCAGGGGTGGCTGACCGGGTTAATCGCCACAGAGCACTCAAGATGCGCTGTAAAATGGGTTCAAGGTCAAACTCCTGGACGTAAATATGTTATAAATAGAAATTAAAGAAACAGATATGTAAATGAAACGGACTACCATAGTAAAACGAGTAGTAAGTTAGTATAGTACAACTTAAATAGAATAGGTTGTTTGTAATATGAAGAGTAGTCAATAAAGAATTAAAACACGAAGTCTGCATAAAATCTTAGTCACCGGGACTTTCTTTGTAATTCACAAAAGGGTATTTCCTCCACCCTTTTTCTATACTTTAAGATAATAATAAGTTAACAATACAAGTACAAATGACGACAATTTCTCATGACAGTCTCTGCTTAACCTTTGGTCATGGTATCTGATATTACACCTATGAAACACTGTATGTGTGATTAATTTTATCTTTTCCGTTAAATACAGGCAAACGTGTACCTACCTACTTAAATTTGTATGAGTGTCAAATTAGCAGAATACCTTAAAAGTTGTAACACTGATAGCGTAGTCTTCGTAGCGTTTCGTAGTGCAACGTAGAAGCTCGTAGCATTTCACAGTGCAGCGTTGTAGCTCGTAGCGTTTCATAGTACGGCGTAGTAGCTCGTAGTGTTTCGTAGTACAGCGTAGTAACTCGTAGTGTTTCGTAGTATAGCGTAGTAGATCGTAGTGTTTCGTAGTACGGCGTAGTAGATCGTAGTGTTTCGTAGTACAGCGTAGTAGATCGTAGTGTTTCGTAGTACGGCGTAACAGCTCGAAAAAAATTAGAAACATAATATAATTTTGACAGGTAATAAGCAAGTAGTACTGAAGTAGATTGTCCAGTTCTGATGAGATGAGCTGATGTCCTTCACTGCAAGCTGCAACTGACCTACCACATTCTTTTCCTGTTGCATTATTTATTAGTTATTTGCATAATACAATTATTTATAAGGAATTTGAATGCTTGTGGTTTTTTGAATAGGCGTAAAATACACCTATGATATTTCTTTCTTAAATTTATTAAATGTAATCAACATCAATTTCACGGCAAGATGGTATCTCTTCGGAGAATAATATTATTATTAAGAGTTAAATTATTATCTATGCGTACGAACAGAACTGGAATAGTAAATATTTAATTTAATAATCATGCTAATAATGTTCAGATGTCGCTAAAACATAAGAAAAAATGCCAACAATACCTGTTTTAATCACAAAATGACAGTTGCGATAAAATAAAATGTGAATATTTGACATTTGACCCCTAAAAACACGAAAAATAAAATTAAAGCTAAGTCGTAAATCATAATCAACATTCAGGTGTCTCATCTAGGTAAAAATAATACCTAATAACAAAAAGAATCAAAAAAAGGCGGACACAGTCTCTTGAAACAACGACTGTGGCATCAATGTTAATAATTATGTCGCAATTTTGGACACAGATTTCTAGTAATGAAGATACTACCTACATGAAAATTTAGATTGGTTGTAGCTTAAGAACTATGTTGTCAATGAATAGAAAGGAACTCATAATGACGATAATGCTACTAATATTGTCTTACACATTACGCCCCACACATACATCTTTCCCTCAGATTTGGAAGGAAGCTCACGTAATTCCTCTTCCCAAGAAAACAAATCCTGCTTCTTTTTCCGATTATCGTCCTATATCCATTCTTCCTTTCCTGTCCAAGATCCTAGAAAAACTTATCCATCATCAACTTAGTTCTTTCCTTACCAAGCACAATTTCCTCAGTCCCTACCAATCTGGTTTTCGTCCGGGTCACAGCACTACCACGGCTCTCGTAAACATTACCGATGACATTAGGTCGAGCATGGAGATGGGGAAGTTGACGGTACTTGTCCTGCTCGATTTTAGTAACGCATTTAATACCGTTGACTTCGACATTTTGCTTGCCGTACTCAGCTCTCTTAACGTATCCCCATCGGTAATTGACTGGTTTCGTAGCTACCTGTTTGGTCGCCGGCAGCGTATTCATTGTGAGGATCGTTGTTCTTCATGGTGTTGTACTGCTTCCGGTGTGCCGCAGGGTGGTGTTCTATCCCCTTTACTCTTTGCGCTATTTATCAACTCTATCTCTAATGAACTCTCTTCTTCCTTCCACCTTTATGCCGATGATCTACAGATCTACACAAATGCTTCACTGCATGAGTTACCTGATGCTATTGCGCTGATCAACCGTGATATGGCACGAATTGGTGACTGGAGCATGAAGTTCGGGCTGCATATTAATCCTTCAAAAACACAAGTGATGGTTGTCGGCAGCTCAAGGACTGTCTCTAAAATAGACTGGTCTACTCTTCCCCAAGTATGTCTACTTAACACAAAGATTCCTTTTTCCTGTGAAGTCAAGAACTTGGGGATTTACATTGATAGTACTCTGTCCTGGTCTAAACAGGTGCAGGAGGTCAGCCGCAGGGTTTTTGCCTCGGCGGGCGCCCTGAGGCGTCTATGGAATTTCTTACCCACTACTACTAAAATTGCATTAGCACAATCCCTACTTCTACCAATTCTCGACTATGCTGATGCCAGCTATCTTGATCTCACCCAAGAACAATTAGACAAGCTTGAGCGACTTCAAAATCTTTCCATTAGGTTCATATTTGGATTGCGCAAGTATGACCACGTCTCTGAGTTCCGCAACAAGCTCAAATGGCTGCCTATTCGCCTTCGCCGGAATACTCATATTCTTTCACTTCTTTACAATATACTTTTTAATCCCACTACCCCTACTTATCTAAAAGAACGTTTTACGTACCTTGGCGATACACATTCGAAGTTTTTGAGATCATCGAAGAGTCTGAAATTGAGTATTTGTTTGCATTCCACTTCCTTTTTAGACAAATCCTTTACAGTGCAAGCAGCTCGGTTGTGGAATGCTTTACCGATTGCAGCGAGGCGAGCTCAATCCATATCGCAATTTAAAAAACTTGTTAGAGAGCATTTCCTCTCTTTATAATTTTATATCCTATTTTAACCACACACACACACACACATACACACACATACAAACACATGCACAAATACACACCATTATGTATCATATTGTATATTGTATATTATTTTATTTTTATTTTATTTTTTTTATTTTTATTTTTTTTTGAGTTGTAGTTGTATTTTTGTATTATATGTATAGTACTTTATAATTAATTATTGTACACTTGACGACCCATATCAGACTCCTATTACTGCTCCATCCAAAGGTTGTCTGTAAGAAATCGCCTTGTGCGATAAGACCGCCCATTGTACACTATTTTTGTTAATATTTTTCCTATAATGTGATTGTGTGGTGTACAATAAAGCATATATTATTATTATTATTATTATAAATGACAAAGTTTGTAAGTTTGTTTTTTTGTATGTTTTCCTCCTTCACATCAAAACGGCTGCTAGTATAACACATAGGCTACTTTTTATCCCACGGGATCTCGAGCAAAGGTGCTGGCAATATCCAATACATTATAAAATGTTTGTAATATACAAACGTTACAAAATAACCATGAAGTTTTAATCAAAAAGTTCAATTTGTCACGTCATAATCGTCATTTCAACTATTTACACGTATGATAATGTCTTACATTTCTCATGCACTATTACATGAGACGTACAGACATAATTGATGACCAACATACAATAGAATGTGATGCAATATGTTGTCATGGGGTTTGAGGTCGTGACCGATGGTGTAAACATCCGTAAAATAATACTGATGGGAAATATTACTATACGAGAAAAAGCGATAAAAAAGTTCTGTGGTATAGTTCGCAATGCCTCAAAGAAATATTAGTTTTCTATTGCGATATATATCTCAATAAACTTGGTTATATTTTTATACGTAAAACATACAATATACTCATATCGTCTGATATAATTTCATTTCATTCCCTTTCATTTAATTAATCTGTCAAACTTAATAGAATTCAAACTGCGCGGGATTAGTATCCCTTGCAGTTTCACTCGCTACTTGGTTCTTATTGGCCGTAGCATGATGTTTTATAGCTTATGTCACTCTCCATTCTTTCAACTACCTCTACGTTAAAAAATCATGTCAATTCGTCGCTCTGTTCCGCCGTGTAAGACGGATAAACACACACAAACACACACACACACACACACACACACACACACACACATACACACAGACACACACACTTACAATATTAAAATAGATAAGTACAAGACAAAAGTCTTGCATGTTCTGTACCGTATATTCACAGTATCACGGCTACCAAATAAAGGTCACGTATTGTATAATGATAAAACGTTTTAAATCTGGCTGTGTATGTGGAAATTATGTTTGTAAACACATTGGTATCAGATCTAATCTGAATCATAATCCTCACGTATAGAGTGCAATATATTCTTTAAAGGACCAGAGCGAATTAAAGTCTTTGTAGATATCCCCACAAATACGCAAAGATAACTTTTTAATTTTTGAGGGGGGAAAATCATCCAATGTCTTCTCCCGCCCGGGTTAGCGGGAGGGAGTGTCAGACTCTTACTGACCAAAAACTACCCCGTTCCTACTCCTGTACTTCGAGCCGGAGCCCCGGCAACCCGTTAAGTCTTCCGCGGCGCCTAAAGATAACTATAATTTTATTAAAATCAGGATTTTATATCGCAACTACATTTTGTCAAAAGCATTCCGGCTGTTTAATTCCATAGAGTAGTACCATAAAGTTTCAGTAAATACACAAAACGATCACAAATCACGGATTATATTGTAATAAATCGGTAAGAATTATGTGTCGTATACATTTATTTATATGGCGAAATATTTCAAGCTTTAGTTAAAGATTTGTTGACAGATAATACGGATGTGTCTTTGCAATATTAACTTTTTATCAACCCTTGTAAAAAATAAATATTTCCTGGATCATTCTTTAGCACGTAATACTTGTTCCAACCACTTTTAATGCCCTATATATTTGTAATTATCCTATCCAAATCTGTTCAATAGTTTCCGAGTTTGTCACAACACATTCATGGTCCTACATAGTGTAGTATGAAACTATATGAATTGATTCACTCACTAACAAACCGTATTCGTAGTTTATCAACAAGGAAAGCTTGTGTTATCTCGCATCGCAGTGGGGTTAACAGGGGTTTCGCAATAAAGTTGTTCCTCTGTTCCACTTTTTCCACCGAAGCTGTGTGAACAAAGGATAATAGAGATATAAAATTTTCGAACGTGTTATAAAAATGTGCAACCCAATTTTCGTGGCTACCTTTTTGTTGAAACATTTTTTGCAAACATTGTCTTTGTGTTGATGATGTTGTATGTAGGAATATGTTTATTTTTCTACTATTTTTTTTTCATTCTCTATTAAGTATGTAGAATGATACAGAGCAGTTGAAATGTTAAGTTGTGTGTGTCATTTACTTAATAATATTTGCATTTAATTGTTAGAAAATAAAAAAGCGATTACGTCAAAGTATGCAAGTTTAGTAATTAGAATATAACTGAAATATTTTGTTACAGAATGCTCGTATAATTATTTCGTTTTGAAGATTCCGATCTTATAACATTGCAGAGAAATATTTAAATATAAATTATGTAGGTACTATCTCGTATTCAGAGCATATAAACGTAAAGGTTGTTTATTACATTAGATTTTTTATTTGTGAAAGTTATTTAAATCGGTTTAGAGACAAAAGGAGGGCACTAGTGTTCAGTTCGAAATGGGCACGTTACTATTGGAACAACTTGCGATCCGTTGCTTTAGGGGAAATTAGTACAAAGCTAAGAAAAGACATAACACATTAAATATCTATTTATTTATGACTGCCTCGTTGGCCGAGTGGTCGGAAGTGCTACCGGATAAGGGGTTTCGGGTTCGATTCCCGGGTCGGGCAAAGTATTAATAGGTTTTAAAAAAAATCTCAGTAATAACACCGAGTCTGGAATTGAGTCCGGTATGTCGCAAAAGGCTCACCCTCTATTACATAAATAGTGAAAAGTGGGTGTTACATTGTATAATGGCACTAGCTACTTCCACGCGGTTTCACTCGCTCTGCTCGGAGCCTATTAATCGTAGCATGATCTTTTATAGCCTTCCTCGATAAATGGGCTATCTAACACAGAAATATTTTTTCAAATCGGACCAGCAATTTTGGAGATTAGATCAAATCGGTTCAATCAAACAAACAAAAAAACAAACTCTTCAGCTTTATAATGTTAGTATAGATTAATTGCCGTAATGTGCACCTCTGCCTACCCCTTTGGGGATAAGGGAAAGGCGTGATATTATTATTTATTTTAAACAGTCACAACGGTAGTAAACCAATTACAGTAACTGACTGTAGAAATCGTAAGAACAAACATAGCAAATATTGTAACGCTTTATAAGGATTAAATTAGAAATATTCATTACAAATTGATCTATAGTGAAACTTGTTTAATATTGTAATATTTTTGGCTCATTTTACGTTAAAAAATGAGCGTGATGCAAAAAGAAACAGTCTTCTAGCCGCACTATCACAGATGTACATAAAAAGCTAAAGTGCCCGCGGGAAATTAGAATTCCAGCCAGTACCGCTGTAGGCTCGTTATTAATATTTATTTTGACATTTTCATAAAAGCAACTGCACTGTAGTTTCACCATTTTCCGTCCTCAAAATCTGGTTTCTATTTTAATTTTGTTTTGTTATGTTAACATCGTAAATAATTAAACGTGTTTTATGCAAACATGGAAATTTTATTTAGATGTAGTTCCTTTGTGCAGTCTTTTTGGCGCTAGGGTGGTCTACGATCTATCTACACAGTAAAATCAAAGTACTATGTACATTAAAAATGCATAAGAATATTATACGTATATTATATGTACCTTTTCTATTAGGTTAGACCGCATCATCGTTTACCATTAGGCGAGATAGTGGTCACACGTCGGCACATAAAATATTTAAAAAATCACAATCATAGTCTAACAGAAAATTGTAATATTTATAACTTAAATGAAACATTTGATGAAGGCACTACATCAAAAACACTTTCTAAAAATCACTATTATGTTATATACTTAGGAGACACAATACACACTAATATCTGTATATTATATACCTATATCTATATATATATAACTATTACTACAACGTACAACCTAGACAAAATTGCTTTTTCTATTTGCGTTTTGCCACAACACTAGCGAGATATGAGTTGCACTAGTTGCAGCGAGGACATCGTGATTATTCCCAACGCGTTCCGTTGTTCTTTTCTGATTAATTCCTTCACATTGTTCTACCTCAATTGAATTATCCTGGGACTCTGTAGAGCTTCGTTGTCTCACTGCATTTCTGGGGCTACGCCAATGAAGTTTTACTAAGATTCCGTGTAAAACAACTCCCTTTGGAGCTTTCGAGCATAGTTTGTATTGTCCGGTATGCTATACATAGAGGACAGTTCGTTAGATACGTTTCTATATCTAGTAATGAACAGAAAATAAGTACACAGGGAAGTTTTCCTCCATACTAATAGGTAACGGTAGTGAAGTTAAAGTTCAATAACGAACTGTTTGTTAGAACTCCTCGACTAAGTTAACTCACGAGCAGTTTTAAATACAAAGATGATTTAAATATAAATACTTATACTTAATATATATTTGTTGAAATTCCTATCACGCAATTTCTGAAATAGACCGACAGAAGACAAAATAAGTGGATATTATTACATGTTTATTATTATTTGTCATTAAGCTTCTGTTTGGAGATTGCCGAAACTGATTTCGACACAAGTGTCAGCGGTGTCAGACAGTGCAATTTTTTACTATCGTAATTTAAACGTAGTTTCGCGTGTGACTGGTGACGTTAGGTATTGTTATTTGTTATGAAGCTAATTGATGAAATTGTGTAGTTTGGGAATACATTATTATTTATTTATTCTCTGACACTACTTAAACTATCAAACACTCCGAGTACACCGGTGACCGCAACCTTTTGTTCTTTAATTGTGTCTATAATGACGGTACTTAAAGGGTTAATGCCCTTGTATTTTTACTAATCATGACACGTTATTTGTCGAATCATGACCTGACCGTTTTGGACTAAGTATGTTGAAGGTGATAAGTTTATTAAAATTGATAAGTTTAATGATTATATAACCTATTCCTGTGAGTTGGGGAGGTATTTACTGGTTAAAATCAGCTATCATTAGGAACTGATGGAAATCGCCTAGTTTGTAATAATTTATGGAACATCTCTTCCTGCATCTTGGACCATCTTAGAACTAAATTACAATATTTATAAATATAATAATAGTTTTGCGTGTTCTAACACAGTGTTGTAACGTCCGCACGTCAACCATTTGCAATTGCAACCGTATTCGTAATAACGGTCTTTATAAAATGTGGGTACTTGTTAAAACTGTGATTAAATCTGTCACAGATATGATATTTGTGTTAATTAGACAAACAAATTATATTGCAACTGAATGTCGACACTTTGTTGAAAGCGTTAAGGCTTTTATGAGTCATAAAAAATGAAATAAGTGAAAATCGTATGTGTCATGTAGGTACATAGGTATAATAGTTGTAATTATTTTTTTTTTTAAACTGTCAAATACCAAGCGGTCACCGGTGACCGCAACCTATTGTTCTATAATTGTGTCTACAAAACCGGTACTCGACGAGTTAAGGGGATAATAACCACCCCGTTCCTTCTCCTGCACGTCGAGCCGGAGCCCCGGTTACCCGTTAGGTTCTCCGCGACAGTTGTAAATAATAGCTTTCACCTAGGTTTAGTGACCAGATGTCTAATACCTATCAATGATTTATAGTTTTTGTCAGAAATACCGATCTGTCTATGTGTGAAAATTGTGAAACGATGTGCGATATGTACCTACCCACGGCTACACATCGAGCTTTACATAACCAGTATAAACTGATCGTTAAATGTGCGGAAAGATGATGCGACGCGACACCAGGATAAACTGGTTTTGTATAGATTGATGTGTGGCCGTGTGTACCTATATAAAGTCTAGTAGGTGTGTGTGATGTGTATTGTACAATGTACATGTGATATAAATAAACAAACGTACATATGTTTACAATTAAAACAAATATCACGAATGTATGTCATTATTGTACTATCTACTATCTCAAGGCTGATGTTGCATGAATGACAGGAAAACAAAAACGATTAAAATAGAGATGATGACAGGGTATGAAAATTAAAAATCTAAGTAGTCCGTCAGTTAGGTAATGAAAAAATATTAGACACGTATTTTTTTTTATTTTGCTGTATAATAAAACAATACTTAGATAAACCGAATCAAAGTTTAGGAGTGGGGGCTAAAATGTCATTTCTACGTATAAAATGTACATAGAAGTGACGTCACGCGACTTTTCAAATCAATATAATTATCGTCGAAAGTATTCGTTTCTGTAAGAAAATAAAAAATACGTGTCTAATGATTTAAAATAATTTACAAGATGGACATTAAAATAAAAAATAGGCATCTTACCCTGAATCATATTACATACATCAAATGCATTTATTTTTTACTACTTAGTTACTTTTCAGAGGGATAATTAAATAAAATAACGTACATCATATGCTTTCAACCCTCACGTCAAAAGTGAACGCAAACTCTGTAAGATAATTGGACACTTTTATCCGCCATTACTATAACATCGTAGATTAGTAAATTAGAACTCATTTCTAGACCACAAAAGCTAGATTCAGACTTAACCATACGGTAAAATAAATAATAATAAAATTACGCAAAATCAAAACTCAAAAAGTTATTTCGTGTACCTATTGCGTGTATTCATAAAAATATTAGTGGAACACCTGAACCTTTCTAACGATGTATCAATTAAGTAAACCACAACCTATCTTCAAGCTATTTGTCCATGCTGGTCAGGCCACTTGAGCACCACTACCGACCTTCAGACGTCGGCCTTCCATTCATCATAAACCGCAGCTTTGATAATAACAACCATAATGTAATATTGTAACATCTACACCTAGATACATCTTGAATGCTAAGGACGAGTATTCATCAATTTAATTTGACTTTTCATGCAACTTTTATAGGTTAATCGAGTGATTTGATCTGAACGTTTTAGTTTACAGCACCGCCTGTTTTGTATTCGGGTATTTCATGTATTGATAGGCTATCTATTATGTATTTCTTGTATACAACAAGAGCTTAAAATGAAGCTGGGACTCAAAACATTATTGACTGCCTCATTGACCGAGTAGTCGCACGTGCGACTACTCACCCCACCGCAGTGGCAGTCGCACGTGTGTCGAGTGTCGAGTGGTGTTATGTTATTATGTCATAACATTAGCTGTTGAAAAGCAGTTATTGTTCAAATTATTTTTCTTTCTTCTTTCTTTCAAAATGTGTTTAAGTACTGTTGCACAAGAGGAATTAAAACACAAATTTTCGGGAACTAACGTATTATGTACAAACATACATAACTTCACGCCTGTCTCCCATAGGGGTAGGGGGATGACTACATACCTCTTTCGCTTCATCAACAGTCTTCAATCTTTTCATGCATGCTCGTCGGGGACTAAATTAAAATATAGGTAATACATATTTCTTCGTAAACAGTGTTTAAACGTTGAAGAAATGATGGCATATTGAAAAAATGCACCTCCATCGAAACGTACAGAGAAAACTCGTGAGCGAAGTACTACTTATAACTCAACATAAAAATTATTCGATTCATTTTTAAATATCAGAAAGAAGGGAAAAAATACTGAATCATGACTCGTATATTATGACCATTGTAAACGGTGTATATCGAAGGGGAAAATAAAAATTCAAACAATGTTTTCAATTGTTCTCCTCAATGGCGTTCCGCGAATGAATAGGGATGTGTACTTATACTTGCCTGTAGGTATAAAGGTATATATAGGTAGGTAGATAGGTAGATAAGTATACTCAGTGAAGGTCCTTCACTAAGGTCAAACATTGGATGTATGAAAATTAGGTTATTGCTATAAGGAGACTGCCTTGTTGAACGACTGGTCGCAAGTGCGACAGCCGGGCAAGAGGTCTCGGGTCCGATTCCCGGGTCGAGCAAAGTAAAACTGTTTTTTTTTTAATTGTCAGTGGTAGCACATAATCTGGAATCGTGCCCGGTATATGGCAATAGGCTCACCCCTATTATATGGGACTCATAATATAAAATAGTGAAAAGTGGGTGTTACATGTTACAGTGGTATTAAGTGCCGTAATGTCTACCACTGCCTATCCCTTTGGGGATAAAAAGCGTGATGTTATGTTATGTCTATGTTATAAAGATAATGGTAACAGGTTCCATTACAAGATTCTTCATCCTTCCTATGGTAGTGACCACCATGGTGACTACATAGTCTCCCTTATATTAATTCTCAAAAGCACACCAAAAGGGTTATTACTCGTGAAGTAAGAATTTATAAGTAACGTTTTGTCTCTTCATTTTTATTCAACAATATGATAATGTTAACTAAAAATTTAGAGTGACTCACGTAAATATGCTGGGAAAAGCTCTACTAGTTTCGGGTCACAGGGGACCCTTCCTCATTAGCAACGTGCGCGGTTACAGTGATGTCGCTCACCCTACTGAAACTAGTAGAGCTTACATACATAACATCACACCTTTTATCCCCGAAGGGGTAGGCAGAGGTGCACATTTACCACAGTACAATATAACACCCACTTTTCACTAGTTGTTATGAGTCCCATGTAATAGGGGGTGAGCCTATTGCCATCCGGGCACATTTCCAGACTCCGTGCTACTACTGAGAATTTTAAAAAACCCAGTAATACTTTGCCCAACCCGGGAATCGAACCCGAGACCCCTTGCCCGGCAGTCGCACTTGCGAATACTCGGCCAACGAGGCAGTCTCCTAGTAGAGCTTTTGTCAATATATTTACTTGAGTAACTCGTTTTTTAGTTAATTGCGCATGTCTTACGATAGTTATTATAAAAAATATGATGATTTATTATTATGTTTTCAGCTTACTCATGTAACTGATTGACGAGGAACTCGACTAGTTTTAAGTTCATGAGCAACATTCCGCAACCTGTTGACATCTTATACTGTTATAGAGGTATAAAGAGGAAGAGTTTGTTTTTTGTTTGTTTGTTTGAACGCGCTAATCTACATAACTACAAGTCTGATTTGAATATTTTTTTATGTTGAATAGCGCATTTATCGAGGATGGACAAATAGGAGCTGAGCAGAGCGTGTGAAACCGCGCGGAAATACCTAGTGTTAATTAATATAAAAATAAGTATGATGATATTTTTTAAAATCGTATTAGGTATTTGATTGCTCTATTGAAATAGGTAGCAGTTGTGTTTGCCGCAACTAGACCAACAAGGCAGTCAAATGATTGAATTACGTATTCGTGGAACTCGCAATTACACTGCCATGTTATAGCAAACAAAAGCATCGTTTGCTATCAAATCAAATGACTATACATTACACGTCGCTATTTATTTTGACACCCACGTACAGAGGCCTTAGTACGATTAGTACGAGTTTGTTAGTAATCGTAACGAGTTCGCGTTCGGCACTCTGATTGGCCGGCGCCAATGAAGCAACCAATCGGAGCGCCGAACGCGAACTCGTTACGATTACTTTAAACGTAAAACAAACTCGTACTAAGGCCTCTGATTGGTTGGTTAATTGGCGTCGGCCAATCAGATTGCCGAACGCGTACTCGTTTCGAATACTTTAAACGTAAATCAAACTTGTACTAAGACCTCAGTTTGCCTAAAAATCGGTGTTAATCAATTAATCTTGACACATATTTTGAAAATTAAATAATATTTCATAATAATAGGCCTTACGCGTGTGCTTTGTGGAACGCATAATCAAATGGTTTTATGCAACATTTATTTACAAAGAATTGGTAAAATAAACGAAAGGGCAGCAATTATTATGATTATAAGCGTTTTGTACTTACTTACTTTTATATTTACGATCATTTACCTCTATAATAGGTTTTGTAATTCTTTACACAATATGTATATTTGACCAATTAATTTGACATGGTACGAACATGTGGAATGTGACTCATTATTTTGGGCCATTTCAAGGTAATCATGTGGTTATGTAATTATTAAATATTGCATAGAATAACGGTTTGTTTGTAGCTTACAAGTAGAAGACCCCGTTTCTATATTAAAGTCAAAGATACATATGTATTGCGTTCCTCTATTCTTGTTTTTCACCGAAATCTTCTAAAACGACTGAACCGCAAATAATAAAACTTTTTGTGCATATTGAAGTGTGTGATTCGCAATTGGATACAGCACATACAGACTAAACAAGTTTTATAAAAGTTAAGACAAGGGAATGTGTGCCTCAAGTTCTTCACAATACTGCTCTATATGCTACATCACCTAGATAACTCCTTCCTAACCTAACGGGTAACCGGGGCTCCGGCTCGACGTGCAGGAGAAGGAACGGGGTGTTTTTTAGTCAATAAGAGTCTGACACTCCCTCCCGCCTCACCCAGGCGGGAGCAGTCATTCGATAATTTTCCCCCCTTAAAAAAAAAACCTCTCAAAATTTGCAGAAAATGTTATCTGATTTGTACTACGTTTAATTGTTTCTACACAAAAGATGTTATTGTATTCGTATAGTTAGTATACCTAATGTTAGTTATAATGTAGTTAAGTCACTTAGCACACGTGCTTACAATGCGAAAACAAAGCAAAAAAAAACAATGAAAAAATAACGGTTCTATTATTAACATACAGCCATATCAAAGAAACAACACAATTTTTACTTTTATTTTCTATGTCATAAATCTTGAATATTAAGTAATATAGTATGAAAATATCTCGGAAACAGTGCGTTACAATTTAATGATTGCGTAAACAGTTTTACTTTTTTTAAGTGCCGGTAAACGTGGACTAGATGTTCGGATAGCTGGAGATTGCGACAGCGCGCTTGCTTTACTTGAAACGTACTTTATAAATGCATTCATTTATTTTATAAGGGTGTAAAGGTACGTCCACACTAAATAATGTTCTTTTTATTTGTTAAGCTATGGCCACTATATCGCCTAGTGGTCAGCGATGTTAGCCATGGATACCTATTTGAAATTGGAATCAAAAGTTGTCTATCGTACGATTTCGATACCATAGACTAATCAACGATGGTTATGATGCATTCATAATGCGATGATTTTATTTATACGAAAAATAATTTTACCAATAACAGAATAGTAAGTTCAGTGTCTAGGCGAATGGGTTAGTTAGTATGCACTAATTACATAATTATTGTAAGTACGTAATGGATCAATGATCAATCAATGTACCTAATAAATTAAATCGTATATAAATATACAAGTATCGACTAAGTTTGTCTAATGCATTTTGCATTAATACAAATAAATGTTAAGGCATCACCATAAATAAATATAATTTTCTGCAATACATAACATTTGACGATCTACCTATAAGGTAAGAAAACCGAGTTCGTTTGGTTTAAATTAAGATTCTGTCGCGCCATGATGAAAATATGACATGCAGTTATTAGTACACACACACACACACACACACACACACACACACACACACACACACACACGCACGCACGCACACACACGCACACACGCACACGCACGCACACACACGCACACACGCACACACACACACACACACACACAGACAGACACACACACACATATTCATAATACAGATATTGATTAAATTATTAAATAAAAATTACGAGTGTATGAACAGATCAATTGGTCGTTCGAGTAATGAATTACCTAATGATTGGTATTGAAATAATTATTTAATATTCAACTTCTAAGTAACGAGATAATAAATGAAATTGTTAAAAGATACCTACATTGGAATATGACAAGGGTCTTCTGGAATTATAGAAGTTTAGAACTAAATAGCAATCAGTATTATATACTTATATATATATATATCTCTATATATATCATAAATTAGTTGATGACTATAAATATGATGATAATAAATTTATAAAATATAAAGAGTTAAAGATTAGAATAGTTTACCTACTATACTACATTTTATTTTAATGTCCGGTTAGTATATTATTTTAAAACATTAGACACGTACTTTTTTCTTTTCTTACAAAATTAAATACTTTCGACGATATATTGATTTGAAATATCGTGTGACATCACGATTGACCTACATTTTATAGGGTTACGTGACGTAACGACTCCTAAACTTAACTCCGTTTTATTTAAGTATTGTTTTCTTATACGACAAAATAAAAAAACATGTGTCTAATAATTTATCATTATTTAACTAATTACATTTTTAAGTTTTATACTCTGTCTACTAAACCTCTTGCTCTACCTAAGTCTGCTAAGGTCGAAGTACTAGCTGTTCATATTTCTATCTCCCTCTATGTAAGTACTTAGATTGGAAGCATACAGCAAGATCACACATTACGCAGACCAATTACAGTAGCAATACGAAAAGTTAAAAAGGTGTGCCTACATTTCTACATATTAATATACATGTAATCAAACGTAAGTATGAGATATCACCAATTTTGGGCTGGGCACAGCTCCAAATGTATATTCCACATAGTCAGCCATATATCAACCGTATTCGATCGTACTAATCAAGTTAAATCGATATTTTTCCTTAAAAATATCGATTTAACAAAACAAGTTACATAATTATCGATAATCGATTTTGGGATGAACGTCATTATTTATTTAAAGGTTATTCAACAGTTTAGTTGACTGTAGAAGAAGAATTTTAAAATGTACATTAATAATTTAAATCAATTGGCTAGTACTCTTGTTAATTATGAATTGAAATCTTGCAAAATAATGCAATTAGTGTTTCAGAAATGCGATTGTAATTAGCCATAAGTAGTGATTTAAAAGAATATTAAAATCAATCTGTATAATATCGATATTTTAAAAAATGAATTTTGATGAGATCGGATTAATCGGATATGAAACCCATTATGTTTTAAAGTTCAATAGCATTGTAACATTTTATTGGCTCGTTAGATTAGAACATATCGATAAATCTAAGTACCGCTCTATTGAAGATGCGCATGCGACTTTAATTTCGCAATGTGAAGGACTATTCGAATGTTGCGATGATATTTTATTATTATTATTATTATTATTTCTGGTGTGGTTAGCATTATGCAGTTTTTATTACAGTACTTAATGTATAATCAAATTAGATATAGATGCAATAATATAGTGAATGATCTGGCAATTTTCTCGATATCTCTATTAATACAGACTATATAATTTATTTCAAAATTACAAGGAATACCGTTTTATTTCCTTTCATTGGCTTTAATATTATTTATTGATGAGGACAACTAATTGATCAATTTATTTATTACAATCAAGTAAATAAATTTCAAACTTATTTAAGTTTTTTCTGTTTATTTTTGTTTCAGGTAAGTTCCAGTTTAATTCATTACCTTCTATTATACAGTCGTAAGTGTTTGATTGAACACACACTTAACTAAGGTAAGAGTACCTAAAAACACTAGAACCAAGATACAAAAGTAGCAGAAAAAGAGTAAGTAGATACTTAACATCAACTTAAATCTGTAAAGCACTAGATCATTCATCTGAAAGACAAAATTAGTCGGTTTGTTTCGTCAGCGAACTTAAACTGTGCTTCTTCCAAAATATAGATTTGTATCAAGAAAAATGAGAAAAGAGTTCTATCGTTCGTTACTGTTTAAAAAAAGGCTATTTACAATATACTGATATGATATCTCACTTGAAACATACTTAGGTTAAATCTTTAATTAACTCGTCGAGTACCGGTTTTGTAGACACAATTACAGAACAATGGGTTGCGGTCACCGGTGACCGCTTGGTGTTTGACAGTTTAATGACAAATTGAAAGTAACTGATATCATCACTGCATCGGTAATAAAAACAGAGGATTGAACGAACCATCGTTTAATTTTATTTATCACTTAACTTTAGAAGAGCCGTAAACAAGTGGCTCTTGATACCGGGTCGAGATCAGTTCAAAATGTATGGGGTTTGATACCCATCATCATATATTTATTAAGATTGGTATATGCTTCAGGAAATATCACATTTAATATTAGCATTGACGATGTTATACAAATAGAATCGATTGATAGTTATTGTCTAGATAACGGGTCTAATCTAACCAGTATGGCGTTTGCATAAAGATTAAAAAAAAGGTCAGAACTTAAATAATTATGTAAGTAAACATGGAATATTCCTTAATTTTATAAAGAGTCGAAAGCACTAAAGCACCTCATGCAACAAAAGACTCTTTCATAACAAAAAAGGTATTTTTTATGGGATAGCTAAGTCGGTAAACGAACAGATGGATCACCTGATAGTAAGCAATCGGCGTCGCCTATGGTCACCTGGAGCACCAGAGGCTTTACAAATGCGTTACTGGCCTTATATATAGGGACTGAGAATTTGAGGATTATTGGGGATTCAGGGATTAGGGAGACAACGGGGGGGGGGGAGATAATCCGGTATCCTCACTCACACGAGGAAACATAACGCAAGCGTAACTTCACGTCGGTTTCCTGTGAGGCCGTGGCCATTCGTGCCGACTTACACTCAAACCGCTACATTATATTCCAATTCGTAGAATATTAAACATAGGTAAACGTAGGTAAAAATAAAACAAATATTCCTTAACTAGTATACCGCTACTTCTATCATATCTGAATAATACCTGGACAAATCTCATGCATTATTCAATGCCACTGTAAAGTGAAGCTAGCTCATGGAGATAGGATCTCAATAGCCAACTACTGCAACTTGCCTAAAGATTAATTAGAACTGTTTCCAATTGGAAACCAGATGTGAAAGTAGTCTAAGTGCAATGCAAGATAAGCGTAAATAGTTGTATATTTAATATGTATTCGGAAGTAAGTATAAAATTGATATGTCATAATTAATTAAGTGTAGTATAATTGTGTTGTCGTTACGTTTATTGAATTTAACTCTGTACTGAATACCGAGTTGTATCTTTGATTCAACGGTGACGTGACAGTAAAATACAAAGGCTGATGTTTGAATATAACTATTCACAGTTTTTTTTTAAGGGGGAAAATCATCGAATGACTGCTCCCGCCTAGGTGAGGCGGGAGGGAGTGTCAGACTCTTACTGACTAAAAACCACCCTGTTCCTTCCCCTGCACGTCGAGCCGGAGCCCCGGTTACCCGTTAAGTTCACCGCGACTCCGAATCGGCATCGGCCGTATTGGGCCCATGTGGTGGACCATTTCTGTGGTGGTCTGATGGCTCTTCGAGGCGCGCGCGGAACTATTATATACGCGAGCCCAAACTATTCATAGTAGAACTCGAAGATTACATTTATATTCTATGGAAAACGCCGTCGGTGACACATTTGTTCAAACTACCTATGTATGGTGTCATCATAATGTATCACTATTTGTTTTCTCAAATAAATAAAATAAAATTAAATAAAAAATCATGGATTGTGGAAATAAGTGCTGTGTTCACGGTTCACCCCTTATTAGATACATGGGATATCTAAATATTAATTTATGATCTTAGGACCGACTTTTCCGACGCCAGACAAAATTTTAACTGAGGGATAACTTTGAAACTTTAACAATTCTTCCATACTAAAAACTGACAAATGAACTCAATTTTATTCACACAGTTACGAATTAACTGATGATTGAAATATCGGTACCACCGTGATCGGTACTTAGCCTGTGGACATTTTCCTTAAAACCTTAGTTTATCGACAAAGGAAATATCAACTACCTATATGTTAAAATGCAAGATATAAATGTGCAACACTTTAGTATATAAGTTACTAAACATTCATATTTTCTTATTTCCTCTGAAAACAGGTTAATAAATACATTTAGGTTTATTTAATAACCTTAATACCTAGCGGAAGATTGCTATAACATTTATTAAGTGGATTTCGTAATAGACTAAGTCTTAGATTGTAACGAGACGATGGTTTTCAACACGAAACTAAACTGCAAGTTTATTTAATTAGGTGTACCTATCACATATTCCCTTATATTGTCAATTGTGGACTAGCTTCTGCACACGGCTTCGCCCGCGTAACTGTGGGATAAAAAGTAGTAATCTACCCCTGTTGCAAATGTCATCCTGATCCCTTCAGATGTTTTGACGTGAAGGAGTAACAAACAAATGTACAAATTATTGCATTTAATTATTAGTAGGATTATTGTTAGTACCAAGAGAACTCTGAAATAATAAAGTTCAGTATGTTTTAGAATACGAACAGAACAAATGTTTTGGACCTTGCAACAGTATTAACTTCTAAGTAAAAAATGTCATTAAATAGAAAATGTCTTGTTCAATTAGCGATAGGTACTTTGTACCCAACAAACCGCTAAGGCAATCCTAGTCTTTGAACAATTTATAGTTTCCCAGTAGTTACAGACGGAAAGCATTCAATGTACCTATATCAGCCCATCATATTATACCAAATATAAATTTACGATTATATACTTTTATAGTTTTGTAATAAAGTCGAATATGAAACGAATGAAGGGGTAAGTTAACATGCCGTCGGCACGATACCACAGATAACAGTTGGTTACCTGTTCACGATGATCGAACTGTGACGTGGACCCTGCAAAATGGTTCTACCAAACATTGTACAGCCACACAGATAAATTTAAACCTTATAGTTTGTACCATAAGGTTCGGTTTCACTTTTCAAGATGAAAGTGTCGATAAAATTATTATGCAGTTGCGTGGAAACTGCGGCTAAACGGTTTATGTTACAATTTCGTGCATCAATTTCAATTTTGAAATTCGAATTGTGTTTTTTTAATGGCAGTTTTCAAGCGGAGTTGCCTATGGTCTGCACTTGGTTGTAATAAAATTTAATATTATTTTACGAATAATTTAAATAAAAACTGAACTCTATAAATCGACGTAGGCATGATACCTTTGATTAAAACATTTATAATTAAAACATTTATAACAATTACATGGTAAAATAATCTTTATCTGTTAATAATTAACCATAGAATCGAATGATCGAATCAAGGATTTTTTTTTATGGAATAGGAGGCAAACGAGCAGACGGATCACCTGATGGTAAGCGATCAGCGCCGCCCATGGACACCCGCAACACCAGAAGAGTCACAGGTGCGTTGCGGGCCCTTTAAAAAGGAGTACCTACGCTCTTTTCTTGAAGGTTTGAAGGTCGTATCGGTTCGGAAATACCGCCGACGACAGATCATTCCACAGTTTTGCTGTGCGAGGCAGGAAGCTACGTGAGAACCGCACATGCCAACTATCTATATGATGGGGATGCATATGCTGTCGTGAGGGTCGATGGCGAAAAGATGCGGCAGGTATCAGGTCAAACAATTCCTCAGAGCACTCCCCGTGGTATAAGCGGTAGAAAATGCACAATGAAGCTACATCTCTACGCATTGCCAAAGTTTCGAGCCGGTTTGAAACATCCGGACATCCAACAATCCGAACGGCACGCCGCTGAATGCGGTCCAGAGGAAGAAGCTGGTACTGGGGTGCCCCCGCCCAAAGATGAGAACAGTATTCCATGGGGGGCCGCACCTGTGCCTTATATAGAAGCAGGCGGTGGGTCGGGGTGAAATACTGCCTCGATCTATTGAGCACACCAAGCTTCCTCGAGGCTAATTTGGCCTTATCCTCTAAATGACCGCAAAACTGAACGTCGCTCGAAATGTTGACACCAAGTATTCCAATACCGGCTGAGGCAGTTAGGCGGGTGCTTTGAAACTGAGGAGAGACGACCAACGGCAGTTTCTTAGCGGTAAACACGCAGACTTGTGTCTTAGTGGGGTTAAACTGGACCAAATTAAGTCCACCCCAATCAGAGATTCTCCCTAAAGAGGTCTCGATTTCAGACACGAGTCTGTTTCGGCTCTCTTCGGAATTGTGTTAAAACCAATTTAATGCCTATAATACCTTCCTATTCATTCCAATAAAAGGATTTTTTGCACTCGTAACCTCTAAATAACAACATAAAAATAATTTCCTGATATTCCTAAGTAATTTCTGACATTTAATTGTGACGTAATCATACATAACAGTAATACACAATTAATGTCAAATCAGACGTCAAATCATCAGTAGCAATCAATCAACGTGTCGAATTCTATATTGAGAATGATCTAATGATTTCCTCACATCATTAAAATTTGTACAACAATTGATTTTAATTATATTCTGCTGTGATGACGAATTGATTTGTTTTTTTTGTTATTAAATTTTGGTTTTGTTACCTAAGTATGTTTCTGTAACATAAATGTCGAAAAGTGGGCGTCCTGTACCTCTGCCCTGTTTGTGAAATTGAACGTTAGTGTTTTAGTAGGATTTATGTAAACTTAAAGTAAATACTATTTGAGAAAAGAAGAGATACAAGCTTAGGCCACAAAATAATACTTAGGGCCGATTTGTCAATCTTCAGTTAATATTTAACTGTATAATAAAATCGACATTTGACACTTTTTAGTATGGTCGAATTGTCAAATATTCAAAGTTATTCTCAGTTAAAATTATATGATGATTGAAAAGTCAGCCTTTAGGGTTCTTAAGGGCGCATCTGGCATTTGTCCTTATGCCTCTATGCATAAGGACAAATGTCCCTATTAAATATCACTATAGCTAGGCCTACTACGCTAATAATTTATGAAAATTTAATTCTTGTAGAATAAAAAACCAAATTATATGGAATTGACGTAAATATTGACACTTGTCAAAATTCAAAATTCAAATTCAAAATTCATTTATTCACATTTAAATAGAGTTAATACATTTGATGGTTGTAAGTGTCATCCTCATACATTTTGATTTCTACTCTCTCGGTAGATAAGCGCTAAAGTGCCGTTTGGCTATAGGCCCTGTTACGTAACTGTCTTTCATCGTTCATATTAACGTGTTGCATTTTTTTTAAAGGGCCATATTTTACAGTAATATCTCTCGTTAATTTACTACAGACATTAACACATAAGTAATAAGGTTTCGATTACCAAAAGACGTGTGCCATACATTGTAAATGTAGTTAAATCGACAGAAATCAAAGTCGTTTCCTTTAAATACACATAAACTTAGCAAATTTAAATGGCCATCTTCATTCCCACAGTAAACCGGTCCAATCATTACGAATGGTAAATAAACTATATTAAATTACGATCTAAGATTGTATTCAATATGTGTAAGTATCTAAGTAGTACTTAATAGGTAGAAATAAATAACAGAGCTTAGCTATTAAGATAAAAGTGATGTATCTAATTTAACTTTGATATAAGTTGTAGCTGATCTAGTATTTTGACGTGCAAATCTTCATTAACCTAGAACTATAGGTTAATAGATATAAGTATTTGCTTAACGTTGTTCCACACTAGGATTTTCTCCTGTGTCGTGGGTGCGTAAAAACATATCTACAAGTTCACATCCACATGTCACCCAGACCCAATGTACCAAAACAACAATTTGTGGATCATACTAAAAGTTGCTCCGTGCTTCAATCGAACTTGCTAGACGTTGCACGGCAGCCCAGTGCAGTCAAATACATACTTTTAAATCAATCCACAGAATCGACTGGAAATCGGTACCTACAACGATAGGAGACCCCTTATGATAGGACAATTATGCTGTATAAAATCCCTAAACAATAAGAATAATGAGTAAACTAGAGGTATATCCAAACACATTTCTATCCTCCATTTAAGGGCAAAAATCGTGATGGTAATTTTACAAGCAGCAAATAGTTTCGAATCGAAAGGATATCGTAAGGGAATGTAAAGTACCTACACCACGTTCAATTTATTGGTAGGAAGAGGTTTAGCCGCGTTGTGTAAGACTAACTGGAGCAAACATTTTGGAGACCACAATCTTCGGACCATAAAGTAGGCAAATTTAGAGAATGTCTACTTCATTGTCCTATTTTGTAATGTGGTATGTTCTCACGAACTGCACTGTACCTAGTCTCTTGCAGTGACGTCATTTTATGCGTATTCCTTATTAAAAGGCCGGCAACGTACCTGTGACTATTTTGGTGTTGCGGGTGAGTGGGTGACCATTGGCGATGATGACCGCTTACCATTAGGCGATTTGTCCGCTCATTTGCCTCCTATTCCATAAAAATAATTTTACTATTAACAACTACAGTACTTACGTGTTTTTATTTCTAACTCAGTAGGTATAGATTGTTGACTTTAAAATTAATATTTGAATCGCATCACTAATAGACAGAACTATCGAGCATATACTGATCTACTGATATCCGATAGTAAGATTTTCAAGGATACATATACATATACCTCAAATTTAAAATAGGTATCTAAACTCGAATCTTTTATTGTATTTAAAAATCTCATAGGTTATGTTGAACACCAATTTGTTTCGCTATTAAAGTATAATTAAAAAAAATTCAATTTAACGGATTAAAATATTTTATGAACACTTATATATAAGCGTTTTATATCACTCTTTGATCTTCGTTTGAAACAAACAAATTCTTTACAAGTCATGGAATAAATTAAATAAAAGTATTATCTACAGAAGATAGCAGTAGACAATCGTAATTAGGTGGCAATTTTTTAAAATACGAGTATCTAGAGGTACATCACTACATAGTATAAAACAAAGTCGCTATCTCTGTCCCTATGTCCCTTTGTATGCTTAAATCTTTGAAACTACGCAACGGATTTTGATGCGGTTTTAATAGATAGAGGGATTCAAGAGGAAGTTTTATATGTATAATACATGCATATTGCACCCGTGCGAAGCCGGGGCGGGTCGCTAGTAAATAATATAGAACATTTTCTAAAACGACATTGCGCACAGACTAGTTAAATGTTCTATTTCCTAGATAACGTGACACGTAATGCCGGCTCAGTGCCGTGTAATCTGTGGTAACTCATGCTGCGTGCAATGTAAAACGGTGTTACGTGAAAACATGAAGTTAGAAACACGGCCAAGTGCATACACACTTAGCATCAAGTTAACTTAAGTCAGTTACTATAGTCTGTTCTTACAATGATTGGTTAAATATTTGTTACTAGCTTTTACGCGCGGCTTCGCTCGCGTCACAAAAGGATAAAAAGTAGCCTAATACATACAGCCCAATACATATAGCGCGATCTATACCAATACTTTTGTTTTCCCTCGGGAATATCAAATATTCGTCTGGATAAAAAGTACCCTATTATTTAATCCGGACTTCTAACTTTACGTCTGCAAAAATTCAAAGCAATCGGTTTAGTAGTTACGGCGTGAAAGCGGAACAAACAAACTAACTCACTTTCCGATTTATAATATTAGTAAGGATATTTTGTATGGAGCTTATATTAATAAGTTAATATATCGAAATAATTAGACTAGCCGTAAACGATAACTGAAATAGAACAATAATGTGTGCGTAAAAACCATATCGAATTACAATTTCTTAGAAAATCGTTTTATACATTTTGCTGAAATGATAATATTAATTGATTAAATGTAATATTTAAAATCAAGTCTCACAAGGTCGAATTTTTTTGTTATCCTAAAAAATATAAAAGAGTTTTCCAACTAGTTCCCTGGGACTAAAAATAAACTTCTCTATTTCTAAAGTTGTCACTGTAAACTATTTCTATGACTATTTATACAAAGAATTTAATTCGTTTCACAAATCCAACTTTCTAGCGTCTAAACCAATTCGATCTAGTTAAGTCTAGGCAGGACGCTAGATACCCAGGTACTACCTATGTAGGTACTATCGATTGTTGAAACCCCAACCATAGACATCGGTAGTACCTTTTCCAGTAAATCGCAACATTTTGTGACTTGGTTCAGTCAAATTGGACTGCATTTTAACGAGAATAGATTACCTAGGCTACGGTAGAGTGCCTTGCGTGTCCTATACTTAATGGCACCGAAATCACGAGGAAGATTGTGACATTAACGATAGCTTTCCTACAAAGTTGACATTTCGAATCGATATTTTTAACGATTATAAATTTCATGTTCGTAATTTAAACTGGATATCGTTTTTAATTGATTTAAAAGTGTATAGTATTGAAAGTTTTTAAGTGCTGATGTACTTAGATTGAATCTTCTCATTAATTTACGTTTGCTGAATTAAATATCTATTAAATTTTTATGTAAAACAAATGTATTTAATGTCTTTTGCGATAAAAACATGGTTGTGTTTTTTGTTGAAGTTTTTATGACATATTATTATTAGAAAGAAATGCAAGATGTAGGTACTCTTGTCTACCTAAATCCGCGATGTAATATTCTTTGTTGTATATATTAAATAAAAATAAAATATTTCGTATTTTAATTAATTTGAGTTCAACGACTTTTACAGATAATTTTTAAATGTCACAATTCTGTGGTACGCATAACTTTGACATTGACATTTAATTTAATAAAAAAAATTCATTATTATTTTTAATCTGGAACCACCTGAAACTGGAATCTATGGTATCTAGAATTTTAGGCATTTATTTTTTTACCTACTTACAATTATTATGCTTAGATTACTAGATATTATGTTTAAATAGTTGTTATAATAAAAGGTATAGAGTTTATTTTGCAGTACAATTTTAATCGAAGTTCTTGCAGTCGCTGAGAGTTTAATAATAATCATCATTGGTTCAAATTCTAATTCCAAGTTCAATTCGAAATAACTCCAAGAAAAATTTCATTCAAAAGGGTCACCTAGCAGTTCTTTCTTGGTTGTTCTTTCAACCACTAACATTACACACTCGAATTAAATTTCATCAATGCACATTGGTCATGTATGTACATTGTACATAGATAATATTAATTTATTTATTTAATGTCACAACTACGATTACGTCCGATGTCATACTAACGCAATGTTATCCCAATTAGACTAAGAACTGGTTAAAGGAAACCACAAAGTAATTACAGATCACATGTACAGTCAGCCGAATTATTTGGTATACAAGCAAGAAAGTACTGCCTCCTTGGCCAAGTGGTCGCAAGTGCGATTGCCGGGCAAGGGGTCTCGGGTTCGATTCCCGAGCCGAGCAAAGCGTTACTGGGTGTTTTAAAAAAATCTCAGTAGACTCCGTGCGAGTCTGGAATTGTGGTATATGGCAAAAGGCATCCCTATTACATGGGACTCATAATATACCTAAATAGTGAAAAGTGGGGTTACATTGTGCAGTGGCTTTAAATGCCGTAATGTGCACCTCTGCTTATCCCCTTCGGAGATAAAAGGCGTCATGTTATGCTATGCTATGTAAGAAAATTAAAATTGATAAATCAATGTACTACGAAACTAAAGTATTGTACTAATGTACAGAGATAGTTGTTATTGTAGTACTAAAGCGTATACTTTGTAACGAAATCATATCTTTTGTAACCATTGGCCGGCACAATAACCAACCAATGGTTACTGTCTCTGTATTGAATCTAAAATCATTTGAAATCTTTTTTTTTTACCTGCATACTGCCTAACTTGGTTGACTGTACTTTGGCTGCGATGAAGTACTCGTATGAACTAAATCGATCTATTTCCCGCCTTGCAGCAGTCTCGCCTCAATTTCCGCGGGAAACCTAGATGGATATATCTAGTCTAGAAGTAACGAAATGTACTTACCTTTAGACGCTAGACGCTCGCACTTCTAGATGAATAGTCCGTCAGATTATCATTTCATTTTGCTTAATATAATTTCTTCTTAAATGCTTGTAAAGTTTCGTTATATTATTTTCTGATTAATTTACTTTTCGTATAGGTGTATAGGAGATATTTTTAATCACATGTTTAATTTTTTTATTAAGTCTCGCCTTTCACTCAACAGCAATTAATACAGCCAATTTTTTATTCATAATTTTAATAAATATTTTTCCTCATAAAGAATTATTTAAATTAATTTGTCATAAAGGCTAATATTCTCATATAAGTGGGATAAAATATAAATATTTGGTTTGAATATAATAGGCTGTATTGTCAACGGACCGTGTATGAATAATTAAAAGCTAAGCATCATGACGATGTTTGCATAACGCAATGGCTACTATTTACATTAAACCATTAATATATAAACCATTAACATAATTTCCTATTATATACATGCTCCACTTTCTCTGTACAATGGAGAACTTAAAAACCGTATCGACAGAGCGTTACATTGCATAAGGGACGTTACACACATCCGCGGCCATACTGTCTGACCGTGGAACACACGAAGACACCTGTCATCTGATACGGAATTTCATGTTCATTGTTTCTCGACTTTATAGTCTGTTTAACTGACATTTCGTAACATGTCCATATTGTGTGCATACAGCCTAAGTAGCCCATGTTTCGTGATACAAACTCCGAGCTCGCAACTGCGCAAACTATTTAACAGATTGATTTAGATATTGTTGTGACTCAGAATAATTAATGCTGCAAATACTAATTGCATTTGTAATAATCATAAAATTTTAAGATAAACATTTAATTCAATGATAATGACCTAGAACGGGTTTGTGCATGTGTGGAGTATAATTGGGTTAATTTTAAACGATCTGAAATGTATCAAAGAGTCCCAAGGACGGTAAAAGTTGCCTGCGACCAGTGTATTTTGACCCAGATATTGAGTTTAATCTGAGGGTAGTAAAAGGATTGCAGAACGAATCGCTTCAAGTAATGCCAGTGATTGTGTCCGAGCTGCCGAGGTGCTGGTGCAAGGTAAACTCTACCGTTAATGGGATTTCTTTGGTTTTTAATCAAGATTATGGTTCTGTATTGTCGCTGAAAGAACTAAACGAAATGTTCATATCTTTTGCGGTTGTATTTTCTTTACTATATACAAAAGCTTTCCATGATTTAAGTTAGTAGATAAAATAGGAAGAAATTATGAATTTGCGATTCAAATTAATTATTTTCCTACGTAGATTAGAAGATGCTATTTATGCTATGACCCACAGAAACATGGACCACTACTGTTACGCTGCATGTGACACTTTAGTAACACCACTCTAATTGACACATTTATACGTACTTCCACTTTAGCGTATATTAACAAGCCTGACTGCCCCGTTGGCCGAGTGGTCGCAATTGCGACTGCCGAGCAAGGGGTCTCGGGTTCGATTCCCGGGTCGGGCAAAGTATTACTGGGTTTTTTAAAAAAATTCTCAGTAATAGCACGGAGTCTGGAACTGTGCCCGGTATATGGCAATAGGCTCACCCCCTATTACATGGGACTCATAACATAAATAGTGAAAAGTGGGTGTTACATTGTACAGTCGTATAATGCGCACCTCTGCCTACCCCTTCGAGGATAAAAGGCGTGATGTTATGTATGTAACAAGCCTGTTCAAAATATTATTTCAACAACTCACTTACTCAATAATTTTACAATATTGAGTAGGCACTTGCTACCTACGTGGGAATACAAACATACGTAAAATTACGCTCATGTCCCTTATATGTAAAAAAAACAGCATCCAAGTACAACCTTTATACATACACACGCATATTTTACAAATTACGTTTTAAAAAACCGACTTAAACAACCTCTTTTTTCGAAGTCCATTGATTAATATATATATATATGGGTACTAAGTGTAACAAACCGTTTCTGAAAGCCGCATCAACATCGGTTCAGCCAATCACGAGATAACCGAGCACAAACATACACACATACATACATGTCAACTGTGAACCTTCTTTATTGGAGTCGGTTAAAATAACATATACATAACATCGGTCCTTTTATCCCCGAAGGGTGGCAGAGGTGCGCATTATGCCACTGTACAATGTACCACCCACTTTTCACTATTCACGTCATGAGTCCCATGTAATAGGGTGTGCTTATTGCCATATGCCATAGACCATATACCAATTTCAGACTCCGTGCTACTAATGAGATTTTTTTTAAAAACCCAGTTATATTTTGCCCGACCCGGGAATCGAACCCGAAACCCCTTGCCCAACAGTCGCACTTGCAACCACTCGGCCCAACGAGGCAGTCGGTTAAAATACTTAAAAAAAAATAACAAAACAGTTGAATAACACACGTGGTACCACAATTTAAGTAATAAGAAGTCCAACTCCGTCGCTTCGAGCCCCCTAAAGTGCGCAGGCGACTTTCTCTGCCAACTTTAACAAACCGGAATTCATTCACGCATCATTTAGAAGCGATGGTTCATATTTTCGCGTCCGGTCTTTCAATTATGATATAATTTATAATTAAAACTTAAGATGGGACATTCATATCATATCTATGTTAGACTATTCATTCGAGTCTACTATTACAGTAGACTCGAATGAATAGTCTAACATAACGTGTTATTGTTGTTATTACCAAAAAAATATTTTTATTTTGATACTTGACATCTTGAAACTAAACACACATGAACACTTAAACTTAGGAATCCTCCAAAAAACCTATACTATAACTATAACATTAAGTCAGGTAGTTTAACAATGAACTTTGAGAACCTAAGTTTTATTTTTTTATGGGGGGAAAATCATCGAATGACTGCTCCCACCGAATGAATCCATCCCATCGAATGAATGGTGAGGCGGGAGGGAGTGACAGACTCCTACTGACTAAAAAGCACCCCGTTCCTTCTCCTGCACGTCGAGCCGGAGCCCCGGTAACCCGTTAGGTTCTCGAGAACCTAATTTAAGCATGCATATTGGTTAGCACCCTAACAACTCGCAATAAACAATTAAGTACAGCAATCTGTATAGATTTGGAACAAATATAAACAAAATATCGAGCAAGTGCAGGTAGGTATATTTTTATCGATATAATTATTGTATGAGATAACACAGCGCTTGTCTCGAGCATGTGAGCCTGCTTTCTCTTGTCTCACGTCATTCAAGCCGTCAATCTCACCAACATGATCTAATCTTAGTTCCAAAATGTGTGAACATGTCTATTCTGTGCGTCAATTAGTTAAAACAACTGACTTAATTTCATGCCAGGAATTTGTTAGGAGTAAGAGTTGATTTACCTGTTGTTTGTGTTGTACCTATACATCTCATCTTTAGTCGACATACTCTAAATATTACACTTGTTGATCACTGAGCTCTATCTCTTTTAAACTTAGTAGTATACTAATATAACTACGCAAAAGCGGAAAATTCATCTCATGGTTAAGGAACCAAAATTCTAAGATTATTGTACAGTCAAACCACATCAATTAAATGCTAAAATTTATTTAAAATTGACATACAACAATACTCCAGTTAGACATGAAATTGAAAAGAGAAGCTGTTTCCACCACAACAATACATAGAAAGGACATTAACCGTCATTATTTTCCATGAACGCTTTCACTTGTTCCTGGTACATTCGATGCTTTTCCTCCAAAGACTTCAAGGCGTTTGACTGACGTACACCTCCAACGTTGACCATGAAACTTATTTGGACCGGCGCAACGTCTGACGCAGTCTCAGTATTGATGCCCATGTTCCTGGAGCTAGATTTTGTTGCTTGTTTACCTTTACCCTCATTCTGCGTCTTTTTATCGGGTTTGGTTTCCACCTTTTGTTTAGTTTCAAGTTTCGGATTCACAATCTCTTTCTTCTTCACAGTCAACTGCTTCTGTTCCTTCTCTACATTTCTCTCTCTTATTCTCTGGACATCAGCCGATTTGGATTTCAAATATGGATTCTTGCTTAGTTTGTTACCCTTTTCGTTTATAGTTTTGTTAACCAAATAAGTGGGAGGAACCTCTTCTTGTTCTTTCTTCGGTGGTTCCTTTGGTGGCTCCTTGTGTTTGGCAGATGTTTCTCTTTCAATTTTCTTCTCAGGTTGGGTTTGGTACGTTTTTTTATAAATCTTTAATCGATTTTCCATTCTTACTTTCTCAGAATATCTTTGTAAACTCCTTGCTCTTTCAAGCCTCGGCTTAATTTGTTCTAAATCAGGCCCCAAACCTCCCAGCTTTACATTAGGTATGGGCTCCATTGTTGCTCGTCTGACATTACGACGTGGATTTGTGATCTCCGAAACACTCTTTAGATTATCAGGACTATCATCACGTATATCATCTGGTTTACTTACCATATCTTCAGTAAACCGCAGTTCCTCTTCATGGTCTTCAAAAGAATTGTCTATATAGTTCTGCAGATCACGACACAAAAGCTTTTCGTAATACATTTCGTTATAAGACTCAGTATTATAGAACTCTGGTATGGGATTATTAGCGTCATCACCAATACTTTCCCTTTCCGTATCACCAAATTCTGGTGATAAAGAACGTATTTCATTCTTATCTTTCTTTTTACCAATATGATTGGGTGTGAACTGCTTACGGAACATTTCTAGGTAGGTGGGTCGCTTAAACCTCGCTTCTCTTTCTTTATTTACCAAATAGCTAGTTTGCGACAGTTCATTCTTAAATTTCTCATTCGCTCTATATTTATTACTTGAATTATTTTGTTTTCGTTTTTGATCCTTTGGTACCTTTATGAGCACGTCTTTTTCGTAAAATGGCACGAGTATTGTATCGACATTTTCATCCGTCTTTCTACCTTTTACGAAATTTTTTCGTTTGAATTGAGTTTCCAGGCTATCCAGGGATATATTGCTATCAGTACTTGAGTTTTTATCCATTGCTCTGAATGAAAATTTTAGCTTTTTTCTTTTACTCATAAATAGATACGACGACTTATCCATAACGTCAAAATGGCAATGATTTAGATTTGTTTTTTTTTTATATTATTCAGCCAGGAAAGTGTATTAAAACCTTATTAAGATGCAAATAAGACACTGACAAAATTAAGAAAACATTGCATTTCAGGGATTCGTGTTTGCGTTATCCGCAAAGCTGAGCTGGAAGAGAACGTTAGCAATAAATAGTAGGATAGTCAAAAGTTGGGACACGTAGTGGTGCTGGCAGCGGGCCAGATTGGAGTAATGCGCAAATTGCTTTACGTCCTCGTCGGCAAGTTGGGAGGCGGCGTGGCCTAATCGTTCAACCTGTCAACGTTATATCTACTAGATTTACTTTGTCAGGATCATTACAATCTATGCTAAAATCAAATACCTACTTGTATGTGAAACAATATTATTGGAAAATTAATTGAATACCTACTTATACCAACGAACAAGTTGCAGTTTGAAACTATAGAAACGTATATATTCGTCGCTCAACATAATGCTGAGGTGGAGGCCCGTTCGACACGTGCATGCATCTATTTTTGTTAATTTTGTGATGTTTATTGTTTTTTTTAATTTTGTTTTTATTTATAACTCGTTTTTGTCTACATATCTGTGCATGCAATGTGTCGAATAAATGTTTTTCTTTCTTTCTTTCTATATACTTATGTGGTAAAATTTAAAAGAGTATCTACTAATACTATACATATTTGATATTGCTGAAAGTCCTTTTGAAATTTTGCCAAACTTTCTCAGACAATGAGACAGGATTTCGTACTTTTACAATATATTTATTGGTGTCTCGGAGACCTATTGACTAAAATATTCCTTGGTCTATTTAATGGTCTTTGTTTTTATTATTTTCGTCTGTGTTTTACGTAGTTTAGTGGTGTAACTAACAATAATTACTGTGTACATAATGGCAGCAGATTCCTGGCTGGCTTCGTGCCAATGTCCGACTGAGATAACGGATTGGGGGCAAGCTACTCGCGACCCGGCCGGATTTCCCCTCTTATTACCCACATAATACCTAGTTTATGCATTTAGGTCCTTTACACTTGCATTTTGCGTGAATAGCTATTCAAATTTTCTACCTCTATGGAGGACTTAACATTTATCATTGCTCAGTTTCAGAGCTTTTTAGTGTTTGCTATCAAAAATCTGCCCGCTTTTTGGTTTCATCGCTACAATGTGACGAATGTGATAAATGACAAAAAGTGAATGTTCTGCTCACTTCAATTCCGTTTTTATTTTTTCTTTGGGTACCTTTCTGTCTTTACCTTTGGGAATTTATAGGCATGTCGTTACTTTGTCTTGAGTTATACATCCTTATGACGTTGCTTGTATGCGTGCATATTACTGTATGCATAAATCTGTTTTTGATTTAAAAATATCAA
Organism: Spodoptera picta; assembly: GCA_038387885.1. NCBI lineage: Eukaryota > Metazoa > Arthropoda > Insecta > Lepidoptera > Noctuidae > Spodoptera > Spodoptera picta. Next base: position 1,040,633 of record JAZHFQ010000211.1, on the reverse strand, counting down.
TTTTAATAATATTTATGTTAATAATATAATTATTTGGGAGCTTCCTGCGGTAATCATGACATCATAAGCGGATTATGTCTATAATTTTCGATCCGTGCATAATTTTAGCTTAATGTGGGACGCACGCAGTTACATTTACATAAACATAACACCACATCACGCCTTATTCAGGAACCTATTTATATTACGGAGCGTTGCTCATAAAAAAACTATTCCCACGTAATGAGATTGAAAAGTGCTTTTAAAATTGTGCACAATTATAAATTCCATTATATTCTTTAGGTTTTTATTACCCACTATACGTCATCGTGATTTTGCTCATACGACGTCAGTTCCAACCAAACCAAAAAAATACTTAACGCTTTAAATTACCTATACTATGGTTCAAAATTAAAAAAAAATTCTTCAAATTAGTCTAATATCTTAATAATATTATAAATACGAAGGTTAATGTGTATCAAAACGACTAAGGCGATCGGGATAAAATTTGGAACGTGGTACAATATGATCTGGAATAACCCATAGGTTACATGACCTAAATTTTATAACACGGGAGAAGCCGCCAGTAGAAGCAAATTTACCTCATTTCCTAATATCCTTGTACAAACATATTTCATAAATTAGACATCTATGATTGGCCGCAAAAAGCTTTACATAGAGTGAAGTGGAAGGAGGGTATGGCCTTTGCCCTGCAATGGGACGATCATGGCTGAAAATAACATATTTGCAAAAAAAAATCATTTAAAGTGTCTTTAGAGGTATATGTAACTTAAAAACTGTAATAGGTCTCTAATATTCCCCTGACCTTATAGCATCCAGGAATTTCTAATAGCAGTCACTAGATTAACACTAGGGTCAAACCTTATTCGATTATGATGAGATGTATTCATTATCTGTGACGATTATAATGTCCATATTGTACATCATGGACAATGAATTTCAATTATTGACGACTAGGACTATTTCATCATATTTTTGACCCTATACTTAGAGAGTTGTATTTCTGGATAAAGAAATTATGAGTCTTGCTCGAAGCGAAGTATTTGATTTTCGGGATATACTTAGTTCTTAATAGGGCAGTTTCCTAAATTTTATTTTAATTTCCGTCTGATTGATTAATTTAAAACATTAGACACGTATTAATTTTCTCACAAAATTAAATACCCTCAACGATAATTATATCTATTAATTCAAAATATCGTCACGACCTTCCACTCTTAAACTTAACACCGTTTTATCAAACCATTGTAACTTTATACGAGAAAACAAAAAAAAAATTGATGTCTAATATTTTTCATACCCTGTCAATCAATCTACCCAGGTTAGGTAGGCTTAATTGTCTACTAAAGACAATAAATAACCTACGACCAAGAAGATGCAAGTTACACGTACTTTCTTTATTAAGTTTGTAGGACACACAGATATTAACTATACAAAAAAAACTGTCCACTTATATCCGTATGTATCATGCCAAAAAAAAAAACAAAAGGCATGATGTTATCTAATAGTAATAGAATAATAGGTACGTACATATGTTATGTTATGTGGTGTGGTTATGACAATGTTAACTACTTCGTGCATTCAACCGATCAGGTGTTAAGGTCACTAGTAGCATATCACTGTCATTCTGAGTACTCTGTCTCTGACTCATAAGCTTAAATATTTCACTAAACAACTAGGTGCATACACAATTTGAACCATATTCACTTGTAATAAGGAATAACACAAGATCGGTTGTCAAGTTAGTGGTGACAGCCATACCTATTTATTCACCTATGATAGCATCAACAGTGTTTAAAATTAGAACTGGATAGCTAGTTTTAAGGACTCCACCGAAAGATGGCGTAATTCTAAATAAAGGTGAACGAGTTCTAAGTTTTGTTTATTATCTTTCAAAAAAGGAGCGATCAAGAAATTCCATGTGTCACGCAGTTTTATAGAAAAAACTCGATGACATTTAACAGTTTTACTTATTTTTTGTAGATAATGTTTTAATGTCTTCTTCGTTTATTTACATTTCCATGAAGATTGATAAAATTAGAAGTGGCGAGCTAAAGGTGCGCTTACTGGATCCGTAGGTTTCAAAATTATAGAAATAATAAAATGAAAAACGTTTAAGTTTTTTTGTTCATTTTTTTGGGATTTTCTAATTTATATCATGAAAATCATTTCTAATCCATTAACCTAATTGGTATTTTGCAAACATGATTTTTAGTTAGATCAGCTCAAGGTGCGTATTTTTCAAGTAGGAACTGCTATCCGAAGAATCAACCAACAAATCAGATTTAATTTCTGCAAACGGAACCCTGAAGTATATTTAATGATTTTGTCCACACTGAAGGAAAACACAAATATCTAGTTTTTACCATAAAATTAATATAAGTACTTAAAATTAATAGAGAAAATATTATAATTCAGTGGTTTACCTTCAATATTTGTGGCAATTTAGTTTTGCTATGATGCCTAAATTGTGAATTCCAATCATACTAATATCGAATGTTCTAGAAAATGGAGTCCTTGACATTTACCTATGTGATGTTGCTGACGATATAGTAATTATACATTGTGACGTTTATGTTAAACATAACGAGGCAAAAAATGCGTTTAAATACCAAACTGATTCATCGAATCATATAAACTTCACTATACAAACACCAATAATACCATTGTGATCTTTATATTAAATTAAATTATAAATTATATTGTACCAATTTAAATTCATCACTTTTTTAATGAAATTTGAAATTAATTGAGACAACTAATTTGCTGTTGATTGAACTATAAAATAATTAATCATAATCAAGATCACATATTTGACAAGCGTAAACTTTAAATAGTTTAATACGTACTTTAATAACTAACACTATGTCAACAAAATGAATAAAAAATCAATTTGAAATAAATCAAATTATTTTTTGTTTGTGGCAATAAAATTACAATTATTCAACTAGTTGAACTGCAATTCGATAAACATATTCAGTCACGTAATTATTATGTTATTATATGTTGCATAACTAACAGTTTTGAATTTTTATCGAGGTAGGCTCTATTGCTAATACTCTCTAGGTCGATTTTGATTAATAGCCAATAACTGTCCTTGTGGTTTGAAAATGCTTGTGAGTCAAATGTCACATTCTTAGACGAGTATGGCATCGTCCATAAAGGATATAATTAGTTCTATCGTTTATTTGATAGGTAAAGTTCATAGGTTTCAGGTTTAAAACTATTTATGATCGAATTTATTTTATAAGTAGTGCACCTAATAAAACTCAATATAGTAATTTGAAAAACAATAATAAGCATTTCACAGGCGGAATAAAAACAGCTACATTAAAACAAGGAAGGTCCAAATAAAAAAAATGACATGACATTGACAGTTCAATAAATACCCGCGCTTTTCATCATCGTTCCCGCCGTTCGTGCGTACCGTACATATGCATGTGATTACGAATTTGTGACGACTGTAAAGACTGATATTAAAAATGTACCTTACAAAACTACCAAGTACTTAATTCAATTATATTTAGAAAATAATGCCACGACGATTTAACAGAGGCAACATGAGACGAGGCAACATAACATTGAGTTTAGTAAGATAATCTGGCGTTAAGCTCCTTTTGCACAATCGTAAATCTGTTCAGCTATTATACTTGGCCTTGGCTGGTGTTAAAAGCAAACGTTTTGTATTGCATACTATGTAATCCTTTGCAAAACTGTTAAGCACCTCAATTATGTTGATAATCTCTAACTGACTTATCAATATTACCAAAGAAACTTTTAACTACTGGAAAGGCTCCATTAGACTTGTTAAAAAGTATGCATTTGTAAAATGAAATGTGCAAGGTGATATAAATTAGGATGGGTGTACCTACACTTTACACCTTATACAATTTTATTTGGGCCAAGGTGCCATGAAATTGATGTCAATTTAGATGACAATGGCGACGTGGCGTTGCGTTCTCGGATGAAATGTTGTGTACCTACGCATTTAAGTCTTTATATAATTTAAACAACAATAATGGTGTGTTTCGTGACTGTAAGTGTTGCATTGTGCATAAATCTGACTTTAATTTTTGCGACTGCATCTTTCGTTTAGTAGTTACAACTCCGATAAATAAGCACGGGTTCTATGTCAATAGGAGACCCCCAATACGAGAGTAATTCAAGAATTGATAACAGTTTTCTAATTTTACGCTAAAGTAGTATTTAATAGCTAAAAGATACTTACCATTTAGGTATTTATATAATTCCTGGATAGAAACAGCTGTGCTGAAAGTGAACATGTATCGTAAAATAGGTCGATAGCCTAAACCTCTTGAAATAGAGCACACAGAATAACAAGGTATTGTTTGAACATGAAAGGAATAACTAAATTAAAAAAACAATTCGGTTCGTTACCTCAATTTGGCGCACCCCGTTTTGTGTCACTGACCGTCGGAAAGTGATTAATTTGAAATATAATTCGCTATCACATAGAACACGGTACGAAAATAAATTTCCACGAACTACCTAACGTTTGAACGATCATAAGTACCACGCCTTTTTCCCAAAAATAGATGTACGACCTACGCGTATTGTACAGGAAGTTTTCATCAGTTACATTATATTGGTCTCATCCCAGTGAGAAGAGATAAATATAACAAATTATGTTTTTTGAAGAGTAGCTAATGACAAGACATAATAATTACCTCTAAATGCTGACATTCCTTATAACGTAAAATGGTAACTGATCATTATGAAACGAAAGGTTTTCTTCTAAACTAGGTACAACAGTTACATGAGCCTCATGTAAATTGAACGCAAAAAATACATTAAAAAACAAAAAATCGCGCCGTCAGTCAGTCACGTTTCCTTTATTTTACTTTAGTAAAAGTTTGCTTTGAAGCGTGCCAACCGTTACGTAATAATTGATTGATTAGATATTTATTCACGCAAAATCATGTTTGACGATAAGTTCCGGCAATTGAATCCGATAAGAACTTAGTTCCGAGACAATAAACCGATTAGTTAGGCTGACTGCACTTGACCTACATCCGGGCTTGGTACTATTGTTTAATATGGCAACACCAGCCGTAACTCAGTTGCACAGATTAAAAAAGCGCGCGACAATGGTTTAAATTAGATTGTTCGATTGTCCATTGATGATTAGGTGATGGACTTTAAAAGGCGTTAGGTTTTAAATTACTTCTTTTTCATTAGGCTCTAAAGTCAGGGTCATTGTGTCTGACATTGGTATTTGCTAATCTATATTAACTGCAATGATTACAAAATCAAAAATCAAATTTAAATTGTAATCTATCGTGGTTTTTTTATCTTTCTCTATGTTTCGGTCGTCATCTAAAAAAACTCTCATATTTTTTTAATACTGAGTAGTAAATTGCAAATAATAATATTTATAATCATGTTTTATTCCCATAATCAAGTTCTTAAATGACCATAAATTAGCCATTTCTCTCCTAATACTATGGTGTCAATGCACGGATCAGTGACCGAAGTTAGGTCACCCAACTTAGGTTATGTCAACAGCCTAATTATTTATCACAAAACGGTATTCCCAATCTTGGTAGAAAATCCAGAACTATTATACAATATGTGGTCCAATTTATTATGCGTAGTTTTGTAAAAAAACTACGCATAATAAATTGGAAAAACCCAATATTAAGTAAGTAGCGTTAGATGTCATTGCACGATTTATTTAAAAAAAGTTGTAAGGTTGATAACCCGGTTATTTTGGAGTCAAAGATCTGTTTAATAGTCCCATGGCTTCGGAGCATATTGATTTTTATTTTCTAGACCATAACATTCATTTACATAATATTCGTTTATGATATTTTTTTGTCTTTTATCAATTGGGTTTTTTGTTTGCCATAGGTTTATTGAACCATGGCCATGTGTGAAGCTATGGACTTTTATTTTTGTTTAGACATTTATCTTTATTATACCTAATATTTGTAACCGCTATAGTTTTTTTACAGCTTTATTTTTTCTGAGTACATATTAACTATTATTCTATTTATTCTTCAGTTTTTTTATTTTTCGATATGACAGTGTAGTATATTATTGTTTTTATTTAGTTTAATTCCTTTAATTTTGTTTTTATTTAAATTAGATACATGAAAGTAAAAAATAAACCACCCAATTATCTTGGAGTAAAAGCAATCAATTGATATTTACACAACAAATACAGTTTCATTCTAGTCCTTTCATTAGTGCCGCGGAGATGTTAACGGGTTACCGGGGCTCCGGCTCAAAGTGCAGGAGTAGGAACGGGGTGATTTTTAGTCAGTAAGAGTCTAACACTCTCGCTCCCGCCTCCAGCAATTCGACGATTTTCCGCCCTTAAAAAAAGTACTTTCGTTATTTCCGAAGATTGGTCTGTGCAAACATGCAAACAGATATTTTTATTTTAAACATTAACTTGACCACTGTTGCTTAGTCACTCTTTTATTGATTTTTTTTTTATCTTTTGTACGGATGCGATATTTTTACTGTTTTATTATTAGCTTGTAGGAGTCTGAACCAGAACATATACATCTATGGTTGGGACTGAAAATATTATGAACTTATACTAACCCTCGACAGCTGGATAGAAGGACGGATATCATCCCCATTATATTGATGGTTGGCAGGCCACAACGTGCGATTCTCTCGTAGCTTCTGCCTCGCACAGCAAAACTGTAGAATGATCTGTTGTTGGCGGTATTTCCGAACCGATACGACCTACAAACCTTCAAGAAAAGAGCGTATTCCTTTTTTAAAGGGTGGCAACGCATCTGTGGCTCCTCTGGTGTTGCGGGTGTCCATGGGCGGCGCTGATCGCTTACCATCAGATGAACCGTCTGCCCGTTCGCCTCCTATTCCAAAAAAAAACATTGTCACAATATTAAGTTGATGATGTATTTGGTACTTAATAAATTCTATGGCACCACCAGCCAACGCACTTCAGGTTAATTGTCTCTCTACGATGGCCAATTAATAATGATTCTTCCTATTTATAGAACACCGACCTTCGCTATCAAAAACATTCGTCATAAATATGACATCAAATCTACGTAATACCATAACATTTTGACACTTTCTTGTTTACATGCAAGGAAAAAAGACCATTATAACCAAGTGATACGGTGTGTAATCCTGTGTTGATATTCTTTGTTACGTGCAACCTGTTCAATAGGTTGTATAACGTTAATAAATGGTTGCCAAGTGAAAAACGACCTTAATTACTAGGTAAGAGTGTCGAAGAGTATTAAGGTATTATGTGGGTGCGACTACAATTGTTTACGGCCGGTAGACACGAACACTATGGACAGACCGTCAGCTGGACTTTTATGCTTTTGTCTAAGAGATAATAATGATAACCACGTAAATAACGAAAAGTTTCGCACATAAAAGCATATTTCATTTGTATTGGTATCTATTTTTGTTGACATCTCTTCTATTTTTATAAAATGACGAAAAACAGTTCTATCGAACTTGCTTTGATATAGCTTTAAAAACTGAAAAAAAGATAGGTAACATTTGCCACGGGATTGTCACTGATTGGGAGAATTTTTTGTAATCAAAATCGTATTCAAATGGGTCAAAAAAACATATTACAATTAACTGCATGAATAGATATATAATAATGTATGTATTGTAAAGATTATAAATGACAAACAATTAAAACTCGACTCATTGACTTTGTTTTTTTTAATAACTTTGACATTTTAAATCGACCTATAAGACCCGAGAAAGGAATTTAACATCTATATATCAAAAGATTGTCATAAACCACAAAACGTCTGGCCTCCATATTTTATTATAACTTAAAATATTACCTAGTTCTGCTTTACAAATCAATCAATAAAATATAATAACTAATAACCATCAATCTCTGATCTTTAAAATCTCATTTCCTTGATCAATGATATTGACATTAAAAAACAATCACAAAACATTAATTTTCAGTAGTTCAATAAAATTTTTAATTTTCGTTACAAATCGATTAAACTTATTCAAATCGAATAATTTTAATGACTCAATTCTGTATCGATATTCAAGCCGTTTTGTTAATGAAAATTTAATATATATAATTTTCTTTACTTAAAAATCTGTTATATCTAATATATTTTGCACCTGAATTTTCATTAAACTCGATTGGTCGATCGTCGCCATATGAATAAAATTATCATTGCATAGCTCTTGGACGTTCTTTTTTTGATACCTCGTTGTCAGAATTTCATGTTTATTTTACCTTAGTCAAGGCACATACCCGTTCAGCCAATTATGTCACCTTCGAACACGTACAATATTAACGCAAAAGGACTCTATGGTTTTATTTATGACAGCCAGTATCAGTGGTTAAATTATGTAAATTCATTTTGGAAACGAACTTAAAAATATAATTTTAATTTTGTTATAGCTACAAAAATATCTACTTCTTTTGTTAGGTATGTAAATAAATTATAATTAAAATATTTAATGTCCACATTTGTAATCTGGATAAATAAACGTGTTATGAGATTATTATATTTGGATATGGAATGCTTGAATTATATTTGTAAACTATAAAATAGAAAATGTTGCGATCGATGAATTTTAACTTTTTTATAAAGACTTTTTATTCTTAAATTTTTGATTGACTTGACTACATAACTAAGTAACAATTTTCATTATTAAAGGCAGTTTGCAAACAAAAGGATCATTAATTTGCAATAGAACAAGACAGAACAAAGCTGAATGTGAATGATTATCGAAATAATTGACATTGAACAGATCTGATCGTGCCACTGGGGGATAGTGTGAAGGTATAACATCCCGATCGAGTAGTTAGACGGGTCCCTGGAGGTAGCCTGGGATGATGAATCATGCCTCTCACTTGATTAGCCAACAGGAGTTACGTAATTGGTCCGAAGTTGGTTGGTATACTTATAATGACGCAACGCTTGGGACATTAGACATAATGGTAAAAATATGTGTGTGTGTGAAAAAACTAAAGGGATTTTAGTTAAATTATTTACTATTTTAAACAAGGTTTTTTAAATACCTAAGGTACTTACCTAGTTAGTTTTACAAGTTTTTAATTAACTTGTGATGCAGGTAGGTATTTTTTAAGGGGGGAAATTCATCGAATGACTGCTCCCGCCTGGGTGAGGCGGGAGGGAGTGTCAGACTCTTACTGACTAAAAACCACCCCGTTCCTTCTCCTCGTCGTCGTCGTCTTTTAGATATTTTAAAAATCTTCGATACGTATTTTTTCTTTTTTCTCGTATCCAAAAAAACATGTAGATATTTTGAGTTAAAATGACGCGTGACGTCACAATTAGGTACGATTTCTCCGTAAGTGTGACGTCAACACCCCCCACTCCCTAACTTTATAGCGGAATAACTACGTATTCTTCTGTTAATTTGATAAAACAAAAAATACGTGTCTGATATTTTCGTGCGATCTTAATGACGGACTAATTAATTTTTTGATTTTTTTACCCTGTCGACACGCCTATTGTAATCGTTTTTGTTTTCGTGTTATTCATGTAACGTCAGCCTTGAGCAGTTCATTACAACTATTATTAAACAAAGAAAACATATCATTCCATATTTTTTATGGAATTACCTACTTAATTTTTCCGCCACCTGTCGGCGTTTTCCCGAAGCTTTCTGTGTATACAATGCACTCTGTATATATGGAGTATTTTAACTTATATAAAAGTTTATCATTGGAGAATAGTATATGGACTGTTCCTATCGCCATCGTTCCTATGTATTCGGGGAAAAACAGACGTGACGATGTTGTTATTTATTACTGAATGTGGAAAAGCCACTTTATATTAAAAAAACCTGCTAAAACGATAAATTTTTATAAAGATTTATTAAAAACCATACACAACGTAAGTATTTTACAAAAAACTACTTGCCTTAGTAATAAATTAAGAGAGAAACTAGTTTTTTTTTTAAATAACTAATGTCACTACATAAATTCTACAATCATATGCGTGGCTAATATATTATTAGCCATCTTTATAATGTTACCAATTAATTTACTTTTTAGTCTCGGAAATCCATTAAACTGATGTATTTTTATATAGGCAGATTGATATTAATTTAAAAATTCTTCTAGGTAATCGAATATTAGCCACCTTGGGATTAAAACTTTGGTTAAATTGATTTTTTATCGATTATAATTAATTGGTAGAAATCATTTTTAAAATGGGACTTTACGAAGTCGCAGTTACACATTATACGTAATGTGTTGCCAATTTTTAAAGAGATATTTTACTTGTCTAACCTTTGACATTGATGCATTATATTTTTATTAATTAATGTTATAATTTTATAGCAGTAATTCGTCATCGTAAAAAATGCATCTGCTGATAACTTGATAGCATTTGACGAAATGTTAAGCCGTATTAGATGTGATATATTAATGGCATATTATAATGATTTTTATTGTCTTCTATTGATTACTACCTAATATGAGATGTCGGGACAAATTCTTGGCAAAACATTACCTATTAAATTTTAGATTTGTTTTATTGTTTTTTCTTAAAAAACGTTGCCCCACACTAAGATGTTCTCTTGTATCGTGGGTGTGTTTACAAACATAAAAGTTCACATACACATTTGCTTACCAAAAGGTTTCACAGTCAGATAGTTCAGAGTCTAAAATTATAGGTATTTTGTACCTATTAACTAGATATTTAAAACATGGATTAATATAGTACTTTACTGGGAACCTACAATATCTAGTTTTAGATTTTTGAAGAATGTCTAGGTATAATGAACACACAGATATTTATTGGTCATAGAAAAACATAACATTAATTTAATTAAAAACACTTTCGATAAGTATTTGATATTTAGTATAGCTAACACCTATTTGCTATAATGTTTATTTTTTGTTCCAACAATCAAATATGAAAGCGAAAGCCAGACTTAGGTACCTAAGTATTTAGGCACTAATTATATCATCGTTTTGGAACATCAATGGATTCTTTTATTTTTATTATTTTAAAACTTTTTATAGCTAAGGTCAAAAGCGTTTTATTTGTAACTAATTGGCTGTTTTGTTTTTAATGTCAATCATCTTCGCACAAGTTCGATTATCGATCACAAATTGGAATACCTAATAATAATAATAATAATAATAAGCCCGCAGGGCACCTTGAGGCGAGGTGACGGGCATTAGCGATCCCGCGGGCTACCATCATCCCGAGTGCTCCAGGGAGAAGTCACCGTTCCTTCTTCTCCGACTTGCCTTGAATTGGCTGGCTGGAGTGAACAATGACAAGGAACAGGTCTCCCACCTCTGGCTTGCCTTCATTGGCCGTCCAGAGTGGAGTCGCGAGAGCAGTGATCCTGCTCGGAGGGTAAGAAACTATTCGTGAGTCGCGAGTGGGCCAGGGATGCAGGAGGCTTCGGCTGGAGCAGATGATCTGAGTAGAAAGCGGTGGTAGTTTCTTAACCCTTCAGCCACTCACATTCTCGTTGCCCCTATGTTGCTATATCTAGCAACCATTCCCGGGGCCCGGTCAGTGAGTTGGCGAGTCTCCGCCTGCCATTTTTACGTGTAAAAATTACATTGTTTCGGCAGGTGCCATAGTCATTCATAGTTCCCAATTTACCAGTCCACAGCAACCCATCCATAGCCCTACCATTTTTTTTTTCCATTATTCACAATAGTCTTACACTAACCGGGGACTGTCCTTGGGTGCATTTCCATAGTGCATACAGGGATAGTCGCCGGTTTGTGTCTCCATTACATTTAGATTAAAGTTGTCTAAAGGGCCTCTGCGCAGTTGGCTTCGGCCCCTCGTACGCCTCCCAAATGACCGGGACCCTGTGGTCCCGTGAATGGTAAAGACATACATAATAATAATAATACCGTAAGAGGAGTAGAGGGTAAGAAACTATTCGTAAGTCGCGAGTGGGCCAGGGATGCAGGAAGCTTCGGCTGGAGCAGATGATCTGAGTAGAAAGCGGTGGTAGTTTCTTAACCCTTCAGCCACTCACATTCTCGTTGCCCCTCTGTTGCTATATCTAGCAACCATTCCCGGGGCCCGGTCGGTGAGTTGGCGAGTCTCCGCCTGCCATTTTTACGTGTAATAATTACATTGTCTCGGCAGGTGCCATAGTCATCCATAGTTCCCAATTTTCCAGTCCACAGCAACCCATACATAGCCCTACCCTTTTTTTCCATTACCCACAATAGTTCTACACTAACCGGGGACTGTCCTTGGGTGCATTTCCATAGTGCATACAGGGATAGTCGCCGGTTTGTGTGTCCATTACATTTATATTAAAGTTGTCTAAAGGGCCTCTGCGCAGTTGGCTTCGGCCCCTCGTACGCCTCCCAAATGACCGGGACCCTGTGGTCCCGTGAATGGTAAAGACATAATAATATAATAATAATAAAGTTTACTTATTCAGATAACTGAGATCCATCGAAATAATAGTAAAGAAAGAACACAATATATAACTATACTTAGATACAACTATACTTAGAGATATAGTTTCTTAGTTGTTTGTCACATTTTTACGACGACGTCACGTTTAATTCAGTTTTACGTACGTACGTTTACTTCACGTTCACGTTTACGTTGTAAGTCACTAAAATTATAAATATGTGAATAAAGAAGAAAATATGTTAGGAGAAATAATTATGTTATCCTAGTTGTAAGACTGTTATATATGTAGTCCTTGATGCCAGATCATGATCGGATGTATTGGTACGTTCAGTACAATAGAACACATTAAAACGGCCCCAGCGGCACAACGATTGCAATTTTTCATCTGTTTTCTACCTTGAAATTAAAAAAGACAAGAAACGAGTAGGAAGATACTATTAAACCTCGACCAACCTCTTCCGGGAAAACAAAGTAAGATGTTACACTATCACCATAGAACATCACAATTAGGTACGTAACCAATACAATTACACATATGGAACTTAAACTAGAACAATACACCATCAATCCTTTGCACCTTGAACCTATAAAAACAATTGAACGTGGCAATTAATACCTAAGGTTATTAATTAATAACTACTTTACTTCCCTTCCCTGTAACTCTTTAGATGACGTCCTTAGATACTGGATAGACAATCGTACACAAACGCACATCAACATACCCCATTCTATAAAAACTCTTCAAATGATTTTTGACTGTAACACATAGTGTTAGAGTTACAAATGTATTGATAGTCTAGTGCAGTTTGACCTGCTGTTGTCTGCACCTATTGTCTCAAAAGTTGATCCAACAATAAGAGGTAGCTAAGGTAGCTACTTCGATTTGCTCTTACTAGCATTGTTCCTGATACAGCATTGTCCGATGATATCAGATCCAGTGCAATGTACAGAGAAAGTAAGAAATCACTTGAATGGTAATAAAGATTGGTATCGACAGAACAATGAGTTTTTATAAACATTGATTTAGTTGATATCTGTGTTCGATTTGCGTTAATTATTTGTTTCATTTCTATTAGAAAGGTGGAGTGGGGTGTTTGGGATTTTTATTATTTTTTGGTAATGGTATATACAACAAGTAGGTAATATTTACACGAACATTTTGAAGATACAGACTTACAAATGACACCTTAAATAGTTTTACCATACCTGCCTATATTTACTACATATATACATATGTAGTGATGTATGTACATAGAAATATGTACATACATCTATTCTAAATGATGTATTTATTTCCACAAATAATAAAATCATGAGTCCAAACAGATATCTATATCATACTATTAAGAATACATTTTAAGAATACAATTTATAATATATCATCATGTATTGTTAGTCCATTTGTCGGTCCCCGAGACGGGAGAACCAGATAAAAATGACCTCGTTTTCTAAAATCTTGATCCCCAACCAATCCTGTTATCAGTCAAAAACTTGACTTGAAGAGAAAAAGAGAGAAACTTTCGCGCAGTCATTTTTATCTGTCTTCTCCTTTCTTCGCAGACATGAATGAACTGGAGAGACAGAACAAGATCACCCAGCAGATACTGGAAGCGTTCATTCAGAAGAAGTTGGGGCTGCAGAGTACCGTGCCGAAGGCGCCGTCAATCCTCGACATACTTCCTGTGAAGATGCCCACACCGCCAGTGACACAACAGTCAGAAATGACAGAGACCATGGAAGAAGAGAACCAAGACACCGTGGACAATCAAGAGCTCACAGAAGACCAGGAGTTAAGAGAAGACGACAGCCTACAGAGTGTGGAGAGCGAACAAATCGATTCCATATACAACACTAATGCAGGTATCACGGTAGCTTTCAACGTTTTTCTGAATGAATTGCATTCATTGTTAATTTGCACAAACTTTGTTTAAGATATGACTGTATTTTAGCACTAGCACGTTACTATTGTATTTACTAAATGACGATAGCATCAGCTTTCTACATCTAATTGTAGCTCTACGCTTAACTTGACTGAAATTAATCAATTAATTATTTCGGTATAAATAACATCAACACGAATGGATTTATCTAGATCAATCAACGACTTATCAAATCGATTCCTTTTATGGATTTAGATGATGAATTAAATTAAATGAAATGACTAGGTATTAACATTTAGACTAGCAATATAGACTGTTTGAAGTGTCATCAAGATACTTTCAATGTCATTACAATCATTTGATGATATCCCCTCTAACTCTGGGCCAACATGCGCACTTCAGTTAGGTTGGTCAAACATTAGTCAATACAACTCATAATGCGCAACGTGTACACAAATATGTCAAAGACACCGCGACCCGAATCTCGGTACGTGTGCTACGACAAATATTATGTCAAAGTTTGATCAAATATTTGAGATGCGAACGTGACTGTACCTATTGCAAGGTGTACTGTCAACATTGGACAATTACCCTGTTCGTTTCAAAAGACAAAGAAAATCACTACACCTCACTATTTGCATTTGGGTAGAAGAAAAAGAAACAATGGACGACTGGTACGATTAACGTTGTGGTCAGACGAGTAGGTTAATTTGTTAAATGCAACCTCGATGAAGAAGAAAATCTTAATTTAGGACTACGTTAAAAAATATACACAAGAAATACTTGTTTATTTTACCTATATTTCATATGTATATAAATTATAGGTACACCTACCTACTTAAGAAATTCTAGAACATATAATTCTAGAGCTATATGTCTGTGGTTAACAAAAGTTCTCGTATTCTTACTATTTCTTACGTCTTTTATACACGAAGATACCAACTTCCAAAAACATACTACAGCGAACACTACTTACTTATATATTGACCCATTGCGAATAATAATTTTAAGTGCTACCCAAAATCAAATTTAATTACAACCAACTACAGTCCCGAGTGTCTTTGAAGTTATATTTTTGTATCGTCAGTTCAAGGTGTAATCAATTTAATAAGCGGTGGCGTTTCGTGATCCGGTGCAGGCGACCTCTGAACTAAATTTACTAAAACATCACGAGTCGATTTTGCAGTTCATTCAATTTGCAGGTCTTTAAAAGTTCTAAATTTCTGTGTTAAGGTAAACGGACGAAAGTAATAAATAATCTCGGACCCATCTTTGGCTTACGATCTATTTTTTTTTGACATTACTAGTATGGATTTCTGTCTAAGACTTAGATCAATCCACAGATTTCGACCCAAATTTTGACCGTTAATAGAAATAGACATGGAGATACAACGTGGCAATGCTGCCGGGTACCAGCCTTCCATAGAAAAATTTTATATCTATGGTACCCACATGTCGCGGAGAACCTAACGGGTTACCGGGGCTCCGGCTCGACGTGGAGGAGAAGGAACGGGGTGGTTTTTAGTCAGTAAGAGTCTGACACTCCCTCCCGCCGCATCCAGGCGGGAGCATTCAAACGATGGTTTTACCCCTTAAAAGAAAATGGTACCCACATCCCCCTATTGACATCGATGCGGATGATTTGGCGTAAGGTGGACCATGTTAGTGTCCATTTTGTTATATCGTATGTATAGGTACTGAGAACTTGCAAATTCCAATTATCTTACTTGGAAAAGATACCTTTTTTGAATTTAAAATTTGACCGTTTATCTTACGGTTAAAATGTTTAGTAAGCAAAAGATTATTAGTTATTTAGGTATCTATTTTTTAATGTTTATTATAGTACCGACAAAAACAAGGACTAGTTCAGTCAAAATAAAAAGTATTGACCTTACCTCGACCGTCTACATTATTATTGAAATAAAAACTTTCGATTGTAATCGAATGACATCCGCATTTTATTTTCTAAGAAGGACTCTTATATAAATTTAGCTATTTATGTCCAAAAACGTATAAAATGAAATAGAGATGATATTCCAATTGACTTTATTGCTATGGAGATTTTGAAAAAAATGTAAAGTTCATGGTCATAGGTCGTCAACTGACCTTTATCGAAGAAATATGTAGAATAAGAACTCACATTTATATAATATCTTATATCTAGGTGTTATTTTGCCATCATTTATTTTATTTTACTTCACCGATCTATTAAAACCTGTTAACGATCTTAAAATACGTTTCATATCCTTGTTAAACTCAATAAAAACAAATTAACGAAGCATCTATTTTTAGTTACACCTCTACATAGGTAGATTATTTATCAAATTCATATAACATCACGCCTTTTATCCCCGAAGGGAGATAGGCAGAGGTGCACATTACGGCACTTAATGCCACTGTACAATGTAGCACCCACTTTTCACTATTTATGTTATAAGTCTCATGTAATGGGGGTGAGGCTATTGACATATACCTACCGGGCACAGTTCCAGACCCCAAACTACTACTGAGAGATTTTTTTAATAAAGTCCAGTAATATTTTGCCCGATCCGGGAATCGAGACTCTGGCCCGGCAGTCGTACTTGCGATCAATCGGTCAACGAGGCAGTCTCAAATAAAGTTAATTAAAGTCAATGTTATTAATTAATGGGCAAAAATGTGGACATCGAGTTTCTGTTACAGGGTCGATAAAAGAGAGTCTAAATTATTATACTTTAATTAATTTCTTTTTAGTTTTTGCAGTCCTTTCTAGACATCATTTCAAGAAACTGCCCATCGGTTTTTATAATAAGACTTATACCTAAGTTGTAGTTAAGTTGCCAATGGTTTACATCAATAAAAAAATACTCAAGGAATACAATTAAGATGAAAAAGAAGTTTAAACGAATAGTTTTATACACTTGTGTTATGTGTATAGCACACTTGTGTTATTGCTGCCAGCTGCCATGTTGTATTTCAGAAATTGGGAACCTCAACTTGTTTAAACTGAAATTAAAAGAATTTCTCAATGACAAAGTGTATTATACTGTAAAAGATTATCTTGAGGGGAATCCTTATGGTCAATAATTAATTTAATTTATTTGACATTGCTTGTGTGACATTCTATAATATAATTGACAATTACTTTTTTACATTATATATCTAATTTGACATTAATTTTTTGACTTCAGTGGTATGAATAATGTTACTATCTTTGACATTATTGTATTCTAACAACATTACAAATAATTCAATTCAATGGACCTAATTCTATTATATAATTATTTTTATAACATATCTTTGCATGCCCTGTTAAGGCAAAATATGGAGAAACTATAAACTTTGTTAACACCTTTATATTATGTACCCATGTTTGCAAATGATTAAATGAATATGAATATGAATATGAATATGTTACTCCACTGTTTAGGAAAGTTAAATCAATAAGTACTGATTTTAGATAATTTGATACAACACCGTAATCGTTGTAGTTAAAATCGTACGATGCTCAGATTGCAACGCTCTAGTCAATAGTGAATCGAATCTTCCCTGCAGTAAGTTCAAGTCCAAACCTGGTCATGTTTTTCACCTTATCGGCTCTCCTTGGAGAGTTCAGCATATGAGTTAAAGGACCGGTTCAGCACCCTGCAATCTGATCACAAAACGAATATGCAAAACATCATTAATCGACCACTAAAGCCATAAACCAAAAATAACCACAATCAGGAATGCTCCTTTTTATGTCTAGCCGTAAAAGAAAATATGATACTAAGGTGATTACGATGAAAATGAGAGTGGGGGCATTCGACATTTCGCCAATCACCTTGAGAGGTCGTTGATACTAGGATAATGACTATTTGACATATTAAATTAAAATATGCGAACCAAAAAAAAAAATAAGAATGATACCAACACGTGTATCTTCATAAAAAAATTAAACGAAAAAAGTAATGAATTATTCAAATAAATACTTAATCTAATGAGAAAAAGTTGTCTATACCTACTTTGATAAGAAACAAAACAATACTTTATGCTGACATTTGATTATTGAATAGTTGACATTTAATCGTTTTTTTTTTCTATCTCGTAATTTCCAAAAAACGCCTGAGAAAATTAAAACTTGATAATATTAATAAACCTATCAAGCAGGAGTCGTAATATTATTTTTTATATGTATAATTCGTTTTTATTTAATTCTATTAATAATTACTTATTAGTATATCCGATTTTTCATAGAATACGATAATATATTAATAAGTAGCAACACTAACTGTACACGGCCATAGCTTACCTACTTATGTTTTTAATTAAAGCCTCCCATTCCACATTTACACCATTTAAATAATTCGATTTCATCGGTAAATAATTTGCAGAAAATGTTAATTTATATCTCTCCAGACTGAAACTTTATTTTCATCATGACTGCGCAGCGTCCGCAGAAAACGCAATCATGCGATAATATCAACTCAATTTGCAGGCAGCGAACGGCTGTAAACTGATGGGCTACTTTATAAATATTCACTTTTAAATCAATATTTTAACATCATATTTTTCAGGGTAGTTTTTATTTGGCTATAATTTAAAGAGACGGTCAACATAACATAACATCACGCCTTTTATCCCCGAAGGGGTAGGCAGACGTGCACACAGAAGTAACACCCACTTTTCACTATTTATGTTATGAGTCCCATGTAATAGGGGGTGAGCCTATTGCCATATACCGGGCACATTTCCAGACTCCGTGCTACTACTGAGAATTTTTTAAAAACCCAGTAATACTTTGCCCGACCCGGGAATCGAACCCGAGACCCCTTGCCCGGTAGTCGCACTCGCGACCACTCGGCCAACGAGGCAGTCAAAGAGACGGTCAAAGGTTGTGCAAATCTTATCTTATTATACTATTATATAAAGCAGAAGAGTTTATTTGTTTTGTTTGTTTGTTTGAACGCGCTAATCTCCGTAACTACAAGTCTGATTTGAATAATTACTTTTGTGTTGGATAGCGCATTTATCGAGGATGGCTATAGGCTATAAAACATCACGCTACGACCAATAAGAGCTGAGCAGATCGTGTGAAACCGCGCGGAAGTAGCTAGTAAATTTATGAAAAGTGAATAGGAGAATGAAAAATAAATTCATATCAAACCCGAGTTGTTTAGGATTCGGGATATGGGCAGAAAGAAGAATAGTTTGTTTACTTACGTAGTGTTTATTTTTCTAGCTAAACTAGCTAAGCTAAGCCATTAAGCTACATAATAATCGCGGAGAACCTAACGGGTTACCGGGGCTCCGGCTCGACGTGCAGGAGAAGGAACGGGGTGGTTTTTAGTCAGTAAGAGTCTGACACTCCTTCCCGCCTCACCCAGGCGGGAGAAGTCATTCGATGTATTTCCCCCCTTAAAAAAGGCTACATAATTATGCTGTTTAGTAAGAAGTGAAAGAAGAAAGTTGCAAGTTTATTGCCTTAATCTTAATTTCACTTTACTAAAGATAAAACCGAATCCCATACAATGATTCGTAATCGCACATGTCTAAAACCATGCAGTCGACGAAATTCCTAAATCAAAATACACAAAACTTACTCAATCAACATAAATACTAATGAGGAAATAAATAGGTAAGCACTATTCAATAAATTTTGTAATCTGAGCTACATTTAACCGTATTTCGATAGTGTTAAAACTGATATTTAGTTTGCATAAGCGGTGAGGACGTTTTGTGGTTTATAGTTATTGATTACTTGACGTGGCCCACCATAGCACCTTTCGCCAACGCACACAATAACCATTGCATAATGTATAACCATTGTATAAGGAAAAATCATCATTTTTTGCAACGACAACTGTGATGAGCATTGCAAAATGTCAAAACCACAACCTACTGTTAAATAGGACCTGAAATTTCACTTGCATTACCTAAGATGTACCAATTATTATTAAAGTTACGTATAATGATATAGTGTACGTACAAATAATTGACAAGACTGACACGCGATTGCTATTTAGATTTTTTCTCTGATTTTCGAAGTATCAAGTGTTATTGTAGTTATTAATTTTCAGTATTTTAGAGTCTATTTATATTGTATATCGTATATTATCATCTTGTTTTCTTACTCATTTTGTATTGTAAAACGTTCATTAGTATCGATTCACTTTTATAGTTTTTTAGGAAAAGACGTGTTGACCGCGACAGTGCGCAATTTTTATCTCATTATCTTATAATATCTTATTATCTTGGAAATAATTTATCAGTTGTCAGGGATACCAGTCTAAATATTGCAATGAAGAGTTTCTAGTCTTCACGAGAATGTTCTGTAACACCACAGAGATGAGTTTGCTAACATATGTATGTCACGTCTGTAGGCTTTTCGTCCTTGTGTGCGTATAAATTTTGTAATTGAATTGTTTCGAAATCACTTGGCACTGGTGCCAATAATCAAATCCTCGTTAATTCGCATTTATTGCAGATTACACCCACTAATGGTATTTTCATTGGATTTTTTGAAATATATACTTAACCTTCACATTAACGTTTAACCACTATGTGAAGTCCGTCTGTGAAATACTAATTAATTTTATGGCCTAAACACTTGATGTTTTTTTGACAAATTCATTTTTAATTTATGCAGATAACCTTATGAACTATTCAATGAAAAGACGACAATATTTCGTGAAAATATTTCAATGCATTTTAAAGTTTTATTGCACCTAGCATATAAATGAATATGACGTAATGCAGTAAAGGATCTAAAAGACAAGGTTTCTATGTCTTTTTTTTGAGGGGGGAAAATCATCGAATGACTGCTCCCGCCTGGGTGAAGCGGGAGGGAGTGTCTCTTACTGACTAAAAACCACCCCGTTCCTTCTCCTGCACTTCGAGCCGAAGCCCCGGTAACCCGTTAGGTTCTCGTTTCTATGTTTTAGACAAGCTGAAATTAGGAAGATAATTGTCGATAAGCAAAATCTAAAATGCGGATCAGCGTATTATGATGACTTGTTTATTTTTGTGGCAGTCACACATACAGGTAACAGACAAAGTTTTCGTATGGACAATTTTATGGATATAAAATGGTAAACGATTTTCATAATAACTCTTTTAACAAAAGTGCTATAAAATACACGAAAACAATTCGTTGAAAACTCAATTATAATGTGTATTATATAGTTTATTAAACGATTATCAAATCACGCTACATTTCGTGATGGTAAAGTTATGGAATGCCGAGACGACATAATTAAAACATATTTTGTTAATTGGTAATTAAATATTCAATAAAGTATTTCTTATAGATCTGGCTACAACTAACCATAGGAAAGTCTTTGTGTCAAGTTGTGGAGAATCTATCTAGTTGTCTAGTTTTAAGTTTATTTGAAAGTAATAGCTTATGGTATAGCGTCAGCGACAATCTATATATATAAAAGAAAGTCGTGTTAGTTATACCACTTATACCTCAAGAACGGCAGAAGAGATTTGGCTAAATATTGTTAGGAAGATAGCTTAGAGCCAGGACACGGACATAAGATAGTTTTTATCCCGTTCGACAGCGTTTGAAAATTTAGATAATGTAACCCGATGTGTGAAATACTGCCTTTGACTGCCAATCTTCAGTACAACTGCATAATATACCCTGGATCGCAGAAGTCATAAAGAGCTTTCTACAGTACATCTGCATAATATACCAGGATCGCAGAAGTCATAAAGAGCTTTCTACAGTACATCTGCTAAATATACCTGGATCGCAGAAGTCATAAAGAGCTTTCTACAGTACCTACATCTGCTAAATATACCAGGATCGCAGAAGTCATAAAGAGCTTTCTACAGTACATCTGCATAATATACCAGGATCCCAGAAGTTATAAAGAACTATCTTCAGTACAACTGCATAATAATAATAACTAGCTGACCCGGCAAACTTTGTTCCGCCCTAATGGATCCCGATGATCCCAACCGATATGCCGTTTGAATTTAAAAGACTTCAATTTCCGATACGTCTTGCATTTGTCATGACCATCAACAAAAAGTTAAAGTTAAGTTAAGTTTGTGGTTTAAATCTAAAACATTCATGTTTTTCCCATGGTCAATTATACGTGGCATGTTCACGGGTCGGAAGACCATCTGCGTTGGTTGTTTTTGCGCCTGCTAATAAAACAAAAAATGTCGTGTATCACAAGGTGCTTAAGTGAAGAGCAACCTATGTACCTACTAAAATACAGAAATAATAATGAATGATTAATATAGTTATTAAATTTTTTTTTGGATTTTTTTTCCAATAAAAAAAATCTGCTTATTTATTGCCATTAAGGCGGAACAAAGTTCGCCGGGTCAGCTAGTCATAAAATGGTAGGAATTATCTCTGTTAAATGAAATTTAGTAACTATTTGTTGACTTGTCTATTTGATTGCAAACTATGAATATGAATACGAATTAGTAACGCATGAATTTATTCTTTGGTCAAAATAGTACTTACAAGAAAAACAAATCTAGATGCTATATCATGTCTTGATATTCCTCAGAAGTCTATAAAGACTTTAACTACCAGATAGATATGCGTACAAGCTAGACATTTTGGCAATGAGTCCGTGGGATTTGGAGCGATATGACGCAGCGAGCTCTATCAGTCACGAATCGGCCATCGTTCGCCGTACATGGTCCAAAATATAACGCTTTTTTTTTGTTTTGTATATCGAATCGTGAACGCATCAATCACATTTTTTTCTGACGTAAATGGCTGGCGACGGAATTTTTCTTTTTTTGTTTTGTTTTCGTCTCTTTAATTTTACTTACAGATTTGAGTGGCTTGTTCTTAGATGGTACCTACGTAAGCTTGGATTTTGTTACAGCAGTTATAGGAATAACTTAGGTATAAGAGTGGTAAACTTATTTTAGGTTGTAACTTTTGTTGTACCAAGAGATGAGATCATATGACAAAAGGTTTTGCTTATGACGAATTTTCACATCTATCTACCTCTATGTTATATCTCAATACTCACGGTAGACTCACAAAAAACACACATGGAGATGATAACTGTACTCGTACACTATCACAAAACGTCCAGTAAATGCTCTTGAAGGTCCAAAGCTTCCAACAGAATTTACATCATTAGAAAATTAATGAAAAAGTCATGAACTATTCCACAATTTTTTATCTCTCAACTGTTTTGGCAGATGATAAGATCAAATGTACATGCAATCTAACTACATTAACTCAATCATACAAATAACTATGTATAAATTAACGTAGCTCGTCAAATGGTTATCTACCGCAACGACATGCTATAGTAGTTATTTAAAATAGCCAGTAACCACATGTAAACTTGAACTATAGACATTGACTTCAATTGCCCTTGCCACGCTTTTAATTGATGACTGACGTTACCTTCGTGTGCATCTTAAAATAATTATAAAATTCACTAATTGTTATTTAATAGTTCCGATTATCAAAAACAATTGAGTAGTGTGTTGTATATTTTTAAAAACAATAAGTAAGTTAAGTTCGTCAACAGGTCAACAGACGTCGTAGCCAAAAATAGAACTGTAGGTAGTCTAAAATTTATCTTTAAAACCTCAACCGAACATTCTTCTTTTCTCTCTTATTTGCACAACCCAATCGATTGACGATACATCAATTGTAACTTTAACCTACAAAGCAACCAAACACTAAACTTAGCGAACCCGTCTTTTAGAAAAGAACTACTCTAAACTTTAGCACAACCTACTTGAACTCAGAACTAGTAGGTAATTACCGTCCATCCATTTCAAATAGTCCTCGTATCCTACATTTCAAGATACCGTATCTACGTGCCAAGTTTTCTCTACCCTGCAACATTGAAAGACGGTTGCTAAAAAGTGCAAAAAGGGGCGCTGGCGTCGTTGGAATTCACTGACCCATTTCTCCAGTGTCCCACAGTTCTTAGTGGCCTGTTTACTGAGCGGAGCGGAGCGAGAAATCACTGCTCATTTACTTACCTCAGCTAACGAAGTTATCTTAAAGGATCTCGTCTTTAGTTTTAGGGATCTGCAAGAAAGAAAAAAGTTAAATTATGTGTAGAAAATAGCTAAATAGTGGAGGAGGAGGCGTTGGTACATGTCAGATTGGTTACCTAATATGCAATTTTGTTATAGCTACAGTTCACATTAACAGAATGTGAACACATGATATCAATAGCCGTCGCGGCAGGCCCAAAAGGAGATGGCAGTACGAACTGGACATGTATGACAAGGATTGGCCGCAAAAATAGAGAAGAGTGGAAGTAGGGTAGGGATAAACACAGTATTCCCTGCAGTGGAACGATCATGGCTGAAAATAAATAAAAATAAAACCGGTTCACATTAAAATGAAGAGGTTTCTTGCCATTACTGCTTATTCGAATTCGAAGAAACAGCAAAAGTAGGACGTACATTGTACAGAGTTGTACAATCTGAAGTACCCATAGCTTCAAGTTTTTTTTCTCGAATGTAATTAATATTTGCTAATGCAAAAAATGCCTGGTTTTTCAAGGAAAATCCCTCATAAAAACAAATGCAAATAACCACCTTTTTACTGCAATATGCGGAACCACAATGTCCAACGAAATACGAAACCAAATTTCGTAGTAATGAGGTCGTACAAAGATTTACCAACTATTATTATGGTAATATTTTACACCATTTTACATATATTCATGGTTACCTTTGATGGAATTTCGTTACTAATTACGAAGTGGCTTCTCATCATAATATTTTATAATGACGTTAATCACTCTTATAAATATCATTTATGGGGATGACTATATAATCTTTATTTGTGTAAATTATATACCTCATACCGTCTTTAATAAAATACATAACATAACATCACGCCTTTTATCCCCGAAGGGATAGGCATAGGTGCACATTATGTCACTGTACAATGTAACACCCACTTTTCACTATGTATGTTATGAGTCACATGTAATAGTGGGTGAACCAATGGCAATAGCCATATACTGGGGCAGTCCCAGACTCCGTGCTACTATTGAGATTTTTTTTAAAAACCAAGTAAGACTTTGCCCTACCCGAGAATCGAACCCGAAACCCCTTGCCCGGTAGTCGCACTTGCGGCCACTCGGCCAACGACGCAGTTATTTATTGACTACAGTATTTTTAAGCATGAAAATTCTGGCCCTTTGAAAACTGATTAAGACTTTGTTACTTGTTGTATGCCATAAGCATGCACTGCTTGACGCAATTGTCGAAAGTTTCAAGACTAGCGAATAACGAAAAGCCACGTCAAGGGACCGTATTGTCTAGAAATGGGTGACTAGTGATAGTCATTACAACCGGAATGAAGCGGAGCAGTTATAACTTAGAAAGCTAGCCGCTAGGAACCTAGGAAAAGGAACTACTGTTACATAAAAGGAACATTACTTTGTCCAAAGTTTCGCTTTCTCAGAACCAGATTATGTGCAGGCTTTTTGGATTGAGCACCATGTATTAGACCAACGATTACGCATAATGTTGTAATCGGAACAAATTTTATGCGAATTCTCTCTCGTACAGTAGAGTCGTTATTAAAAACAGAGGAGCTTTATAGTAGACCATAATAGCCATACTTCGGCAGAAATGGGCTGGATCGACAGGAGACCACGGCCTCACAGAAAAGTGACGTGAAACAACGTTTACGTTGTATTTCGCCCAATTCCTGAATCCTCAATTTGCTAATCCCCAAAAGGCTGGTAACGCATTTGTAACGCCTCTGGTGTTCCGGGTGTCCTTTGGCGACGCCGATTGCTTACTATCAGGTGTACCTCGTTTACTGGCTTACCTATCGCATAAAAAACGTAAGATCACATTTTTTAGCTTAAACTGTCAAACACCAAGCGGTCACCGGTGACCGCAACCTATTGTTCTTTATTTGTGTATATAATGACGGTACTCGACGAGTTAAACCGACAAAACAGGATTTAATCACACAAAACTAAAACTTAGACACCAGACTTACAAAAAACTGTAACCTATACTTGCATAGGTACTTAACCTATCTTTAAGAGCAACATAATTAAATTAACTTGTAATCTTTATAATAAAATAGAGCACAAAGTGTGAAGGTCGGCATCAAACGTGAGACTCCCATTATGAGAACAATCAGATCCAACCGTCTGACCATGTGAAGTTCAAAGTTCAAGCAAATTGAAGAAGTATTTGATTCTTTGGTTTAGTTTTCGTAACTATAACGATTATGGGGTTTGATAAACACGATAATATCAGTAATAAGCCTTATTACTTTTGTGGTAGTTCAAAATAATTCGTCTATAATATTTGGTTGCCAAATAATCACATTAAGAATAATTCAATATGGCAGGTTGGGTCATAGTTGATTGTATTTCGAAAAACATTCTCTAGAACATGGTAGTGTGGTTTTGTGTTGTTTTGATTGTTTACTAATAAGATTTTAATGGTTAAATGAGTCTGTAATTATGTTAAGATAGTAGTCTACCTTCCTTGCAACAACCTGTATAACAAATCACACTGCAACCAAATTTGATAAGCAATATAAATCTAAAATCTTTGGACTAAGTTTTTAACAAAATCTTCATGATAGTCGTATGAAAATTTTGTTAAAAACTTAGATCGATTTGATTTTGAATTAAGCTTTGTCTGAGTGTTTAGGTAACTGACTTAGAACCTACGAAATCAATCTTAGTCCATTTCGGTTATGGTAAAGCTACTAGGAAACATACATCTACATATATACCCTTATATGCCTTAGAAGTACATGCTTACTGAATATCCTGTGACCCCTAAATGGGGCAGAAAGCGTCCACTGAAGTTTACCATCGCGATCTGTCTTGAGTTTCACGCTTCACCTCACTCCACGTCACGCGGCGAGCACGGGAGACTTGCCGCCCGACCAGAACCAGGCCCGAGCGTATGACGCGTCGCGTTCCGCGCGCCATCAGAGCCATCAGAGCCATCAGACCACCACAGATGGGGCCTAACAGGGCTGATGG
Organism: Spodoptera picta; assembly: GCA_038387885.1. Taxonomy (NCBI): domain Eukaryota; kingdom Metazoa; phylum Arthropoda; class Insecta; order Lepidoptera; family Noctuidae; genus Spodoptera; species Spodoptera picta. Next base: position 1,013,423 of record JAZHFQ010000211.1, on the reverse strand, counting down.
CGATACGGAGCCGCGGAAGACTTAACGGAATACCGGGGCTCCGGCTCGAAGTGCAGGAGTAGGAACGGGGTGGTTTTTAGTCAGTAAGTGTCTGACACTCCCTCCCGCCTCACCCGAGCGGAAGAAGTCATTTGATGATTTTCCCTCCTCAAAAAAAAAATGGTACGCTTGGGTATGTGGTCGGGACCCCCTCGGAGCGTGTGGCCTATCCATCCCCACATGCGGCGCTTAATCTGGCGGTATATGGGACTTTCTTGGCATTTCTCCAAAAGCTTTATGTTGGAGATGGTCTTGAGCCAGTAAATTCCGAAATTGGGACCCAGGCATCCATCGACGAAGACTTGAATCTGGCGTCAGAAGTACCTAATAGATCCAGCTTAATTTTTATTTACTTTATACTAATTTCTATGTATTTTCTATTGTTTCAGGTAGGAGCAAAAAGTATTCGCCCCCGCCTTTCGAGGCGGACTTGGAACCGAGTGGTTACAATCGTAAGCTATACAATTACTTTACATCACTCTCATTGGCTGTTTGTTTATCTAAATCTAAATTCATTAATAAATGTGCTTGTATGGCTTTTTGGTCCACTCGTAGATTAGTAATAATATTAATTAATCATCATTATCTTACTTGTTGTACTTTCAATCATTTGATATACTCATAATTATTCTTTATTTTACTTATTTGACTTTCTTTGTAACCACTCATTAAACATTCGATTCAAGAAAATTCTTTGAACTTGGATAACATTTTGTGCATAATTCTTTGTGCTTTTATATCATCTTCATCATATCAGTCTACTTCACCACATAGGCCTCTCAGATCGACTTCTAGATCAGATTTGTACGTGTCTGTACTATATAGCAAGACAAACATAGCAAAGCATAGCACTTTTAAAAGATTTCAACAAGCGAATGACATATAAACAATAGCAATACATAAACAAGACCTTTTCTTGAGTGACAGGAACCAAAATATAACATAGTATGTTACATTTCGACAATAATACAATAGGACAATCATACCAATACGTTCTCTTCGTACCATTCACCGCATTTGCCTTTCGCCACACAAGTGTAACTTTCGCATATTAAAAATTCATTTTCGATTTCGTTTATTGAATTGCACTTTAAATATAACAGAATACCACACCGTTGATCTTGAGAGAAGTAGTTAAATAAAGTACACAAAGTAATTAATTATACCTGAAACACGGGTTTTATTGAAACCTACCTCAGGCGGGTCGCTATAGATAATAAATAAAAAAAAATACCTAAATGTACGAGGTAATCCTAATTTAATCTTTGATTATTTTAAAGTAAGTCGCCAAATAATATTACTATTAAAATTTATATATTATACTATAATTGTGTAATAATGTGAACATTGAATGTTGACAACATGTTACATTTATTGGAAGTTTTTCTGTTTAATAAACGATTTATTTTTTTTATCATAATACCTACAATACAATTCGAGATAACATACATCAAAATCGACTAATAAAGAGGAACCTTTAGACTCCATTTATAAAAAATCCTAAAATTAGTTAGGAATTAGACCGAAGAACTTGAAGCTTGCTTGCAGGCACTTGATCGCAAAAAAAGAAAACGAACCTTATTGATTTTGGTGCACAAACTCACTGCATGCACCTTTGTATGTATATCTGCATATCACTGAATGCCGATGCCGCTCTGAATCTTTTATTCATCATCATCATCATCAACAGCCTATAAATGTCCACTGCTGAGCAAAGCCTCTTCTCACACGGAGAAGGTTAGAGCGTTAATCACCACGCTTGCTCAATGCGGGTTGGCGATTTCAAACTTATAATTAGAAATTAAGTATAAGTCCAGGTTTCCTCACGATGTTTTTCCTTCACCGTTTGTGAGTGATGTCTAAATAATCTTAGAAAGTACATATAACTCGGAAAAAGTCACATTGGTACTTGCCGTTGGTAGGTTTCGAACCCGCACCCTCATGCATGAGAAGTGGGCGTCTTGAACCTCCGGGCCACCACGACAATCTTTTATTGTAAATGTTTAATGTTCATGTTTATTTATGGTAACTCATGCAAAAGCTTTGTTCCCTTTCATGTTGCAAGGACAGTTACATAAAGAATGGTCCGAAGCTTTTTGGTTTTGTTTTAATCGGTAAGAACAACTTAAGATACGAACATAAGAGTGAAGAACATATTTTGCAATATTTTATTTATTTCCCACGCCTTCACAGTCCCTACGTGACTATTACGGATAAATAAGTGTAGTTAAAACTGATTTAGGCGTAGTCATGATGGTACCTTATAATTTATATGATAAATAATGTATTCATATCTCTCCACCTCCACCAAGTACAAATTAAAACCTGAAATACACTTACAGTTTCGGATTGTAATGTGTTGGATACTGAGAGTGCCATATTATATGGATGGCCCTAAAATTCGGTTTCACTGTTAGATTCGCGGATCTTAAGAAAAAGTCGACAGCAAAGAGTAATGACTTCACGACCAACAAATAAATAACACGATCGTAATCTAGTTCCATAAATATGACATGATCAATGTTGTACAGTTCGAAACTATCAAAACTAACAAATATTTCGACTAAATATTTCATTCGACCGACCGTCCTGCATATTTTAAACAGCAATTTATCATTGATGACTAATTCAGTGTAGTAGTAGTGTCATAGTGCACATGCACTTTATATTCATTCGATACGATACGAATTACATATTCTAGTGAATATCAAATGAAAACTATCCATATTGTATTACCTACTATATATATTTTCAGTAATTTATATCTACACGACAGTAAAAAATATAAAGTGTTAATATTTTTTTGTTTAAAATATATTAATAACATATATCATGATATATGAGATGATCGGTTAAAGTTATAGATACACTATAATAACAAAAAATAATTAGGGAAATAGGTCCAGCCATTCACGCATGATGCCGTGACCAAGGCAAAAAGGGATTCATTTTTATATATATAGATAAAAGATACCTAAATATACCATTACATTTGATGTTCCTGAAAGATTTCAACCTCACACCTACTTTTTGCCAGTTGTGTTATTGCATTTTCCCACTCGCTAATCAAAGCTAAAACTTCATCCTCCATCCTAAAACGTCCCACATTTAGTCGTTTTTCTTTGACGGTTGCAAAATCATATATAAAGTCAGCTTAGTGTATAAATGCATAATTGCATATTCGAATGAAGCATCCGGCCCGGCTAGTCTGCATAGTGACATTTGAACTAGACGGTATACACCGAAGGCCGAGCCCAGCTTCATGCACACTGCACACAATATCAGGTAACCTGCTCAACTGTTTAACAACCTGGGGCCAAATGTAAAATATTTTTTCTACTACGAAGGACGTATGAAAACTTAAAGAGCAGCGGGCTCTTTCAAAAATAATGAATAATGAGTAGGTATAACTTTCTGGCACTCTTCCAAATAGTCTTAGCTAGCTTGCGGGTTTATTAGAAACGTCTGCTTTTAGCAAGTTACTATTATTTCTTGTATCCATATAACTACTATTACTTAAAAAACTCTTGATGTACAAATAACAAAATATTTACAACATACTATCATGTACTTACACAATAACAAAACAGCCTACCAAATTACAATTAAGATTCCAAAGAGGTCCAAATTTTCGTACGATACTTACACAACCACAGATGCAGGGTAATTATTATCTGTGGAAGTTTGTAAAAGTCAAGGACAAGATGTTCGCAGGCAGTTGAATATTGCCACTCGATTGAAACACATACGTAGCTAACTGGCAGACAATCGACCGCTCACTACGTCACTATGTTTCCTTTTGTTCTCATTTCCATGCAAGCTAAAAGTTTCATACAATGATAGGGATTTCGGTGTGAGAAGCGCCAGGTGGCATGCACCCCATGAAACCATAGCAACGCCCTTGTCCGACATATTTGTTTAACATGATTAACAACTGTTTTCATATTCTGATGTACCTACGTTAGCAATATGTTTGTAAATTGCTCTTGTTCTTCCAAGCAAGCTTCGTGAGTCTTGCTTGTTTGAATAAATATATTCATGGAAAGTATATGGATGTAGTCAAAAAGTTTGATCTGACTTGCAGGTACAGTGAGATTTATATTCAGAATTCTGTAAAGTGTGGATATTTTGTAATTACAATAAAGTAGGTAGGTACTGTAGTGATTCAGACTGGTGTGAATTTAAATTTGTGAACGAGAAACGGAATATAAAAGAAATATTACTGGACTGTGCGGAGTGGACAAAAGACATGTTGACTCAAAAACCAAAATCAAGAACAGAATTTTTAATAAAGAGAAGTAGTGTATAATGGTAAAGATTACCCTAAATCGTTTCTTTTAAGCCTAACACTAAATCTACGCCTACACTAATATCAAAATCTTTCTAATAGCTCTTTTAAAACCAAAATCCTTTTAGAAGATACATTTTCAACTTGCTTTAATTTTCTTTAATACTCTTTTAGTGATACACACGCGTCACCCGTGTCATTAATGGTGTCTAGTATGATTAGAATTTGTAATGCGTTGCGTGACGAAGCACGGCGAGGCGGTACTTACCGTGACACTGACGTCCGTGACGCCGACGACATCTCCACACACACATGCCTATGAACATAGATATATGTATGTCGTGGTTTTTCACATTTTATTCTTTTTCCTATGTTCTTCTTTTCATTTACTTGTTTACTATCTAATGTTGCTTTCATAAACTTGTTTAAACCAGTCTCGCACGTCGCATGTGGACATTTCAAAACTGTAGCTCAAGAATCTAAGGAATTCCATATTTTGCAACGTGAATATTTTTTTCTGAGACTACAATCTAGTTTCATTGAAACGTAAACTGTGTTACAATTTTAAATCAGTTTAGAGAACTATTTATAAGCATGAATTAATATTGGCGCAAATAGAAAATTACTAACTCCGGTTAGTATATAGACTTTATCCATTCGACACACTACATAACATCACGCCCTTTATCCCCAAAGGATAGGCAGAGATGCACATTACGGCACTTAATGTAACACCCACTTTTCACTATTTATGTTATGAGTGACATGAGTCCCATGTAACGAGGAGTGAGCCTATTGCCATATACCAGGCACGATTCCAGACTCCGTGCTACTACTGAGATTGTTTTAAAAACCCAGTAATACTTTGCCCGACTCAGAAATCGAACCCTCCTTACCCGGCAGTCGCACTTGTGACCACTCTCGATAATAAGCCTCTTCTACGTGATTGAGGGTTTCTATCAACTCCAGGTGTCCCAGGAGAGTTGAAGACCGCAGTTAAAAAGGTCCAGGTTATCAGAGAATGCTGCTCCCAGGTCTCTATGTATGCTTCACTTTACGTAGTCTTGCCACATTACAGCAATAGTGCTTTCCACTACTTTCTTTGTTTTTCCCTTACTATAGGATTTTCTCCTGTGTCGTGGATGCGTTTACAAACATACAAGTTCACATACACATGACACCCAGTCCCGAAACAGCAATCTGTGGATCACACAAAGAATTATTCCGTGCGGGAATGGAACTCGCGACAGGTTGCACGGCTGCCAGTTGCCCAGCCACCGCACCAACAATGCAGTCAGACTTTACTTCAAAAAGACAATATTCTACTTTACTTGAATCTATAGATAGTTAAAACAACCTATGTATAGGTCCTCGATTCCCCTCGAACAATGTGTAATTGCCTCGATACATTACACTTATATTGAAATGAAAGTAACAAAAATTCTTTGAATAAGGCTCACAGGTAGACGCACTGAGTCTAGGTCTTCGGTCTAGACCTTGCCCTTTGTCGGTTAATGACCTCAGTGTAATGCAGGTTTCTTTGCCTGTCTTTTTAACAACGTCCCGGAATTTTTAACGTTTTTTTGTAATCGTTTAAGGAAGTTGGTCCAATTTTTGTTCTTTTGTGAGTTGTGAGACTTCAATTCTTAATGATGGGATACGGGTTTTAGTTATATGGGTAGTACTTACACCTATCTGCTTTGAAAATTAATAGCAATGTTTTTTAACTGACATTAATTTGACAAATTACCGAATAACTTTGCCTTGTACATCTGTAAGAGTCGATTTTTCCAACGCCAGGTACATTTTAACTGAGGAATAACTATATGACAATTCCATACTTCCATACCAAAAAACTGTCAAATGTCAAGTTTATTCTACCGTTAAGAATTAACTGATGATTGAATAATCCCTAAATGTACCTATCTAATAAGTGATACATTTAGTGTCATGTTATCTAGACTACTGTCTACTACTAGACTAGACTAGGAGTCTGGAAATGTGCCCGGTATATGGCAATAGGCTCACCCCTATTACATGGGACTCATAACAACTAGTGAAAAGTGGGTGTTACATTGTACTGTGGTAGAATGTGCACCTCTGCCTACCCCTTTGGGGATAAAAAGGCGTGATGTTATGTTATGTTATGTTATCTAGACGACCTATGAATTTTAATAAATAAGAGTTTATTATTTAATTTTAGTACTTTTATTTACCTATACGATTATTCATAAAGATTATTTCATTTAATTTCAAATACATTTTGTTTTAAATAATACATACATCACATCACGCCTTTTATCCCCGAAGGGGTAGGCAGAGGTGCACATTCTACCACAGTACAATGTAACACCCACTTTTCACTAGTTGTTATGAGTCCCATGTAATAGGGGGTGAGCCTATTGCCATATACCGGGCACATTTCCAGACTCCGTGCTACTACTGAGAATTTTAAAAAACCCAGTAATACTTTGCCCGACCCGGGAATCGAACCCGAGACCCCTTGCCCGGCAGTCGCACTTGCGACTACTCGGCCAACGAGGCAGTCTTACGTTTTAAATAATATTCATTATTAATGAATTGTTTAACCTAATTTTGTTTCACTAGAGTTATGTTGTTTTGTCACGATTTGGATTTCCGTAGATGTGAATTTTTAATGAAATGTTTGTATTTGCATGATGTGATTCCCTTTAATGAAAGATCAAAAGGTTATTGTACTGTCTGGTCGATTATATTTTAGCATATAAGTATATCTTCTGTTGAGAGTCCAAATACAAATATAAATATTAAAAATAGAAACTTTTGTCACCCTGATAGAAGATACAAAAACTAGAAGAATATAAAAAAATCGTCTCTGGCAGAGCTATCTAGAGCTTTAGTTAGGTGTCGTATCGGAAAACAAAAGTGAATAAATTAATATAACGTTTTTATTGTATCTAAGATCATAAACAGACGTGCTATTATGTAAGTATACGCGAAAAGCGATTTATTATCATTTCTATACTCGACACCGCGATACACACAACGTCGCTAATTCTCGCGAAAATAAAAATCGATAATACTTTTAACAGTGACAATTCCATCGTAAAGCCGTTGTAATTGTATACAATAAAGTATCGTGTCTGGTTTAGCACTATTTTCTGTCTGTAATAGATCTAGATCAATGAAGCGAGGAAGTAATAGTCACGATTCTAAAAATAAAACGGCTACCAGTCTAACATTGTGAAAATATTATCTTTCAAATCAAAATAAATACTCAAAAAGTTTCAATTACAACACAATCTCTTGTTTCAGAAGGCTTTTCATTTATACGTGTGTTAAATTATCTTTTATAAATTATTTTCTGTAGGTTGTTCTTTGTCTCCTAACTCCTAAAATAGAGACTGGAATTTAAACGTGACAATTTCGACCTGCCTACATCTGATTAGCATAAACAAATAGAAACTATGGTCTAACAAGTCTCACGTACTTCTAAATGAATCCAACCTTAACCGCTCCACTACAGAGACTTACATAAGCAATCGAATACATACTTAAACCTTTTAAAGGTCATTTGGAACGTAGCTTCACTCCGCGGGTGGATCGTTTGCGCCATCTTCGTTAGATCGCGCTTGACCACAAAAATGTGGCTTTCAATCCGAAGGTTGCATAAAGGCTTTACGTTTATCATTGTCGACTGCCTTAGTAGAACCGGCACGACCGCGCAGAGCGCATGCGTCGAGTCGCACGCGCAATATCGAACACGGATCGCTTAGCTTTCGTACGTAACTTTAGTCTCCGCTTGCCAATGAGGTGTCTGTGTGTGCGAAACGTGATTATTATCTCAGTGTAAGCATTTTATAAAATCTATGGGACTCAAATTCGTTTGCATATTTTTTTTCTATTTTCTCTTAATGTATTTATTGCCTTTACAAAAAGTTGATTAGCGAGTATTTATTTTATTTATTATGTAGTTCAACCTTGACATTAACTTGTGACATATGTTTATGGTTTTTTATTAATTTTACAAGCAAATAATCCTAATTGGCGCAATAAACATGGACATGCCAATTTAGAGAGTTGTAAATAAATATTGAAAAATGTATTTTACTGCGCTATAAATAAGGTGTAATATATACGCGTCTGTGAAGTTTCTCTTCGTCCACGGACGAGCTCGGGGGGAAATGCTGATATCCTATGAAACGTAGCCGGACATCGGCGTCCCTGTTCGCGTGATAAATTACCGATACATTTCGCAACGACTCCAAACACCTTGGAACGGAAATTTAATCAATATTGCACCGGTATCGATGAGCATTTAATTGAACAAGAATTAATGAAATCTGAGGTTGTCTGGTCCAGGAACCAGATACGGCAAAGCTTTCGTTTTTGGAGGTCCCAGAATTAGTTAGCGATCTTGTTTGAACAAAACATTTTGAATGCAACGTGCTGAACATTTCAATGTCAGTAAGAAACGGATACATTCATTATCCAAATAGCTGGAAAGGTTGCTTGGTAAAGCGTGTTTATGTATGTACATCATCATATATTTATACAAATTTCTGAAGTAGGTACGTTTTGTAATATCAAGGTTCTAGCAAAATTCATACTTATTTGTACCTGAATCGTTTGGCATTTACGCGAAAATCCATTTAAATAAAATGCTTCGAAGCCCGAAACTTCGGTGTTAATAAATTCACATATCTTTACAAGACTTTCGGTTTCAATAACACGGTTTATAACCGGTTTGTGTACAAAATATCCTACTTATAATTATTATTCTGTCTTTAAATACACCTATGACATATATTATGATATTGTAATTTAATTCTATTAATATCAAAGACCTAGCATAATGAGCTAAGAGCTAACCAAGGATAGGTCACAGCATAATATAGACAACTTCTTTTTCTTAATTCGAAATTTGAAATATAAGTTTTAAATCATTTAAATTGGAATGTCAAAAAAAGGAATACCTATGCGTCATAGACAAGGAACTTAATCGTTTATAGCTCAATCAACCTTTTAGAAAATGTGACATTTCTGCATTCGTGTTCTTCATATTTTATTTTTCAATTGCTTGTGCAAGTGATATTGTTATACCAATGCACTTTTGGCTGGTTAAGGTCATACCTTTTACATTCTATAGGGTGACTGCAACACGTGCGTACTGTCACCGGTTATTAGGTACGGCATTCAGGAAATACATTTAGTACCTGTATTAATGTATATCTATGAGCAATTAAGAAATACATATTGACTTTAATATCAACTTTATGTGAATCTTATATGACACTATATTACAAACCAGCATCCTAAGAGCCTCATCTACATAGCAACACTAGTTATGTAAATATAAATAGATAAATTACCTTAGAAAGTCACAATAAATACCGAATGACATTTAAATCGAACGAAAATGGTAGACGTTTCAAATAAAATTAATATTATTAAAAAAAATATATTAAGGATTAAAATTCAATAACCAAAATTCGCGTAGGTATTCATCATAGTAGAAGGAAAAGTCAGCAGTTTTTTGGAGAACCTTGATATAATTAACTGGCAAGAAACAACACAAATTGCATTTTAAAAACATAATACGTGTAATTGTTTGTTACATCACAAAAAATCTTACAACGCTTGCACAATGCAATGGAAATATCGTGAAGTGGCACACGCGAGAATGTGTTAGATTACCCTGATTTAATATTGCATCCAACATCCAACAGATCATTTATCATCCGCAGTCAGCCATCTTGGACGTTGGAATGTTGCACGCAATTTACCCAAATAAATTAGGGCCTAATATTAATTTTCCTTCATGTGGAAACCTTGAACAGGTGCTGATTAGATGCTATCTTCTTCTTGGTTTAATTTGTGTTTCAGTATCGTAGCGTAATTAATAATTAGATAAGGTTTAAGTAACGTAGACCATCTCTTGCATACCTATTTATTATTATGTTTGTCTTTACCATTCACGGGACCACAGGGTCCCGGTCATTTAGGAGGCCTCGGCCCGAAGCCACCGGTGCAGGCCGAGAGGAGGCCCCTTAGAAAACTTAAATCTAAATTTTATGGACACACAATATTATTTTCGGACACAATGGACTCTCACCATTTTCGTCATCACCAAAACAGCCAAAAGACGTTCACTGCTGAACATACATAGGCCTCCCTCCGTGACATTAAAATGAACCAGTTGGATGCGACCTCTGTCTATTTTCTATACTCGGTTTGTAATATTCTATCGTAGATCTGAATGCAATATAAATACTTAATGGCAGTACATTAACACATTAATATGGTATAATATGTATATATGCATTTTATACCAAAATAAATCACATTTGTAGGAGCAAGTGTTATCCTAATAAAAATACACCCCACTCCATTAATATGAATCATCTTGGAATGGAAAAATACGAATATGGTAATGATGTTCCGCGTCGGAAATGATCTAATCTAATGCAACATCATGCGTGTATCCTTCAAACTGTAAGGTATAAAATAATATAGATATTATGTCATCCATAAAGTATGAAGGAAGAACCGAATACCATCCACGATCCACGGCCTACCGGAACTCTTTCGTACATACATAATTAATAGATTATTAGTAAGATAACAGAATTACCGACAAATTCCAAGATCATATGTTTACAGTAACTTAGGAATTTTAACCGCTGACCGAGTTACGGACGGAAATCCTTCTGTATTTTATGACTTTAGTTCTTTACCGATACCTCATTAGAGCAAGCGAGACTAACGGACGAAGTTTTTATATGCAGAAATAGGCGTGTATAATACTTTGTGATTAAATCTTTAAAGGAATAGTGTCAAGGTGATCAACAATGATGTGCAAAAAGCAGCTCTTCAGCGGTATTGTTCTGGTGATGGCTCTGATCGAAAGCACCGCGACCGTCAGCTACCAAAGCCCTATTGGCAACAGCTTGAATGGCTTGAACAAAGCAGGTAATGTGTTTACAGGAATTATCATTATTATCTTCATTACCGACCCGTAATAGACCACTGCTGGAGTAAGGTCCATACCATATTAGATGGTATAATATCGACAACTGGGAGATGGGTTTGAGAGGTTCTTAATGTTCAATTACGCTTTTGTATTGCATTTTTCCAACGTCGTCAATTTGAGAAAATCTAATCCGTTCGTTACCTGAAACTTCAATAAGCTTGAACGATAGTAAAGTTAAGCAAAATAGAAAATTAATCCACATCCTTGTTTCTTAGAACCAATGACTACAAGGTCAGGTTGTATTGTAGGACCTTGATCATAATGATTGTCTCAAGAGAAAGAAGGTCGTGACTTCATGACTAAGAACTTCAAAGAAGAGTCGAATCATTTTCAGAGACGTCATCTTAGGTAATGTAAAAATTCCCAACAACTTTCGAGATCCGTGTGGTGGGTTTTTTATTCCTTTTCGGTAACTGAAATGCCATCACGTACGCGTGAGAACAATGTAAAATCTTTATCATTGAATACAATGCATTGGACTTTTTATTTTCGAATCAACAAAGAATTTAAGGAGTGATCTATACGACCCATCAATCAATCAATAAAAAGATGCATTCTTGGAGACACCAAAAATGAAATAAATGAATTTTAAGCCGTGATGCAACGCCGAGGATAATTTAAAGATTTTTAATGAGAACCTATTGTAAGAAAAGCGAAAGCCTAACCACATAAATGTAAACAAAGATTTGACACCAAATCTCTTCAGTATTAAAGTAGGTAATGGCACGTCAATTAAAAACAACAAACATGTGCTAATAATTGACCGCAAATACTGAATGGCATGTTGCGTCAAATGCGAAAACGCACTATTTCTAACACTAACTTTGAGTTAGTGTTAGAAATCACTTAACTGACACGAATTGATGACCTCTAACTCTATACATACTAATACTACTTCACGATAATGTTTGTTTATCCACAACATTTTGAAACCAGAATGGACGGAATAGTTGACCTTTGTCCGTAGTTTCTTCATATGATAGATGTACTAAATGTCAAGAAGGCATAATTTTAAACAGGTGCGATTCTTATTAGGTAATGTACGGATCACAAAAGAAATTTAAAAAACCCAAAAGATATTTATATGCAAGAATTTAATTAGAGTTTCATTTTAATCGATATATCGGGCACTCAAATATTTGGTCTCGCCTGAGCGCTATTGTTTGATTGAAATTAAAAAGATATTAAATACGTAACAGAAATTATGTCTAACTACTGTCTATAAACTTATATCTTCAACTCTGTTCTGTACTAGAGTTGTGCAATAATTAAACTATTTGTGCTTTAGTTTATTTTTATGGCATAAGCCGGTAAACGAGCAGACGGATCACCTGATGGTCAGCAATCGGCGTCGCCCATGGACACCTGAAACACCAAAGGCATTACAAGTGCGTTAATGGCCTTTTGGGGATTAGGAGTTTGAGTATCGTTGGGGATTCAGGAATTCGGGAGATTGGGGAACGGGAGGGTAATTAGGCCTCCGGTAACCTCACTCACACGACGAAACACAAAGCAAGCGTTGCTTCACATCAGTTTTCTGTGAGGCCGTGGTATCACTCTGGTCGAGCCGGTCCATTCATGCCGAAGCATGGCTCTCCCACACTTATCTTACAAAATACCTCGATTCACTTAATGACCATTAAACATGCATGTTTTAATTCTTCAGTGCCTACTGGCTTAAGTATTTGACTGCCAATAGAAAACTGTTGAAGGTAAATCCTCTGTTAATGTGGATCTCTGTTAGTGTGGGGGTCCCCCCCATGGCGTTTAATGTGTTAATAATAAAAATAACTTTCAGTACATCTTGTAGACCATTTTTTTTTAAGGCGGGAAAATCATCGATTTACTTCTCTTACCTGGGTAAGGCGGGAGGGAGTGTGACTCTCACTGACTAAAAACCACTACCTCCTAATTCTGCACTTTTTTCAAAGTCAAAGTCAAACTCATATATTTTAATTAGACCAGGAAGGCACTTTTGAACGTCATAACAAAATATTTAATATATATATATCTATATATATATTGAATACTTCGAGCCGGAGCCCCGGTAACCCGTTAGGTTCTTCGCGGCTCCGTATCGGCATCACCCCTATTGGGCCCCATCTGTGGTGGTCTGGTGGCTCGTGATCTTGTAGACCGTGCCTACTTTGAATTTGACCCTACATATTTTATTCACATTGTAGTCTTGTCGGAAAAGTGCTAAAATTGTGAAAACTTGTTTGAAAAGGTTACTTGCGTATTGAACAGTAACGCAAGATGCTAGGCCGCATTCCTACATACAAAGATTTTATTAATTCCGTCGATGACTAATTTCATTTAGTTTTTAATGACATGAATCTACGCATGTGGTTTTTTTAAATCAGTTTAAATGTTGATATACCTATGTACATATTTCTCAATCCTTCAACTTAACTCATGGTCGTTTCAATGTTGTTTTGTTTAATTAATTCATAATACAAAGGCAAAAATAGTCTTGTTATTAATAGTTGCATTCTAATTATATTTATTTATTTGCATGTATTTTTAACTTGATTTCATTTTTTGTTAATTGATACTGGTTTAATCAGGTTTGGCTAGTAAATGGCAGTCATTTGTACAAAGTGACTGTACACTAAACATACCTATTTCAAATGCAATACAATAAACTTTACTGATTATAGAATGTTTATATACATAATTAGGTTCCTTCATATTTAACAGGAAGTGACAATAAAATATTGATATTTTACTTTGTTTATGTGAGACATACTCAATTAATTATTATGTTTTTCGGCTTACTCTACTTACATAATTATTTAAAACTGGTCGAGTTCCTCATCAAATGAGTAGGTACATGAGTGAGCCGAAAAAGATAATAATTGATATTTTACTTGTCACTTACTAAGACTGAAGAGATTTTTCTCTCAGTTACAAATCAACAACAACGAAAGTTAAAGACCACAATAACCCGTATAATTCGAATACAAAATACTTATAATAATCTTGCATAATTTATTTTTTAAACTTTACATTGAACTAGGTTTAAAGTCTATTTTTGCTCGAATTTCATTTTTTAGTAAAAAAGTGATCTAAATTTTGAACATAGCAACCGAAAAACGATCATAGTGGGTTTTTCATTCATCGGCGTGTGGGTCAATTTAAGTTTATTGATATCCAGTAAAAACATGCATCACTGGTTAGCAGATTAAAAAAAAATACTTATGACAAACTCAAAAATTTTAAAATGCCTTGATTTTCTATACCTCTAGAATCTTAACATAAGTGGTACATCCGGAGTAGAACAATATACTTGTTGACCTGTATAACACGTCTTTGACACTTCCTATGTTATACATATATGTTACCCTAATGTAAAATGAGCCAAGGGTGTTTATGATGTTAGGTGATACTTGAATGTATTAATACCTGAGTAATTAGGTGCTACATTCTAAATCTCTCATTATCACACTTAAACAATATAAACATTACAAATTCATACTTGAATAATATAATCATTTTATGAATGTATACCTATTGCATGGAATTATGCATTATCATCCTTACATATAATATTAATTCGAAAGTGAGTTTGTTTGTTTGTTTGTTCCGCTTTCACGCCGTAACTACTAAACCGATTGCTTTGAATTTTTGCAAACGTAAAGTTAAAAGTCCGGATTAAATAATCGGGTACTTCTTATCAAAACAAAAGTATTGGTATAGATGGCGCTGTGTGTATTGATATGTCACATAGGCTACTTTTTATCTTTTTGTGACGCGAGCGAAGCCGCGTGTAAAAGCTAGTGGTTCATAAATTAATCCCTGTGATTCAAAGCATGTGGTTGCGTGTTACATATCACCTAACTACGTGATTACGTACTTCCATAGAAACTCAATCACTGTTACACAACACACGAAACAGAGACAACAACAAACAAAACCATAACATGATAATAACACAAATAATTCTCTTACATACAAACTTTCTACATTATTAGTCGTATGTATCATGTACTCGTGTAACAGAAACACTTGACGGCACTTTGTCATTATAACAAGTTTCCATAAACGTCCCATTTTCGCCCTATTACGGGACTCACGCAATTTCGACCGACCTAAACACAACACTTTATTACACACCGATCCAAGAAGGTCGAATTACGAAATCGATAACGCATCGATTTGCTAAATCGATTATTCGATCCTTTAATATCGAATCATTAGTCAAATAAATCTCTGATCTCTTTAGTCATTAAAGTTAATTGGCAAACTGTTACATCAGATTTATTAGGGAAACGCGAGGAACCGATCACCAGAAAATATTTAAACTTGACCTTTTTATTTCTAATACACTCAAACTAAATCAATCAATCAAAATGCTAAAAATGTGTTCCTTATTAAACCTTTGATTGAGCCCATTAACCATAACATTTGATTTATAATTAAAATTTTGGATATTATTCAAATTTTGAATTTTATTAATCCAAAATTAGATCACCTATTTATTTATGACACAGATCTGACCTCATAAAATCAAATCATTTATTTTCGGAAACATTCAAATTCTTGTGAATCGATTTGATTCGGTATAATTGCCTGCATTGATAGAACATCTGTCGCATTGGAGATTAATTTGATTAGATTTCCAAAATAAATCTTTTAATCCATTTATTTGATTGGATTTGGATCATTTTGGCAGACAAGGATGCGAATCGCATTTTTCAATTTCATTAATTATGCTGTCCTTTTCAATCTATTGATGTTTATTTATGCTAATTTGCATTTGTCATCTTTGACGAATGGATTGACATTTCCTTGAAGAATTTGACGAAATAATTTATTATAGCGATGCACCCATTAATATAAGGATGTTTTCTTGTTCGCAGAATGTTCAAGCTGTAACGATGACGACCTCGGCGTGACGCGGTGGACGATGCCTCTACTCAAATCTGGAGAGAAGAAATATTACCTCGGAATCTTCTTTAAGGTAAGAGCCCTAATTAAGATTAGAACCGAAGACATGCCAGAAACTGTCTAGTCATGACTTGACTTCTTGCAGACAATAGGTATGTACGACGAGAGACCAAAGTATATACATTAAACACCTGCGCAGGCGTACAATAAATAACGACATACTCAGTACCTACTATGCCGTCTACGCACTCATTAATTACAATGTACCATTAACTTATGCATGGTCACGATTCCAACCTTATTTGATGAGGTTGATTATTGATGCCATCTCATTCTTCCTATATATGTATAATATGCCATCCGAAATATATAATATTTTATTTTCAAATAAAATACTTACATCATTGTAACTTGAAGTTAACTTTTCATGTTTAGCAATTATTAGCAGGAACTGTAAACACAGATTGTTTTTTTGGGTGGGGAAAATCCCCCAATGATTCCTGCCGCCCGGGTGAGGCGAGAGAGAGTATCAGACTCTTACTGACTATATACCACCCCGTTCCTACTCCTGTACTTCGAGCCGGAGCCCCGGTAACTCGTTAAGTCCTCCGCGGCTTTATGTAAGCAAAGTATGGCCTTAGCACAAAGCCTTCGAGCATAGTATCAAGTATGCATTATCAGTATTCAAGCCAACATAACCGCATTGTTCAAATAATATCGTTATACAATAATATTAGGTACCTGCACATTGCATTCCGACTGATTGTACTCATGAGACTGGTGAAAAACTTCTTCATAACAGTCTAACGTTAATTAGGTTTGTCTTCTAAATGTAGAAAGGATAATTATAATAAGGGTAGTTATAGTAATTGACTGCCTCGCTGGCCGAGTGGAGGCAAGTGCGACTAGGGGTCTCGGGTTCGATTCCCGGGTCGAGCAAAGTATTACTGGGTTTTTAAAAAAAACCTCAGTATTAACGCGGTGTCTGGAAATGTGCTCGGTATATGGCAATGGGCTCACCCCATATTACATTGTACAGAAAAATGGGTGTTACATTGTACAGTGGCATTAAGTGCCGTAATGTGTACTCTGCCTACCCCTTCGGAGATAAAAGGCGTGATATTATGTTATGTATTATAGTAATACTTTGACATGAAAACTATATCATTTATATATGTGATAGTTACTTGTTTATTTTATAAAAGCATCCTTAAAAATCGCATCTACCAACAACGTCACGTACAATATCAAAAAATTAAATTTAAATAAAGAAGGGAATACAAATCATAAATCTTGAAGCCCAACCTGCATCATTGTGACTGCTAAATCAACTTTTAAATTTCACAATCGGAGATTAGTTAGCAAAACTTGTGAATCTGCCCAGGCATTTCACATGGCGCGGAAGTCTTACAAATCTTGATGAGATTCAACCATCTGTGTGTAGTTATATCACCAATTTAGTTTAAGGAAAAAGAAGCCGGATATTAAAAACATATCTAAACGATGGTATACCTATAATTTTGTTGTTGGTATACTATAGACGTTGGCCCACTTTATACTCGTATATTTGTAGAAACTTTATGCAATACATGTGTTTATGATGAATGAATGGTGAACGTTACTATATCGATTGAGAGAATATCTGACTCTATGTGAAACTCTTTTAATTTAAAGCCTTTGCTTTAAATTAAAAGAGTTTCACGCTACCAATAGGGTAGTTGCCTAAATTTTATTTTAATGTCCGTCTGGTAGATTAATTTACAACATTAGACACGTATTTTTTCTTTTCTCACAAAATTAAATACTTTCGACGATATAATAATCTGAAATATCGTGTGACGTCACAGCGTGCTACATTTTGTAGCACTTAGTGACGTAACGACCTCCCACTACTAAACTTTATTCTCATAATCATAATAATCATAATCATTTATTTATTTGTAACATAGGTGGTATTATATGGATGTTCATAAGTTAATAACAGGTTTAGTTACACTATGTTTCGCCTTACTTGGCGTACAAATATTAATATATAATATTTTAATTGAATTAATACAAAGAAACAAAGGTTAATTAAAGTCAAGAATGTCAATTTAAAAATCAAGGTCATATGAAATTTTAAGTCAGTTTTTAGTACCTAAGTGTGTCTTGAATAGACAAGTGAATAATGTATTATTTTTCATAGTAACAGTTATAACTGTAAAATCTTATATCTAATGAGATCAACATCTTATAATAATTCCACTAATAAAACTTAACATATATACTCTTAATACAATATAATGCAGTCAAGCCTCAACGATTAATAACAAACTGTTCATCAAACAAATCGTTCACCTTCGAATAATTATTTTTCGTTCAGGAACTCATTTATTGAGTAGTAGGCCTTTTTTATAAGGTAATCGGATACGACACGTTTGAATTTATTTAAATCAGGTATATTTCGTACGCTACTTGGAATTTTATTGAAGACTTTAGTTGCCATTCCCAAAACACTTTTAGCGAATAATGCGGATTTATGGGTTTTAACTAGGATAGTGTTCTGATGGCGTTTTGAACTTAGAGTTGTGAACAAATCGATGTGCTTTTTTACAAATAGTGCAACTTCATAAATATACAAGCATGGCACTGTCATAATTTCAAGCTTAACAAAATATGGTCGGCAGCTATCAGTCACCTTTATTTGACACACAGCACGTAAGCATTTTTTTGGGTTTTAAATATTAATTCTCTATCTGTACAATTTCCCCAAAATATGATGCCATATCGTAGCGTCGAAGATACATACGCATGGTAGGTACTAAGAACTGCTTCATGAGAGGCTATTTTACTTAAATTATGTAGAGCGTACTGATATTGATTTAATTTCTTAACTAATTGATCAACGTGATAACTCCATCGTAAATTTCGATCCAACCAGAGTCCTAAGAATTTAGTGTGATCGGTTTCAGTGATAATTTTATTGCAGTATTGGATTTTGAGGTCAATGGAATCAATTCGTTGTTTAAAGAAAATTATTTGTGTTTCAATTTATTTGGAGGTTATTTTTGTTTAGCCAGTCTATTATCTTTTCTAAACTTTGATTGATTTCCATTCATTCTATTTTATCTAAGTAATATTTTTTCATTATCTAACTGACGGACTAATTAGATTTTTATATTTTATTCCCTGGTAAATACCCTATTGTGTGCGTATAATATCGTACTATCCTTGCTACTAATAATGTAAATTCGAAAGTTCGTAAGGATGTATGTATTTGTGTGTTTGTTACTCTTTCACATCAAAACAGCTGAACGGATCGAGGTGAAATTTGGAACCGGGTTAGGTTATAGTCAGGAATAACATATAGGCTAGGAACACTTCTTATCCTATGAGAATACGGGCGAAGCGGCTGCGAAAAGCTAGTACAAAATAAAAACAAAGTTATTAAATCCATTATTAAACTTACTTCACGCAAAATCTTGAAGCACAATTACCTAGATTCCACTGAACATAATTAGTCATACATTCAAAAGCAAATTAACGGAATCGATTTGTCATTTGGTGCGGACGCCCGAAGGCTGCGCGTACGCATCTGTGCGATGACGACGATGACGTAACACCGCGTGGAGTGTTGATAGATCGCAGAGCTTTCTCTTTCGCTAAATAATATACTCGTTCTTGTATGAGTGTTACATGTAAGTGAAAATATATTTCAAAATTGGTTCAATTAACTGTTAATTTCTTTTTGATTAAGGCCGGTAACTAATATATTGGTCCGCGTAATGTGTATATTTACCGACCACAAAGTTCTGGGATTTCATTTCAATTTTTGATTTCATTATCATGATAATAAAGTCTAAAACAGGATGTTACAAGTAATTAGTAATTACATCGTATCCTTATCTAAGTTTAAAAGGTACAGTATTATATTTCGTTTTTGCAACGATCTCACTGCACCTTTAGATTTTCCGATTGAGCAATAAGTATGTACGTAACAGGGAAATGCTTAACACAAATAACTAAGTCCCAGCCCTCACACTCATGTATGCGGGGGTCGTGCGGTCCATGGCCCTCTACGGTGCCCCTGTGTGGGCGCCGAATTTGATGCGGCGACCCGCTAGGGCGCTGCTCACATCTCAGAGGGTCATGGCGATCCGATTGATTCGCGGATATCGCACGATCTCCGGGGAGGCAGCGAACCTCCTTGCCGGATCACCGCCGTGGGATCTTGAGGCGAAGATGCTGGCGCGTGTGTTTTGTTTGCGCGCGGAGGCACGTCGCCGGGGCGAAAATCCGCTGCCGCGCCAGATTAGTGCGTGGCGGGATGAGCTCCGGCGTGATCTCATGGCGGAATGGCAGCAACGGCTGTCGCAGCCGAGGGCTGGGCTCGCTGTCATTGCAGCGGTAAGTCCCCTCTTTGAGGAGTGGCTTGAGAGACGCTACGGCGTCCTCACCTACCGCCTGACGCAGGTACTTACCGGACACGGAAGTTTCGGTAGGTTCCTGTTTCGGATTGGGCGGGAGGAAACGCCCGAGTGTCATCACTGCGAGGATCGCCCGGAGGACACGGTGGAGCATACGGTGGCGGTGTGTCCTGCGTGGGCTGAGCACCGTCGTGTCCGGCTCTGGTTCAGACCATGGTACGGAGCGAGAGGGACTGGGATGCCGTCTCCTCCTTTTGCGAAGCAGTTATGCTAGCTAAGGAGGAGGCGGAGCGCGTGAGGGAACGAACCTCCTCACGCCCCGGCCGTCGCGAGAGACACTCCGGGCGTCGGGGATCGCGAGACGATCTCCGGCCACCGTAAGCATGGGCCTGCGGACGGCGAGCACGGGTGACTCGCCGCCCGACCAGAACCAGGCCCGAGCGTACGGCGCGTCGCGTTCCGCGCGCGCCTCAAAGAGCTGATGGCGATACGGAGCCGCGGAAGACTTAACGGGTTGCCGGGGCTCCGGCTCGAAGTGCAGGAGTAGGAACGGGGTGGTTTTTAGTCAGTAAGAGTCTGACACTCCCTCTCGCCTCACCCGGGCGGGAGAAGTCATTGGATGATTTTCCCCCCTCAAAAAAAAAAAAAAAAAGCCCTCACACTCATACATACATACCTATAACTATAACTACAATAGGCTCCTTAAAAGACGATTCAATATTTTGAATGGACAAGAAATTACGATCTCATCACAATACTTCAATCTCGAATCATAATTTCTTATAGTTCTCGTTGATCCACGACCTACGAAGAGAAAACTTGGCCAATGAACACAAATACATTGCAAACGTGAAAATTTCTAGTTTTGTGTGTTAGTAGAAAATGAGATGTACACAACAGCAGTGGGTCAGGCAGTCTGCGTGACATAACTGACCAGTTTTATCTGAATAACTCGATAAACAACACGTCACTTCTACAAAACGTTGTTGCACAAATATGTTGGGATTCTGTTTATTAGACTTTTATGACAACAAAATGCACCTGTTACGGAAAAGAGCACGCAAAATATAAGGAGTCTAGTCTTGACTAACAATCAGTTCGACTCAACAATTTACAATTTACATTTTGAATTTTGGAATCAAATGCCAAATAATACAGTAGTTTCCTAAATTTGATTTCAATGTCCGTCTGGTAGATTATTTTAAAATATTAGACTCATATCTCTTTTTTCTCACAAAATTAAATACTTTCGACGATATATTAATTTGAAATATCGCGTGACGTCACAGCGTGCTACATTTTACAGTACATTGTGACCTAAAGACCTTCCACTCCTAAAATTAACGCCATTTTATCTAAGTATTGTAGCTTTATACCAAAAAATAAGAAATACCTGTCTAATATTTTTTCATTATCTAATTAGATTTTTAATTTGGCACTGGCAACTACCCTATTACTTTGTTCATGGAACTTATTGATACCGCATTTTCATACACAAAAAATATTGTCAATTCCATAAAATTACTGTGTTCCATAAATTTCCTAAAACATAAAAAATAAAAACCTCGACATAAAAAAAAAACTAAGTACTAAGTATTAACAGCGGAAACACAGAAATGGAATGGACCAGATGCTAATTTCTATACAGTATACAGCAGTAAGTATCAGGGGAAAGTTACGTCTAGTCCTGTCACTACTTAGAACATTTAACATGTAAGTAATAGTTAGTAGAATATGACATCAACTTTGTTTACACCGGAGGTAACTCACTTCAAGCTGGATAAACAATCTCATGGCTGATTTTACCAAGAGGAAAAACAATGTACTGCTCGTACCTTCCTAGTACTTATATTAATTTTTCGTCAATCAGATTATTATAGCCTTTGAGAGGCTAGAAATTGAAAAACTAAAGTCCGAACATTTTCCTGAAAATGTACATTAGAAGTGAAGTTCGTAAATTTTATAATCATGTTTGCTGATGTACCACAAACTAGCCTTGCATATGACCTTTTGATGCAAATGTGAATGATGATGAATCGATATACCGTTGTCATTGATTGACATGAGTTACAAGAAGGCTTGGCCGTATTTACAAATATGTTAGGACCAACATTGACGAGCAAAACAAAAGTCTTCGTAAGTACAAGTCTTTCAACGCCAGCCAATGAAAGCCTTTTTAAATAGACGAAGAATATTATAAAGAAATGTTCAATGTTAAAATACAAATGGTAACAGAAAAATATGGCGTCTAATAGCTCTTGTTTCTCTCTTTCTACTTGCACATAATAGGTAATACCTGACACAGTTTTTTCTACATCTCCCGATCAATACGGATAGGAATAAAAATAGGGTCCCAACAGAATACTGGCAGCGCGTTTCATTCTGTAGAACTTTTGCAAAAGTAGAAAATAAATGTCGAAGCTGCTGTTATTGTCAGAATAAGACTACTGACTAAGATATTAACATTGTGCAGCTGTAATAATAGAGTGCTAAATGTAGATTCTTTTTCGTTTATTTTGAGTAATTTTATGTTTTAATTTTTTGACTTAACTGATAAAACTTCTATGTGTAGTATTAAAAGTACCTATACATAATTCATTCTGCGATAAGATCGCCCATTGTACATATTTTATTTTGTTTTTTTTTTATTCTTACATAATATTAACCGTCTGCTGCTGACGTGTAGTCCCACAGACACCGCGAAATACAAAATCACGTGTATACCGTCATTTTTCAAATACGAGCATCACTGCTGCGAGTACCTTACTGTATAGTGCTCGCTATACTTTAATTCTACAAAAATATTTGCTGTTGAAATGGTGTCTGGTATAATATACACCTCAGTTGAATTGTAACAATTTAACCACGTCAGTTGCAGAGGGTTAAGATATTATATACGTTATATCATATACGTAACTGTTTATTTTTATTTACACTTACTGTAGACATAATATATAGTATATAGTAAATATAAATAAACAATTACTTATATCTTCTAATAAATTACAGCACGATATATCCTAACTTATAAACAAAAGCTTGTCAAACCCTCAATGAGCCTACAAATACACCGCTACCCATATATTCTACCACATAGACAAACAGACACCATGACGTTCAAGGACCATTAACTCTACACCAGTCGTAAACAGGCTGCCAGGCCTGCCCTAGTAGTTACATTCATGTTTTGTTGTGCCGTAAATAGCCGGCTTTTATTGTTAGGAACTTTTACTTTATCTCTATAGCGCACACATAAACTATGTACAAATGCAAAGCAATTAATTTATGTGAAACTATACCTACCATGATTGGTACCGTTAATTACTTTGTCTATATTTATTCGTAAAACCTAGTGTTTTAGTAGTGAAAATTGGTTGATGTTATTGATAACGTCAAAGCTAGAGTCAAAGCATTTATTTTGATTAATCCTTGACACTTTTGAGACGTCAAAATTGTCCGTCTCTCAGTGGAACTATTTAGATGCTCGTTCCAAAGAGTAGTTGACATAGCAATAACAGAATCATAGGTCTACTACTTATGATTCTGTCATCGAACTATATGGTGCTTTCAAATTAGCTAACTAGTCGAATAATAATTGTTTCATAAATGCCACTCGTATTATTGTAAATAACACATTAACATTACCTATTACACAATAGTGCTGTAATGAACAAGCCATAACTAACGTCACAAAATCCACAAAAAGTTGAAAGTGATAAACCAAAAAAGCGTTGAACACTCATGAATTTTAAGGCAAGTAGTCAATTTCCAGGGTATTAGCCGAGCTCCAATGGAGCTTAAGTAACGCGGGCTACTGCAAAATGTAGTGGAAACGCTGACTGACCACAGCCCTACACTGCACTTTAAGCCACAGATTACAAGAGATTTAGTAACGTTCAGCCGTACTAGGCTGAACTAGCATGTTACGTTTGCTTCACTTTATAAAACGAAATGTAATAGAGCTTAACTCAGGCTGAATGGAGCGCTGTCTTTGCGTGTACAATTTTGGAACAGCAAAAATCATTATGACACTTTGATTCAAACTAATATCTGTGGTATATTGATTTGCTTTTTATTTATTTGAACTTGGAACTGTAAAGAGTATGCATATCATTTACGCATGTACCTACTTGTATAGAAAATACTCATATAATTATGTCAGAGGTCTTAGAAAGCTGAGTATGCTAATATGGGAAACGGCTTTTCTTGCAAGTGCTGTGCTACACCAACAAATTATAAATGATTTAAAATCTCCTTGCATCGGTCAAGGCCAATCTAATACAATGACACATTCAGGTGTCAACATTGTGTCGCCTATCTATGACAACATATGACCAAGCCTATGAGGTGTTAATAGTAGAACAACTGAGAATTTCTTTAAACGGAAATTACAAGCATTACGACAAAATGCAAACATTCTTCTCTTATGAAACAAAGACTATTATGTTTTATTGCATCAGAGCAACCACAAAGTAAATTGGAATCAATTTGGCAAACCTAACCTCTTCATTTTCCTCGACTGCGACTACGGTAAAATAAAAAATTACGCACTCACTATTTCAAAATTCTAAGTCACACTTCGAAATTCTTTATGATGTGAATAAAATGAATAAAATTAAGTAGGTACCTACCGACGTAATAATAATGCATTGAACACTTTATGCAACGACAATTAGTTATGAAATACGAAGTAATTACAAAGATTGCGATATTCCAAAATTGAACTGAACTTTTTACTAACTAGCCAGTGACACGCTTGCCTTATTGGCGCGAAACATTCAAATATCGAATGGCAAAAATGGCCGGCGAATCGATTATTTTTAATAAAATGTGATTAAACAAGCGTACAGCTTGTATACAGTGAGAAAAGTAAAGAATTTAACGAAGGTATTTTACTTCACGTCATGTCACATTTCTTATTAGCCGGTTGCAGACGTCGCCGACGCCCATTACCTACATTTGCACCGAGATTCGCAGCGCTGGCGGAGATTTTCTGATCAGCGACAACACGTGGACTTTATTCAAGTTTTGTTAAGTAAAAACTTGTTATATTGTGAATTTGAGAATTAAACACAAATCTTCTGATGATGATCCGAGTAGGTACCTATTCTATATCCAAAAATATTTAAACCTGAATAAAATGCCGTAATTTTAGATAGAATTATAGACAAGCAAAAGATAAAACATCCCAATAACAATAGTAAGATTAACCGATGTGGAAAAAGTTCGTTACAAGAATAGCTACTGATTTTTAATTTTACCTTGAAGCATATGTATCGACTAAATAACAATGTAGATATAAATATCTAGTCGCTAAAAAAATATTAAGCAATGAAGCATCTAAATTTTACAATGTAAACAAATCTCAGCTTGGAATTTAAAACAATTTTATTCACTATCATGTCAAATACCTAATCAAACAAAAACAAATCATCAAAATCATCTTTTGAATTATAAACAATTGAATGCAGACAGCCGGGCACGTAGTCTCGGGTTCGATTCCCGGGTCAGGCAAAATGTTAGGTACTGAGTTTTTAAAAAAATCCCTGTAGTACTACGAAGTCTGGAATTGTGCCCAGTATATGGCAATAGGCTCACCCCCTATTACATGGGACTCATTACATATATAGTGAAAAATGGGTGTTACATTGAGCAGTTGTATTAAGTGCCGTAATGTGCACCTCTGCCTACCCCCTTGGGGATAAAAGGCGTGATGTTATGATGAATGCAGTCAGATTCGAAAACACAAGTCATAAAATTGATCGACAGTTTGAACATGTCATTAAAAAAAAATCTTAAAAACTCGCGAATCATGAAAGACGAACTCGTCACTGTTTAAAATAAATTATTGTATGTTACTGACCTTTTTGGTTGCACGTGCATGCGTTGAATAGTGAATTATAAACAGAGATGAAATAAGTTGCTGTTGAGATTTTGGACTCTTTGTTGAGGATTTAAAGTGAGATATTTACTTCTACAAAACACACCTGATCTATTTGTTTGTATTGTAACTTTTGTGAGACATACTAATTAAATTATTATGTTTTCGGTTTACTCACGTAATAATTTGACGAGGAACTCGACTAGTTTCAAGCCATGCTAGAGGCTGTTGCGCTGCTACTAGCAGTAGCAGCGCGACAGTCGTCGCGACGCCGGTCGCGAAATGCTGCTCATGAATATGAGCCTCTACATAATAATTTACACCTGATTTGCTTTAAAATTCTTTAACCTCTTATATTCTGAGACACAATAGAAAACTCATTGTGTCTCACGTATATCTATGTATGTTCCGGCTATACCATGGGTTAAAGACTAAAGTTAATGCAAAACATAAAGTTCCTGATTCCTGGAAACCTGCACCTGATGCTTAAAAGTTATACTTATTAGTAATGTCCTCCGTTCACTAAGAACTAGCGTTGAATATATGTAACTAACAAAATATTGATGATTCGAATTTAGCTTGGATAACAAATAATTGATTTAAGAGAATAACCATTCAGTTTTAATAATTAATTTCAATGCCAAGAACTGAAGGCTAACGTATGGAAAAGCTACTTAATATTTCAAATTGACATATATTTAGGAACTTAACATGACATTAGACAAAACATGTTTGTTGCCTGCTTTCATTATTCCTTACATTTTATGATTACCGTGACTACGACTAACGTGATATTATTTATAATTTAGGAAACTATCAGTCAGGTTTAGAATCATTTAAGATTCAACAAAAGTTGCCCTATACTCTTTCTTCTGCTCATAATATTATAATACTCGAATAAATGTCGAATTGATAACAAACAAGACATTTCTGAACAGGAATTTACTCTATTTTTGATAATTAACACTCCACATCTCACAATTAGGATCTATCACAATACATATTAAGTCAAATTTCATAAACTAATTTCCAAATTTACGGCTCATTTTATTAGACAAGCAAACTCAAAATATCTAAATTCTCTAATTCACAATTATATTTACAATAACAATAAAATCCAGATAGAAATATTGAATCCAAAATTCACCAACAATTCCAACAATTTGCAGTACACAAATATGAAACCAAACCAACGTGGCTGTGCCCGTAGCTCAACAATTTCCACTTCATGGCGAGGTGGATCCACAACCTAATTACGTAGGGATGTCGATATACGAAATACAGCCTCGGTTCGGACTAACCAGATGACTGTCCACTCTACTAGTATTGTAATCTCATATTTGTATTCTGGTGTAGACAGTGGGAATGATATTCTATTTAGTTGTTTTTTTTATAAACAGTATACAATAATGAGTTGTTTCGATGTTAGGTCTGGTCCTAACGCTAAAATGCTGAGAACAATTTTTCGGATTCAATCACAGAATGTCAAAGTTCTAATTAGTAAGATTGAAATTGATGGTTAAACAACAAACTCAGTCTCTGTATCAATAGGTTAAATAAGATAACTATCAAAGCGGTTGTATCTGATATGAGATGGCAATCGTAAGACTACGCTATGATATAAAATCACCATCATTTTGTTAACATCATCTTTCCAGTTATCCATCTTTGAATCTCACGAACGCGAAATTTTTCGTAATTGCATTTCTATTATTAAGGTAATTTTCGAAATTCTCACGTTTTGTCAAACGCCCAGATTATGTGGCAAATGTAGGTGAATTCCGGTTTCCCAACAATTGACTGTTAACATTATCTTCCGTAATTATTTAATTTTTTCTCATCACCATTGTAGCCCAATTATGATAATTGTTATGATAAAATGAAGTAATGATTACTGATTTACATTGCAACATGTAAAGATTTAAAAGATTATGTTCTTCTCCAATTCAAAAAGCTTTACATAGAGAGGAGTGGATGGAGGGTAGGGAGGAGGCCTTTGCCCTGCAGTGGGACATCATGGCTGAAAAAAATAAATAAATAAATAATGTTCTTCACCGAAAGGGTTTGTCTGCGACATTCCTCATCACGTCACGTCGTCAACCTCATTCCAATTAGGACCAGACATTTTAAACATACCACTACAATTCCTCAAAATTAATTCATCAGTTTATTTTGAACTTAAATAAATAACAAACAAAAACACTCACATTAAAATATGCATATAACTACAAGGATAAAATTACTTCTAAAGCTCTTCAAAATTGCTCATGTATCTACGTATTTGATTATCCATTGCAAAAACCATCGAGTAAGTTAATCATTCATAAAAACACTCGATGGTGAGCATTGCTACACGAGTGCAAATGATGTTAAGTGCACCACCAACACTTGGAACAGATGGCCATCACTCACACATCGCACACTACTCCCCAATGCCAGAGAAAGTGGGTCTTGTTTCATAAGATCAATGTATACAAACACACGTACATACTGTTTATTAGTAGAAGCTACATACGTACACAGATACACGACCGTAGTCATTGTTCTAACGTTTAATTAATCTTGCTTATGTATGCATTTCGGTTATGTAGTTCGCGCCATTCAGTGGTTACAGTGAGTGCTAGATGAATGGGAGATACAACACTGTTACTGTGTTATTATGGAATTAATTGTGGTAAATATCTTTTGTGTCATTACGAACATTACTCAATATACAAGAGATATAGTGACAATATACATTCGCCGCGTAATATAAGCCCATAGCGTGGCTTGAAACTAGTCGAGTTCTCCCTCGAATTAACTTAGTAAGCCGAAAAACTGTGTGTCATATTTTAGTGACATGCAACTTGATACTACAGCAAGATTCTTTCTCCGTTTTAAACACTAAACACATCCATAAAACATGTTAGATAATTTGTTTTAAATTGCCGGTAATAAGATGTTAATCGACGTAATAATTGTTGACACCCCATCCGGTTGGGACATAATTGCAATCGTCAATACGAATGTACTCGAACAATAATTACACCAAAAATGATGCATAGCACAGCAAGCTACTTTTGCTTTCGTCTGTAACTTTCGCCAATCACATTTTTTTATGAACATAAATTTATGTTCATAAATTGATCGTCTCGATAATTATCGAGACGATCAAAGCATATGAGCAATGTCGTATAACTTGTAGCTACGTAATATGAATGATTATATCAAGAACTTACGCTAGAGGCTACATACCACTTTTTTCTTTTTGCAACGATAATTAAAATAAATATTCTATCTCTATGGCGCCAAATAAACGTGCGAAGATCTAGGCTACATTTAGAATATAAAATAAGGCACCGAAGACCCAGCAATGCAAGTAAATGGCACCTGTCCGGTCCAAAACGTGGTTCCTATTTCTATACGTGACTCCGAGTACAGGCAATTTATATCTCCACTGCGAAACAGGTTGAAAACGTCAAGGCAATAAAAGAAAAAAGCATTGGGTTCGTTCTCAGTTTAACGAACACTTTTTTGTAAATAGTTTCTATTCTGCACAGAATTTAGCCGCGAACACAACCGTGTTTTACTTATTTATACAATCACCTAGTTTGTCTGTTACTTAATGTTTATATACGTAATTTTTAATCCTTGGCTTATTGAATTTTGTTCT
The DNA here is from genome assembly GCA_038387885.1 of Spodoptera picta. NCBI lineage: Eukaryota > Metazoa > Arthropoda > Insecta > Lepidoptera > Noctuidae > Spodoptera > Spodoptera picta. Next base: position 983,255 of record JAZHFQ010000211.1, on the reverse strand, counting down.
TGAATAAAATTTATATCTATCATTGTATAATTTATTGCTTTCAACATGCGACTCCGCCTTTTTAAATGGGAATCCCAAGAAATTTGCCCAGATCGTTAAATAAGGCGTGCGTGAAATACGACCAGACTTGGGAACAAACTTAACATGGTAATCTCCTTTGTAAGTAGGTACTTTATGTCGTTTTGTATGAAACAAATTGAGATATATGTTTAGACTTCAACGTGGTGTCCTAAACCGCACAAAACCTGCGTGTCTCCAGTCGGTTAACCGCGGTTATACCTTTTGTGCTGGTAACCTAGTTAGTATGCGGCTTCCGTACTGCGCATGCGATTAGTTTCAATGATTTCGGTCTAACATTGGCTTGAAACACACAAGTTCAACGTTTTCATTAAAATTCCAGAATAAATAGTTTTTAAAAGGTTATAGTACTTTGGCTAGAAACCTAAGTTGGATTAAGAATGCAGCAATAAAATGTCTGAGCTACGGGTATTTTTCATGAATACTAATTTTAATACGCGAATAAAAAGTAAGTTTTGTGTTGTAAAAGTTTTACGACACACATAACTTGAATGACAATGACTCGTCGATAAATAAGGATATTTTAAACAATGCGCTGTTTCGCCGATTCTGACTGGCACGTAACAGCTAAAGAAATAACGTGTCAACATTCACGATACTGAGTCACAAGTACCTCACCATCACACCTTGTTTTCTCCAAAGGTGTTGGTAATCGAAGACCCACCCAATATCCACATTTTATATTTTCATTTCCAAGCAACAGTCAGACATTTAGCACAAATCCAGGCTCTTCGCAAACTGAGGTGTAGAATAGTCCATCAAAATACTTACCTACGTACATATTTTTATATCATAATTTAATCATGCATATTATATTATATTATATTATCATGATTACGTTTACATTTTGTGACTTCTGTGACCTCTGCGTATCTCTTCTCAAAGTAGTCAGACAGGAAATGTCGAGCTCATCTAGTTACAAAACTGTTGACGTCTAAAAACCTAATTTTATAGACATGTGAATAAAATATCACACTTCATCATCTTGGCAGTAAACACCCAGTCTCCTATGCTTATTAATACTTAACTAATCGTTTCTTCTTATTGTTACAGGCGAACTGGTTCAAAGCCCAGCAGTACTGCAGGTTCCACGGCATGCACTTGGCGTCCATTTCTTCACAGCAGGAGAATGACAAACTGGAACAATACGTTAAGGACTCAGGTAAATATACTGCTTTTTATACAATGATTTTATAGTGAACAGAGAAATTTGAAAGACTTGGTTAGAAAACTTGTGAAGGAGACAAGACTTAAGTAAATGGATAGTGATCATACCAATAATGATTAAAAGAAGCTGAGTGAACACCAAGCCAAGCGCTATCTACTTAAATAGTGGTATTTACCAGGCAGATAAATGATAAATATTGATGTATATATGATATGACTGCCTCGTTGGCCGAGTGGTCGTAATTGTGACTGCCGCGGCAAGGGGTCTCGGGTTCGATTCTCAGGTCAGGCAAAGTATTACTGGGTTTTAAATATTCTCAGTAGTAGCACGGAGTCTGGAATTGTGCCCGGTATATAGCAATAGGCTCAACCCCTATTACATGGGACTCATAATATAAATAGTGAAAAGTGGGTGTTACATTGTAGAGTGGTATAATGTGCACCTCTGCCTACCCCTACGGGGATAAAAGACGTAATGTTATTTATGTATATCTTGGAGCCCAAACCTCTAGGACCATTTAATGCAGCTTTGCATATAGTGTATGTAACTTTAACAGATAGGTACCTACTTTTTTGCTCCCCACTAGCATTTTCTTCTGAGTCGTAAATGGATACCTGTTGTAAATATAAGTATTTCCATTTATTACTAATAACTAGGTGGATACAACAAAATAAAGGAAACACCAATGCTTTAATTACAGTTCCAACTTAAATACCAAGCTATAAATTACATATAATTTCGCATTCCGTGCTTATGTTCCGATGTATAACCTTGCAGGTTTCGGCCGTGAACACTTCTGGACATCAGGCACTGACTTGGCTGAAGAAGGCAGCTTCTTCTGGATGGCCAACGGCAGACCGCTGACCTTCGTCAACTGGAACGCTGGAGAGCCAAACAACTTCCGCTACGAAAATGGAGAAGAAGAGAACTGCTTGGAGCTGTGGAACAGAGACGACAAAGGTCTCAAATGGAACGACTCCCCCTGCTCTTTCGAAACGTTCTTCATCTGCGAAGTGAGGTCCGATTGATTTTCCCTTCCGCTAGATGTCATTAGTTGTTGTGTGATTGTACAGTAGTGTGCTAGATGTCGCCATTTGTTATATAACTACCTGCAGCTGTGCCTGCGAAGATACTTTTCGAAACTATTGCGATAGTTTCTTGAAAACTGCACCCTGACCAAGTATAAACTGCGGGAATTAAATGCCCTATTTTAATGAGAATCAACTGATCTCTTTTGTATGTTGTAACTTGCCTTTTCATAACACTGAAGGAAATATAATAAAATGTTGTTTATAAACCAAATGTAACGTAATGTAGGTAAAGTTGCTGTGTATGTTCGTATGTTGAATGAAAACACTAATCAACTTGTTAATTCTCTATTTTTCTTAACCTTACATTGTGTTCAAGACGATTGGTAACTTTGCGAAAGGAAATTATGTCAAATTAAATTTCGAAGCGAAAACAGTTCGGTCAGTATAGATAGGTATTTGGTATTTGTAATATTTAAATATTTGATTATTTATTTGTTTTTTTCACGACTTCGATTGGGTCGTATTCGGTAAGGGTTTTAAAGAATTGCAATAGATCTGGATAATATGTAACCTTTTCTTAAATGAAGTAAACGATCACTGCCTAATGATCTTTAATGAACCTCCGAGCATATGCTCAACGGGACACTCGTTGTCCATAGTCAAACATAGTGGGTAAATAAAATATAGTTACCGTAGGTGTAAATGTATAAAATAGTCGTAAGTACAGACAATAAAACTCTTAAGTGTATCTTGTTTTGTTTTATTAAAACCTTATTTTTCCCCTACTCAGGGCCTAGAACCAGATAGACATTATTTTTAAAAGTAAAAGTGTATGCAATGTTACCATAGCTACTAAAAATATTGGCAATTATTACTAGTTTTTTTATTTGTTACTATATCAATCTATACAATACCAGTTTATCCTGGTGTCACGTCGCATCATCTTTCCGCACATTTAACGTTCAGTTTATATTGGTTATGTAAAGCTCGATGTGTAGCCGTGTGTACTACCCGTTTTAGAGAAGTGAACCTACTACCCAGAAGAAAGCAGGTAACACTAAAATATCATTACAACATTCCCCGTCTAAAATACGTAAACGCATTAACAGAATCACCTCACAAAGCAATACCTTATCCAGCCCTGCTTACCAAAACTACAACGAAAACAAACCACAAACAATTCCTACGTACGACCATTTTTTTAATTTTCCACTTGATTGCAAAATTCAGCGAGAAACTTACGTCCTACAGCCTACCATCCGTTATTTCCTGAAAATTTCATGCGTCCGCCGCCTATCGGGTGGCGTATGTAAATGGAAGGAGGCAGTGGGGGCTGTAACAGCTGAGGAGGTGGGGGTGAAGCACGTGCTACCGAACTTATTATTAACAAAGTCACGTGTTTACTGAAGCCTTCACGTCTTCTACCTTTCTGTACTGTTCAGTGCTGGTTCAGAAATCAAAGGTTTGCGTGTGTAGGATTTTATTTGGTAGACTCTAAACCAGTTAGAGAAAGAGTCCTGATTTTTAACTTGAAACAGATAAGTGACCCCATAAATCGAGTGATGATAGTCGTTCCTGATCCCTTTCCTGACCAAGGGATCAGATAAATACACCAATTGGTAGATACAATTATGCACAGTGCTTGGAATTGCAGCTGATTGTAGCGTGATAAGCCAGTCTCTGTTGGGTTCATAACTCATAACACAAGTGGCAATAAGTGGATTACATTTAGTATGCAACCTTGAGTTACCCCTTGAGAAAATAAAAACAATGTAGACTGTAATAAGAAACCAAATAATGCATTAAAACCTACCCTATCAAGAAATGCATACAAATGTGAGTGACAATGAGAAACAAATCAATGAGAATCGTAGTGAAGAAAATTGAGCTTTATTGTCCTCATCTTAGGAACCTTTAACTTACCTTTTAGTGTCACTGCCGCACTCAGAGACATTTAGTGATTACTCAAACTATTCCTTAGAAATGATTTTGTATCGAATTTGTATGGTAAGTACTGGGTTAGGTAACCCTTAAATTACATACTTTAAGTATGGCAGTTAGATCTTAATATTAAATGATAGTATACTCACTCTAAAATATAGTTATTTATAAGATAAATGAGTGTTTCGTTGAATACAACCTCTGTGGGTCGTCGGAACGGAAGCCGCCCCCCGCACCCCGCCCGCCCACAACCCTTTTTTTTTTTTTTTTTTTTTGAGGGGGGAAAATCATCCAATGACTTCTCCCGCCCGGGTGAGGCGGGAGGGAGTGTCAGACTCTTACTGACTCAAAAACCACCCCGTTCCTACTCTTGCACTTCGAGCCGGAGCCCCGGCAACCCGTTAAGTCTTCCGCGGCTCCGTATCGGCGTCAGCCCTGTTAGGCCCCATCTGTGGTGGTCTGATGGCTCCTTGAGGCGCGCGCGGAACGCGACGCGCCGTACGCTCGGGCCTGGTTCTGGTCGGGCGGCGAGTCACCCGTGCTCGCCGTCCGCAGGCCCGTGCTTACGGTGGCCGGAGATCGTCTCGCGATCCCCGACGCCCGGAGTGTCTCTCGCGACGGCCGGGTCGTGAGGAGGTTCGTTCCCTCACGCGCTCCGCCTCCTCCTTAGCTAGCATGACTGCTTCGCAGAAGGAGGAGACGGCATCCCAGTGCCCCTCGCTCCGTACCATGGTCTGAACCAGAGCCGGACGCGAGAGGTCGCCGTCGCCGATCACATTCCTGAGGACACGGCGGTGCTCAGTCCACGCAGGACACACCGCCACCGTATGCTCCACCGTGTCCTCCGGGCGATCCTCGCAGTGATGACACCCGGGCGTTTCCTCCCGCCCAATCCGAAACAGGAACCTACCGAAACTTCCGTGTCCGGTAAGCACCTGCGTCAGGCGGTAGGTGAGGACGCCGTAGCGTCTCTCAAGCCACTCCTCAAAGAGGGGACTTACCGCTGCAATGACAGCGAGCCCACCCAACCCACCAGCCAACACTTGCAGTGCCCAGCTAAACAACGATGTTATGCAATCACTCTCGTTATGTAGTTAGAGACTTACTTTATTAATAGAACTTCAGAATTTTAGTTAGTAAATGTTCCTATTGTGTTAAACTATAACACTGGTATTATGGTTTTGTTTTTATAGGATAAAATCTGTTAATCTTTTTTATTTAAAGCCAGTACAAGATGACCTTGATCAGTTTAAATTCATAACTCCTTGCCTAATTCGTTTATTCTATGCACAAAAAAAATCTAATTACGTCTTAATCATGCGTCTAACTTGATAAATATTTTTACTCGAAGCATTGAGTTCATCAAAAGTCACAACGCAATATTAAAATAACAATAATTAACGTGAATGGAAATTTCATATCATATCAGTAAATACGTTTTTGTTTAAACATTACATCAATACAAGTATTGTTTGTTGTGTTTGTCCTACAGAAACTGCCTTCTTCCTTTATCATGACACCATAAAGGCTTAACGACAAACAGCATCCAGAATCCAGACAGGGTGTAATCCTCTAAATTCCCATCACCTTCCCTGGACTATCATTGCAACCCATCGAGGCGACTCATTTCCGCACCCCGCCGGGAATCGGTCCCTAAGCCCAGAACCACGAAACAAACAAATTTAAGCCCTCCGACATCGAAATAAAACATATTTTCCCACTACAACAACAGACTCTGAAGTTCCTATACCTACCAACAATGGAAAACAAACCTTATGAAACAGTACAAAGGGTATTTTTTCCAAGGGCAGATGTGACCTTATATCAACACAACACTGTATAGCTCAAGGGTATATAGTTAGATTGAAGATATTAGTGTGTTTAGCCGTTTGTTATCATTCAAATATCCGTTTGTATGATTTTTGCTTCATTTTTAGTTAGGAGGCTTACTTGCCTGTCTCAGTAGGCTTACTTGGAGTAAAGTGCCTATGCAGTAAAAAAGTCTGAATAAAAATTGCTTGGCTGTATATACGAGTTCCTGCGTCACGTCTCCCTTTGAATAAATAATAATATGTCATGTCATGACTTTTTTCTTTTTTTAAGCCCTGTGTTACACGGGTTTCGCCCCAGCTTTCAAGCTTTAATATTTTGAAACCAAATAAGAATGTGTATTAAAGTGAATGCTGTTCAATTGATGAATGTAGATTTGATGAATACTCCTGTCTTTAAAAGTATGATATTGTTAATACAGTGATTATTAAATTGAAATGACTGATGACATGAAAAATAAGATGTACGATAGGGGTGCCTTTTGTAATTTTCCTTTGTCCGAGTCTTTTTTTGAGGGGAAAAATCATCCAAAGACTTCTCCCGCCCGGGTCAGGCGAGAGGGAGTTTCAGACTCTTACTGACTAAAAACCACCCCGTTCCTACTCCTGCACTTCGAGCCGGAGCCCTGACAACCCATTAAGTCCTCTGCGACACCGTATTGGCATCAGCCCTATTAGGCCCTGTCCGTGGTGGTCTGATGGTTCTTTGAGGTGCGCACGAAACGCGACGCGCCTTACGCCGGGTCTGGTTCTGGTGGCTTACTCTTGAATCCAAGTCCGATCGACATTGGTATTGCGAAATTTCGTACTATTGAGTTGCAACACTAACGCCCTTTGCATCCGTATTGTGTGGATATCGAATGAACTAAATAACATTGAGTTTGGCTTGATATTCCATACTCAGAATGCTATTTTAACAGCTACGATAGAGGTTGTATAGTCTGATATTGAATAATTATTGAGATTTTATTGGACTGAAATTGCATTGACATTTAAATTGGTTTTAAGAGTAAGCACCCTGGTCGAGCGGCGAGTTACCCGTGTTCACTGTCTGCAAGTCTGGTGTACAAAACGATACACCGTAATAAACCCCTTATTTTCTAGTTATTTTAATTAATCGCTTTCTTCTATGTACAAACCATTATATCTCAACGTTTAACCACAACCCATAACTTACAAAGACAGGTGAACCTCAAGTGCACACAATCCCATATGGTTTACCGTTCACATGGGAAATCAGAAAAACCACAGAGTGATTGGCATGTTTATGTGGTCCCTGATACATATAACATGGAACTTTTGACCCTATATATAACAGGAGCATATGGAATTAGGAGGTTGTTGCCCTTTGTGACTATTTTTATGATCGATAAATTCAATGATTAAAGCCAGTGTGGTACAAGAAGTGACACAAGTAATTTGTCCCTAAACTCTTTTCAGTAAAAGAGTTAATATAATGTGGTTTCAAATATCCATATCATAGGTATCTTAGCAGATTTGTAAAAACCATGAGGTGTTGTTAGAAAAAGCTAAGCTACTTATGAGTTATAGCTAAGTAAGTAAATACATATAAATAAAAACTTAATGTTACCTATCGAAAAAAATATTAAAGTACCGTGTACTAAGTAGATTAACAAATAAAAAATACGTTACAAAAAAAACACGCAATAGGATCTTTAAGAAGTCGTATTACTAACCGGCACATCAAGCTATCCTTTTCCAGTAAAAAATTATAGGATTTCCAACCTTAGCCATTAAAGCCTAAAATCTATATTGACAATTTGGAATAGCTTAATGTGCTGACTTTAATAATATGACAAAGAAGAAAGCTTTGATTGTTTGTTTGTCTGTGTTGAATGTACTACTGAAACTACTGTACTCGTTTGAAAACACGTTTCGTCATTGCCTTTTTTCTTTTATGGGCTAAGCCGGTAAACGAGTAGACGGATCACCTGATGGTAAGCAATCGGCGTCACCCATGGATACCTGGAACACCAGAGGCGTTACAAGTGCGTTACCGGCCTTTTGGGATTAGGAATTTAAGGATTGTTGGGGATTCAGGGATTGGGGAAAGGGGCGGGGGTTAATTGGGGGTTTCGGTAACCTCACTCAAACGACGAAACACAATACAACGTTGTTTCACGTCGATGTTCTGTGAGGCCGTGGTATCACTCCGGTCGAGCCGGTCCATTCGTGCCGAAACATGGCTCTATCACACTTGGGAAGCTTCATTTTCAGGGACTAACATAGGCTAATATTTTACACATATATTTCTACAAAAAGAAGAATACTCTTCTGCATTCCATGTGGGCGGAGCCGCTGATGGAAAGCTAGTTTCGTCATACTAATAAGGATTAATAAGAAACTGGGTCACGTGCAACATATTAATCTTGATAGATTGACTAACTATTTCGATGATTCAAAGACTGGGTTGATGACAGTGATTTTGTATTGCACATCAAATCACGTCAGTCACGTCAGACGTCCATGTTACTGATGACATTGTTGAGATAAATCATAAGTTACTGGTTACATCTATACAGCTATCAAATAAAATTAGAGTGTCTGTTTGTAATATTAAAATAGGTAAGTGCTTTTTACTACATGCATATGAATATACATACGATACACAATTTTTACGATTTTTGTCTGTCTGTCTGTATGTCTGTCTGTCTGTCTGTTTGTCTGTTTGTAGGTACTGGCTAATCTCTGGAATTGCTGGACCGATTTTGATTTTGCAACTTCCACTTGTAGGTAGCTGATGTACTAAAGATTAACAGAGGCTATTTTTATTTTAGAAAATTGAAACAAACAACAGCAACAGCTAGTCTTTGTTAAGTAACATTGTCATGAACATAGCGGTAGATCAAGCTATACAAATAAAAAGTATATCATGACCTCGCTTTGTATGATCATTTCGCACATTCAACGGTCAGGTTATACTGGTTTTGTATCACTCTATGTGTAGCTGTGTGTACTACGTGGTGGAAAATGACGTCATGCTTTGAGGGGGTGAACGCCCTGCAATCTTGTGTGTGAACTATGTGTGTATCTTGTTTTACTACGAAGATATGAACAAGGAAAAGAGAATTCAATATCTTTGTAGAAATCGGTTAAATAATTAGGTTTTCATTCCATATTTACTGTAAATAAACTGAGCAAGCAAGAAGTTTTTTTTTTTGAGGGGCGAAAATCATCCAATGACTTCTCCCGCCCGGGTGAGGCGGAAGAGAGTGTCAGACTCTTACTGACTAAAAACCACCCCGTTCCTACTCCTGCACTTCGAGCCGGAGCCCCGGCAACCCGTTAAATCTACCGCGGCTCCCTATCGGCATCAGCCGGGTCGTGAGGAGGTTCGTTCCCTCACGCGCTCCGCCTCCTCCTTAGCTAGCATAGCTTATTGCACCTGACATGCCCTGTCTCAGTAGATACCACCTTAAGGTAGACTGGCATTCCGCGCGCGCCTCAGAGAGCCATTAGACCACCACAGATGGGGCCCAATAGGACTGATGCCCGATACGTAGCCGCTGAAAACCTAACGGGTTGCCGGGGCTCTGGTTCGAAGAGCAAAGGCGGGAGAAGTTATTGTTACCCCACCAAAAATACGTAGACTGGCAGACAATGCCTAAGGAATTAAGTCCGCCATAAATGAATAAACAAGTACCTATGCGGTTCACCTCATGAAAAGCAGGTACTCTAACTTTAACGTCTGCACCATCACCCAAGTTCTTGTAATTAAGAACATAAAATTTTATCTATATTAAGTTAAGTACTCCCTCACCTCTTTTTTGCCCCACACTAGGATTTTCTCCTATGTCGTGAGTACAAGTTCACATACACATGACACCCAGACTTGGAACAACAATTTGTGGATCACTCAAAGAGTTGTTCCGTGCGGAAATCCAACCCGCGCCACGTTCTGCAGCAACCGGTTGCCCAGCCACCACGCCAACTGTACAGTCTTCAATTTATGTTCTGTTAGGACTATCAATATATCTGACATTCTCTTTGCGTTTGTCATTCAAATCTACATGATCAGAGAACGAATCACCGAAATGATACATACAAGGTCCCGGTCAAAAGGCTTCAGTACAAATATAAACCCGAAGTAGCTTTCAAACAACATAGCGATCACTCATATGTGCTACATCTTTGGTAATTCGTTTACTATTCAAAATCTGGCACGATGACAGGCACAGCCACGACCCTATTCAGCCGGTCCATGGTTTACATCAAAGGATATGCGACTATGTTAGTTTGCCTCGATACTAAATATAAAACTTGTTATAGAAATAACGCTAAGGGAATAAAAAGCTTGTAAAATGAAAATGATAATAATTTTATTATAAAAAATTCTTCTTTCATTTTCATTTTACTACATAGATGTCTGACTTCATATGACATGTTACATGAATTTATCTTCATCAACATCATCACTATGAACATATTTCCCGAAGCTCCCCCACGTAGTAAAAAACCGTTAACAAACATCCAAACACAATTACGGCTGTAGGAAACAGAAAATAAAATTGGCAATATAAATAGATGTTACAAATTAATTGGGCGTTTTCCGCCAGTGTGGCCGTTCGCCGCTCGTTAAAAATCTCATCAGCGACGAAACGAGTCATTTCACTCTCACACCAATTGCTCCGCCCCTATAATCCCTACGTAAACACTCGTTCCACCAAAACCAAATATGAACGTACGCGTCAGATTTGAAAATCGAATAGTTTTATTTTTTTTTAATGATTTAGAAGTAAATATGGTATTCTTATTTTAATAAAAAGTGGCCTATCTTAAAATCAAGGAGGCTTATAAAATGATCACAATTTTAAAGTAAAATTACGTATTTTAATGAAACGAAATATTCTCATTTCTTTTAAATTGTGAATTGATTTAATGATGGCGTTTCGGAAACTTTTTAGAGTGTGTGCTGTGGTCACCGGTAGACTGCAATAGCCCTAGCCTACCTAGATTTATACAATTTAAAAAATAATCTTTGGTCTTTCTTCATTAACAACCAAGATGAATGGAATAATTACGAGTTCCATTCAAGGATCCCGGTCTTCAGAGCTCGTGAATTAACCCGCGCTTTCCACGTATGAAATCATTTATAATCTATGCATTCACAAAAGAGCCACCCTCAAGTACAAAAGTGGCTAACGAGAGAGAAATGAGACTGCTTTTTGAAAGGCCATAATTAGGAACTCCGCGTTTACCGCCATTTTTTAGTTTTTCTTCATTTCTATCTGAAATACGAACAATGTCTGCTGGGTGCAATTTACTAGAGCTGCAAACTTCAAAAGGAAGAGAACAACTTTGACATTTTACAGTCTATTATAAAACCGTGGTTCAGCAAGGATTTATTAAATCTCAACCGAAAACCGACCTCAGAATTAAGAAATGCCGTTACTTTGACTAGAACTTTTTTATTATTTACACTGTGCAATTTACTTCAGGCTACGAGCATTAAATTCTCTTTTGATTGCACGCCATTTTAAAAATGCTGGCCACTTCTTATCTGTGTAAAAATAATTGGATTTTTAAAAGTAAATTGGACCTAACATTTAATTTATTTGTTTTTTAACTCTAAAAATTAATAATTTCAGTCTAACCACAAGATACAAATAAATAAAAGAATGTTGAAAGTGTTATCAAGAAGACTGAAACTGAAGCATTAACTTCTGTTCATGGTAAGTAATATTAATGTTGAAAAATGTAATGGAACTAAAAAAAAATATTTACGTCTCACTTCGTATTTACATTCGTAAACAGTTGTTTCTAATAATGAATACGTAGGTTGGCCAATACGTAATTGACATCTTATCGTAGAAATAAAATACATCCTGAGAAAATCCCATCTAAGTCCTGCTAAAAATAGCTTTAGAAGAAAAATGCATATAGTGAGGTTGGTAAGTTCATAAAACCTTTCGGCCATAAACCTTTTTCCTTTGGCAGTGAACTAAAGGGAGAGTGGTTGCTAGGTATCGTCGGCGCAACACAAAACGATACCTGCGTCCTTATTCTGGAAACTAGACTATTCTAAACTCGCTTCGGGATATTTTTAGATTGCGACCGTATCCCTTTCAGTATTTAGATACTTGTTTTGATTCTGATTCTGTAAAACCTATAGATTTCGTAGTTTAGAGTCATTACAGTTCCTACCTATGTAGTTAAGTAATGCTCTGTTATATCTCGTTCATAACTCCGGTAGAGGTTTATCGATCTTAATTTTAGAAGTTGTTGTAACTGATTATTTTGACTGGAATCGGTCTAGACACTATACACAGTATGTAGAGCCAATTTCTATTAAAACTTATTTCGTCAAGGTACCAAATAGTAATGGAATATGGCGTCCTGATTCACGTTCCATTTTGTGAGGTGTGTGCTACATTTGCACTTCCATGCTTTCTGCCCCTCCAGGCGTTGGCTCCGAAGCCGAAGCCGACTGCCGATGGACGAGTGACGAGTGACGAAGTAATGAGTGATGTGAAACAGTTGGCTGTAAAGTGCAACGGTATGTAGGTAAGTAATACCACGTTGAAAGAAAATTGTTTTCATCATCAGTTGCTAACTATTTTCTCTTCATTATTACAACAACATTAAAATTTTGTAGATTGCCTAATTTTTAAATGTTATTTTTGTATTATGTAAGTACTTATATTGTATGGAAGTTAATTAGCTCGTTTAGAATGAAGATGATAATGAAAATGTAGAATGACAAGTTAGAGGGCGTAATGTGTGGTCGTAGTAATTTGTTAGTAAATTTTATTTATTTCTGCAGATAGGTTACAAACTAATAGTTTTACACGTCAATAAGCATATTACACAGCACAGCAGCATTACACAGTGATTCTCATATATTTGCAAAAAATTGGTTAATTAGTGTAAATGACCATGGAACACTTAGCAAATCACTATAGATACGTAGGTAATTATTTATCCATATTTTGACTGCACGGTTGGTGCGGTGGCTGGGCAACCGGCTGCCGTGCAACGTGTCGCGGGTTCGATTCCCGCACGGAACAACACTTTGTGTGATCTACAAATTGTTGTTTTGGGTCTGGGTGTCATGTGTATGTGAACATGTTTGTAAACGCACCCACGACACAGGAGATGATCCTAGTGTGGGGCAACGGTTTCTTCAAAAAAAAATATATAAGTAAGATGCATTACGAAAACTGATCACTTCAGGTAAATGTAAGTACTGCTATAATTATCACACCTATCTATTTCAGCAAAATGACCTTGAAATTCCCCTTAATCAATGCAAACTCCTATAAAACAAACCAACTTCCCTAATGCAGGTTTAATACCCGGAAAAAGTAACAAAAAATCCTCGATTACAACAATTTATCTTGCAATTCATTTCTTTTCCTCACACATTTTTGATTTATTGCCTTCAGACGAATGCTGTGAGAGTTTCTTTCCTTTCCTTGGGGCGACCTCTATGGGGCTCGGGAGGGCTGGAAATAAATGTTGTTCTTTCAAAGATACACTTCTCAAATATTTAAGTGTTCATTTCATTCTATATACTAGGAACATATATACAATAACTGTCTCGTTGTGGCCGCAAGTGCGACTGCCCGACAAGGGGTCTCGGATTCGATTCCCTGGTCGGGCAAAGTATTGCTGGGTTTTTTAAAATAAATGTCAGTTGTAGCTCTGAGTCTGGAATTGTGTACGGTATATGGCAATAGGCTCACCCCCTATTACATGGGACTCATAACATAAATAGTGAAAAATGGGTGTTACATTGCACAGTGGCATTAAGTGCCGTAATGTGCACCTCTGCCTACACCTTCGGGGATAAAAGGCGTGATGTTATCTTATGTTATATTACTCTCGTGACTACTCTTGCAAATTGCCTGCAGTAGTCGAGATATTCAGAGTATCAGAGCATGTCTTGAAGGTCTTTGCAACTCGTTGTTATTGTAAGACGCGTCTAGACCATGTATATAAGGTAGGTAGTGTCTTGTTTAAACAAGAAAAATACCGACATTTGTTTACCTTTTCTTCATCAAGGGACAATTATGTGAAATAAAATATGACTTAAAACAGAATAAATTCGATAACCTTCCGTGGTTTAATCAAAGCTATATTAACTAGGCCGGTATATGACAATAGGCTCACCCCCTATTATATGGGACTCATAACATAAATAGTGAAAAAAAAAAAAAAAAAAAAAAAGGGTGGCATTAAGAGCCGTAATATTTACCTCTGCCTATCCCATCGGGGACAAAAAGGCGTGATGTTATGTTATTAACTAGACAAGAGTTATATGCACACCAAAATTCAATCTTTGTACTGAATTTAGCTTCTACCCCTCAAAATGGCAACTACTGCATTCGGCAATATTCCCAGAACGTGCAATCTAAATGCAAATTACGTGGTAAGCGAACGACTTAGCTTTCACTAAACTTAACGATACGTTTTACGATAGTCCTTCCGAGTTTTCCGACTGTTCCGACTATTTCCGTATTGCAGTCGAATTGAGAACGGTCGGCCTTAATTCCGAGCCCTTAGTTACTTATTAATGTTCCTACACCACCGTCAGTATTTTTGCGGTTTTATTATTTACATAAACATCATACTTTGAATTCTCTGAAGGGGTTTGCAGTGGTATGTTTATAGTGAACCTATTTTCCACTAGTTATAGACCCATGTGACTTGCGTGAGTGTTGATCCTATTCGTTAGAATTCAAAGTCAAAGCGTTTATTTCTATTAATCCTTAATTAAACAATTTTGAAACGTCAAAAGTTGAATTCTCTGTCTGTCTGTTTGTTGGTAAAGCTCCATTCCAAAGTGTAGTTTCGAATGGAGAAGAATGAGCAAAAAGAAGAAGAGAGGAGTAACGATGAAGGAAATTTATTCTTTGCAACCGAGTCTCCAATACGATGTTGTCGACTATACTGCCAGTGTCGTGAGGGAGGAAATATTGTTATTTCGCACATTCAAACCATCAATTAAAAACCTTTTCTCTATTTCCCGAACCTGTAAAAACAAATATCGATTTCAGTCTGTGATACCAGCCTTTTTTTAGCTAACCACATTTTGTCTATATAGTTTTCACACTTTTCACAGCAATATCCAAAATATAACACTTAACTTAATTTTGGACTTCCAAAAGAGGATATTATTCAATGAAGAAAGTAAATCTCCTGTTTTGGAAGCATTGCGTGAGGGGCTGAAGTATCTGGGACACGGATTTACTGGAGTCCTATTGTAACACGACACTCATTGACGAAATCCCTTTATAATCGTATTTTGATAATCCACAGGATCCGGCCCTGGTTTGTCTTCACGTTTTATTATAGAAACATTAATTGATGTAGACAAAATCGTTTATTTTTAAAAGTGAAATGAGAGACAAATGCCTTCAAAAATACTCTCAGTTTAAGTAGGCTTTTTTTTTTTTTATGGGAGGAAAATCATCGAATGACTGCTCCCGCCTGGGTGAGGCGGGAGGGAGTGTCAGACTCTTACTGACTAAAAACCACCTCGTTCCTTCTCCTGCACGTCGAGCCGGAGCCCCGGTTACCCGTTAGGTTCTCCGCGACTCCGAATCGGCATCGGCCCTACTGGGCCCCATCTGTGGTGGTCTGATGACTCTTTGAGGGGGCGCGGAACGCGACGCGCGCGCGGAACGCGACGCGCCGTACGCTCGGGTCTGTTTCTGGTCGGACGGGGAGCCACCCATGCTCGCCGTCCGCAGGCCCGCGCTTACGGTGGCCGGAGATCGTCCCGCGATCCCCGACGCCCGGTGTGTCCTCCGCGATGGCTGGGATGCGAGGAGGCAGCGCTTCGCTGCCTCACGCGTCCCGCCTCCTCCTTAGCTAGCATGACTGCTTCGCAAAAGGAGGAGACGGCATCCCAATCCCCCTCGCCCCGCATCATGGCCTGCACTAGGCCCGGACGCGAGAGGTCGCCATCGCCGATCACTTCCCTGAGGACACGGCGGTGCTCAGCCCACGCAGGGCATTCTCCCACCGTATGTTCCACCGTGTCCTCAGGGCGGTCCTCGCAGTGATGACACCCGGGCGTTTCCTCCCGCCCCATCAGACACAGGTACCTCCCGAAACTCCCATGTCCGGTGAGGACCTGCGTCAGGCGGTAGGTGAGGACGCCGTAGCGTCTCTCAAGCCACTCCTCAAAGAGGGGACTTACCGCTGCGATGGCAGCGAGCCCAAGTTTAAGTAGGCTATTGGGTGCCCAGGATAATTTCATTTTATCTCATTTAAATACATCGTGTGCTAAAGTCTAGTAAGTAGAACATAAGTAAACTCACTCACGAGAGAAAAAAATTAGATGTTAAAAGGTATTCAAATAACAATTTTAGTGAATTTTCCAATGTTTTGCTGTAAATCGTAAAAATCTGTCCGATCGTTTTCTCTACTTAGTTTTCTCTAACAAACGTACTAGCAGAAACATTAACATTTACGAAAATAAAACATTAAACAGTCAGATCGGTCGATAGCCAAGCGTCTAGCTTTTTACTTTTTCACATTCATAAATATTCATAGTGCAGAAAGAGTAAAGAGGGTTTGCGGTGGGAATGTATGTATGTATGTTCTTTTGCGAGAGAGCGCAATATGCTGAGTGGTACAGTGGCGTGGGGTATTGTACGGCGGGCGTCGGGACGGCATTGTCACCGGCCTGCGTTCCCACTTTGTTCCCCGACAGTACCAACGTTATTAGGTCACAATGTGAACGTTCGATTGCAAGATTATTATTTGCGTTTCGATTCAGTTCAGTTCTTACTGGAATTATAGGAGTTCCTTACGACGACCTTTAATCTCTATATAAAAAATCAATTGCTGTTCGTTAGTCTCGCTAAAACTCGGGAATGGCTTAAGCGATTTGGATAATTTTCATCTTGATTTATTTGTGGAAGGTT
The DNA here is from genome assembly GCA_038387885.1 of Spodoptera picta. Lineage (NCBI taxonomy): Eukaryota > Metazoa > Arthropoda > Insecta > Lepidoptera > Noctuidae > Spodoptera > Spodoptera picta. The sequence continues at coordinate 966,310 of JAZHFQ010000211.1, read as the reverse complement.
CACAAAGTAAGAAAATATTTTTTTGGTGCGGTACGAAGTTTGTTGGGTCAGTTAGTTAACGAATATATTGAGTAAAGTTACCAACTAAATAAAGTACTATAACAAGTACTATATAAAGTAAATAAAATCCTTAAAATGAAACCACGTTAAAGAACAATGGAAATACATATTAATACAATCTATGTTAACTAAAAATCGCGAGTTACTTTAGTAGGTATGTCCCACGATAGTTATTATAAAAACACAATCGATGTTGCTTCTAAGATAATATCGTCGTCCGCAAATTTTGTTAAAGTCACTCTTAAAGAAAGTAAAGCTATTTAATAAATAAATAATTATCAAAGATTTTAAGTCTTCTTTCTTGAATAAAATACTTAGTACCTCAGCACAGGTACGTGTCTCTCAGCTTTCCCTAATTTAGAAGGGTTTCGATCGAAAATAGAAATATCAACGAAATTGTGTAAAACAGACGTCAGGAGTAGTTTTCTAGGAACTCGTAGGTGCTTCCTCCCACCTCTTCAGGTAGTTACTTTCTAAATTCAGATTTTATTTTAGTACCTTAGTGGCCTTTTTTCTACTTTTACCTAATAAATAAAATATTTGTGTTAATTTTTATCAAATATTTTGGTACATATTTTTCGACTTGAAATTTTTTATGGAATAGCCGTTTGATTTTATTTATATTTTGTATTTAATTCAATAACTTAGAGGTATTATCACAAAAAACCGCGTTCATACTAATATTCTTTGTTACACACACAAAATAGAGATAGTCTCTCGTTATAAGTTATTTAAACCCCACATTGTATGGATGACGATTTTTCACGTTATATGCCGAAGAGTAGGTACTGGCTCGTTGGCCGAGTAGTCGCAAGTGCGACTGCCGGGCAAGGGGTCTCGGGTTCGATTCCCGGGTCGGGCAAAGTATTACTGGGTTTTTTAAAATTCTCAGTAGTAGCACGGAGTCTGGAAATGTGCCCGGTATATGGTAATAGGCTCACACCCTATTACATGGGACTCATAACAACTAGTGAAAAGTGGGTGTTACATTGTACTGTGGTAGAATGTGCACCTCTGCCTACCCCTTCGGGGATAAAAGGCGTGATGTTATGAGTAGGTACTGGATTAGCTAACAATTACTTCATTGTACACAATTTGTAGATCTTTCCTAAAATGATACCGATATTCATAGTACAAGTAAAATCACATTGTTTTATCTACAATAAGAATTTATAGATTCCTATAATCTTATTGACATTCAAACATGGCCGGGCCTCGTAATCTCATTGACATTTAATACCTTGTGGCCACCTAGCGGACGGTTCAGATATCCAAGTGATGTGAATACATAGCTTACATATAAGTAACATGTACTTCATAAACGGGGAACAGAGGTACGCACAATAATAAAGTAAGCAATTCCTCAATTCAATATCACTTCACGGGAATCCTGAAAAAGGTCCCGCTTTCCCGAATAAAGATACGCAATCAAAGTTATTGAAAGAACCCTCGCCAGCCTGATCCGGCTGGAGGCGGCACTATTCTGCAATCCTTTCGCGTATCCCGCCAACCAATCATTATCGACCACCCCAAACTTGAACTGTGACCTTTTGCAACAAACCTCCAATTACATTTCCATTTCTTCGCCCAGTGTTATTTACTGCTACTTTGGCATTTCAAATACCCTGGAAACTCATGTTAGCATTCATTGATCTGTCGCACAATTATTTTTAGACATTTATTTACGCTAATTATTATACTGGACGTGTGAGTAATATTTATGTACGTAGCACGCAATGAATGTCAACGTGACTCATATCAAGTCTAGGAGTGTTAAATAAAATACGTTTCATTTTGAAAACATATTTTTATTTTCCTGTAAGTTACCCAACACTTTCTAAATAAGAGTTGGGTTAATAATAAACTTGTCCAATGTTCGACAAAAATACGACACGTGGAGCAAAGCTTAAAATAATTGTGACACGTCGGCGCCGGAGACTCGCAGCGATACCCTGCTATCACAACTGTCTATAACATAGACTTAGCCGGGATCGTAAAATTCCAAATCTCACTCAAATAAAGGTCGCCCCAAATCGCACCCCTGCAGGTATTATAAAATGGCGTCATCGGTATAGAATTATAGTCTTGTGATCGGCAGGTACAAGAAAGGTTAGGTCGGCGACGGCGCGGGGGTCGGTATACGGCCTCCCCCTGACCTTTAAAGAGGCGCCTTGTCCCGCGGGAGCATGCTCGCGCCGCATTACCACGCGGCGACACATCTGAAACAGCTCATAGCATGGACGGGCTGGGAGTGCGGCTGAGCGGCTGAGCGGCTGAGCGGCTGAGCCGGGCGCACCTGTGTAGGTGGGCGCCGGCCGCGGCCGCCACTGCAGGCCGGGAGCCGACGCGGCGCGGCGCGACGGCGCGTCTCGCGCTCAACATGGCAGACACGCACCGCTAGGCATGTGCCCGTCACACATCTCTAAATATCCCAACTGAATCACTTCACACTCGCAGTATCTTATTCAGTTTAAGACTCTAATATATCCACAAATCAGCTGAAAAACATGTAATAATGTAATTTTATTTAATTAATTACAATTTAGATAACAAATATAAATAAATCACCTCTGAAATTATACAAATCAGGCATAAAATCATTTCTTTTATCCTAAAAAATAAAATCTTAATCAAAATATCAGCATAAAGTATTTTTTCGGCATTATAAAAGAAAACTCGACTGCAGATAAATATCCCAACGTCGCGTCGTAACCGCATCGGCGCCATCGTCCCGGCCCTAGTCGTTACGTTCAGAACGGGCGCCGCGCATGCGCGCTGGCCGGTATTAAAAAATGAATTCCTGGTTCCCGCACTGTGAGCCGTACGTCGGTGTCAGCGGCTGCGTTAGGTCGGCGGCGCGCGCCAGACGGACCCGCCCGACAGAGCGCCAGCGCCAGGCCGCAGCGCGCAGTGCCGGTGCCGGGGCCGGAGCCGGGGTGTGGTCGTGCAGTGCAGTGCAGTGCGTGCAGTGAGCTGCCGATGCGGTGAGCCGCACCATGCGTCGCGCGGGCTGGTAGCGGCCGCGGCATGGCGCGCCGCGCCGCACGCGCCCGCGCCTGCTCCTCACACACACCATGAGCGACCTGCAGGCCACCTTCGAGTTCTCCGTCGAACTCTACAAGTTCTACAATGTCGACCTCTTTCAGAGAGGGTGAGTCCACTCGATATTTATTACCTGGCCGTAAGTACTAGAACCTTCATGATAACATTGATAACAACTGATAACATGTGAATTGTCCGTAAAATGAAAACGGAAAAGGATCACAGAATTAATAACAGCACCTAGAAACAGACTAGGATTAATAAAAGGGCTCAACAATGATAACGTCATTCCTTATATTCATGGTTACATACATTCGGGGCTTGATCAATCATCGTGTTCAGCTGATATTCGCTTCAGAACATCAATCGGATGAGCGATCACTTTCTCCTTGACATTCGTAAGGGAGAGATGCCCTCTGATTGAGACGTACTCAGACAGAGATTATTGGTACATTTTCTTTCACCGCATTACCCCAACTTTAGAGCGGGATAGTGCTATATAGATATATCGACGAAACTCTGAGTTATGAAAACCTTCTACGGCATCTAGGCATTTTGATAATTGTTCTACTTATTCAAGAAAACGATAAATCAAATGAAACATTCATCCTAAACTGTCAAGACTATTAAATCCTAATACTGCGTCCTACTTGAAACTAATCAAAAACAAGAAACTGTGTTAAAATAACGATACAAACGTATGCGAATTGCGAACTCCGTTCTCTCGTAAGCAGAAATGCTATTAACAAGTAACAATAGAAGTGCTCTCTGGTGTCAGATCTCGTTATGTTCCGACACGTTACGTTATTATAACATCAAACTGTCACTACTTGTTACTGAATCCTTTGGACCATATGGGAATGTAATGAAACTATACGATCGCGGTCTCCTTTTGAAGTATTCTTCAGGCTTAGATAACAAGACATGCTCAAAAACGTACTAAACAACTCGCTTTAATATTTAAGTCTGTACTTACATAGTTAACTATATCTAATTGATTTAAAAAATAGGACTTATTGAGTCATCACTCAGTAACTCATAAAATTGAATTCTTCTTTATAGAAATATCAACGATTTTCATTTAAATAATTCACATTATTTGTAAGTGTATAGATCTAACGCTGAAGAAATGTAACGTTATTTATCTTCTATTTAGATAATGTGTACCGATTATTGTAAATTAAACAAATCATACGAACATTTACTTTGACTGGATAGCTAAAATATGAAGTAGATTTATCATAGAGGCATTAAATTAAAATTAAACGTATGCCATAACGTCTATATGTGAAAATTAATCTTATTTTTATTAACGCTTTTGACGCGATCAATCTGAAATATTAAAGGGTTTTTAAAAATACGGTCCCCATCGTGACTCAGGGTTGTCGCGTATAATTATTATGATTGAATGCAAAATGCACGGCTGTGGCTGAAAACCCTTCAATTAATTCCACCAGATTGAAGGGGGGAACAAACCAGTCTGCTAATTGGTAATCACTGCTTTTAGTGTACTTTGTTTAATTAATAGATTCGTCTTGGTTGACATCATGGTATAAGTACGAAAGGTTCGAGTCATGTTTAGTTTCTGCTTAAGGACCTAAATCATAACTTATTTTATTACTAGCCTCAAATTCGTACGCTCAATCCCGTTTAATTCCGTTCCCGTTTGTGATTTTCGGTCAAAAGTAAAAGAAAAAGTAGGATATTTTTTATCAAATACTTTTTTCTATCTTCATCCAAATCCACGTTCTTGAATTATAAATAGTGTAATTAACACGACTTTCTTTAATATATATAGATTTTTCGTGCTTGGTGTTTGTAGTGTTGTCTTTATACGTTGACCTTAGTTAGGACCCTTGGACAATTTTTATGCAGGACTCGCTACCTAACTGGCAAAGTGTCTATTGCCTAACTATGGAAGAATAAAAGACCCAATATCTTATACTACGTAAAACAGTTAGATAAAATAGAATGATATTGTAGGAAAATAATGTGTTTAACTTTTAAATTTAGATGCTAAGTGAACAATTTGTCCACGACCTTAGCTTTTATAAAATACGACCTCGCTTCACGAAGCTCGCGTGTTTGCAGGCGCAGTTTGAAAATTGTATCGTTGCGTGTCCATGTTGCAATGATCGGAATACTTTGGAAGATTTTCCACGTTACGAACAATTATCCAATATCTATTTAGTTATTCGTTTTTATTTTATTCTTTAGTGACTCATTCAAGTTTTTAAACCCTCTTTGTGAACCCGAACTGTTAAGTAACTGGTAGTTAATTTATTAATGTCCAAATACTCAATCGTCACTCAATTTAAGACACACGTAACTATAGTTCTGTCACCACAAATTCTTTATAAAATAACAGAGATGGCACGATACTTTAGTAAAACTTATAATAGGGATGATGACGGGGTATGAAAATTAAAACAATATTTTATCCGTAAGTTAAGTAATGAAAAATATTAGAATAGTACTAGTAGTATGGAATTGTTAAATTTATTTGGATCATTTAATTTGAAAAATGTTATTTTAGAACCAACAAGGATAATGTTTTCTGTAATTGTGACTACAAAGAAAAACATATTATAAATAGCTTGCCATCCGACCACTGCGGACTGATGGTTGCGTATAGCTCTTATTTACCTATCCCAAAAATTCAAATAAGATATAGACAAATCACGTTTAAAAATCTGGAGATATTGAGCAATTCTTTAGCTACTAAATTATGTATGAAAGTATTTGATACTAGTAATCTGAATAAATTCTACAATGATTTCTTTGAAATGTTAAACAAGGAATTTAACAATATTTTGCCAATAAAAAATAAAGATATTCATACCAAATTTGTATTTAGCGATTGGGCAACTGTAGGTATTCGTAAGAGTAGGGACAGACTTTTTGAACTTTATGGAATGAAACCGTACAAAAATGACCCCCAATTTAACCAGTATGTAAAATCTTATTCAAAAACCTTTAGAATAGTATGCAGAGTCGCGAAACGTCTTTATATTAGTAATAAAATAAAATCGTCTGATGATAAGATAAAAACTACTTGGAAAGTTATACACAACGAGACTGGTAGGAAAAGATTAAGAAACTCAGAATTTAATTTAAATACCGAAAGGGGACAGATTTCATCAAACGTAGATGTAGCCCAGGAGTTTGAATTTTTTTTTACTAATATTCCTATTAAAACAACTGAACATTTAAAGTCATCAGCAAACCTCTCTGTAACTTTGCTTAAGAACAACATAGAATCATGTCAATACGACTTTAGTTTTCGATATACGAATCCTCTAGAAATTATAAAAGTTTTTAAAGAAATCAAGATCAAATCAACGGAGGATCTTTGGGGCTTATCGGTAATGGTTTGCAAGTCACTTATCCAAACTGTAGCGCCATATCTGGCTGTGATTTTCAATAAATGTATAGATGACGGTGTCTTCCCTGACCTAATGAAATATAGTAAGGTTATCCCACTATTTTAAAAGTGGTGACACTAAAGAATCTAACAACTATAGGCCAGTGTCTGTTTTACCGGTTCTCAGCAAAGTCTTTGAAAGTTGATGCTGTCTCGGATGGTTCATCATTTTAATAAACATTCCATCTTTCACCAACAACAATACGGTTTCACTAAAGGTCAACTGACGCCGGTGTTACTTTGATTAAGGAAATATTTGGTGCTTGGGAGGAAGCACAGGATGCTATTGGTGTCTTTTGTAACCTCTCAAAAGCATTTGATTGCGTTGACCACGAAACACTTTTGCTGAAATTAGATCACTACGGGATAAGAAACTCTGCGCTCCGTCTTATGAAATGTTATTTAGAAGAAAGACAGTTAAAGGTTCATGTTAACGGTATTAACTCACAGGGCTCTGGGATGAATATGGGCGTTCCTCAAGGTTCAATATTGGGTCCCTTTCTCTTTTTAGTCTATACCTCTATAAATGATTTGCCATTTATATTTAAAAATGAACCAAGAATGGTGCTTTTTGCAGATGATACATCATTAATTTTTAAAGTAGATCGACGTACAAATAATCTTGACGACGTAAACAGCTCCATTCTTCAAGTGCATAATTGGTTTACCATTAATAATCTAGCACTTAATGAAAAAAAAACAAAATGTATTAAATTCAGTTTACCAAACGTGCGTAGTAACGATTGTGATATTGTTTTGAACGGTCAAAAGTTAGAATTTGTCGACGAGACAGTATTTTTAGGCATTACGTTAGACAATAGGCTACAATGGGGTCCGCATATAAAGGCGCTTTCGGGGAGATTGAGCTCAGCTGCTTTTGCAGTTAGACAGATTAGACAGCTCACGGACGTAGATACAGCTAGGCTTGTCTATTTTAGTTATTTCCACAGCATTATGTCGTACGGCATTTTGTTGTGGGGTCGAGCTGCAGAAATAGAATCAATATTTATTCTGCAAAAGCGGGCTATCCGAGCAATATATAACTTACGCCGTTGCGAATCGTTGAGAGAATTGTTTAAAACGATAAATATTTTAACGGTGTCCTGTCAATATATAGAGGTATATGAAAATATAATGTATGTAAGGAAAAATAGGCAACTGTTTGAAAAAAGAAGCGATAGACACAATTTTAATACTAGAGGCAAAAATAAGTTAGCTATACCGCAATTCAGACTGTCCAAAGTACAGAAATCCTTTATGGGGTTAGGTATTGAATGCTATACCTCTAATAAAATACCAAATAGCATACTAGATCTCAATGAAAGTAAATTTAAAACATATATTAAGCGCGAATTATGTAATCAAGCTTACTACACACTGACAGATTATCTTGAAGATAAGAATGCTTGGCAGCATGTTGGTTCGGCTCCACTGGACAATACTCAAATGTAGTCAGTAGTCAGTATTTAAATTCCAATAGTAGGTAATATAATACATAATTTAATACTTTAATTCTAATGTAGACAATCTAGTTTCCTTATGGCATCGAGCATTTCTTTCTTTATTGAAACAAAGAGTTTCCTTTTTCTTGTATAGAAGCACTATTTCTATGGATTGTCAGTATGCATATGTGAGCACCATGTTAGACTTAAGATTTTATTTTTTATTTTAGTAAGTTATTAGTATAATGCGTCAAGCGTGTCTTTGCATTGTTCTTACATATGCGTACAGTATTGAAATATGTATCAGAGACATTGTAGAACATACTTTTTTAAAAGAGTAACGAATGGAGTTTCTTGCTCGTTCTTCTCCATTCGAATCTACGTTTTGGAATGAGCACCTAGCTTCACCTAATTTCACTGACGGACTGACTGACAGACTATTATTTATTTTGTATTTGTTGACGTTTCAAAAGTACCAAACTATGGTTTAATTGAAATAAATGCTTTGACTTTGACTTTGACTTTGACACTCATTTTTTTTATTTTGTCGTATAATAAAATAATACTTAGATATAACGAATGAAAGTTTTGGAGTGGGGGCTACAACGTCATTTCTACGTATAAAATGTACATAGAAGTGACGTCACGCGACATTTCAAATCAATATGTCGTCGAAAGTATTCATTTCTATAAGAAAATAAAAAATACGTGACTTAATTTTAAAATTATGTACCAGATGGACATTAAAATAAAAATTAGGCATCTACCCTATTGAGTACTTTCAGTATTCGGGCGTAGCAGAAGGATTATTAAGTACAATACGGTAGACAGGTCCTGATGTTTGCGTTTTCATTTCACACACCTTTTTTTAAATAATGTATGAATAATGATAGGTAATTATTTTTTCAAAATGGAAGACAATAAGGTCATGATATCATAATCAATAAATACTATATATCATTTTTTCAAACAAGTCGTGAAAAACATTAAGAAAGTATTCACATAACACATAACATCACGCCTTTTTATCCCCGAAGGGGTAGGCAGAGGTGCACATTGTACCACAGTACAATGTAACACCCACTTTTCACTAGTTGTTATGAGTCCCATGTAATAGGGGGTGAGCCTATTGCCATATACCGGGCACATTTCCAGACTCCGTGCTACTACTGAGAATTTTAAAAAACCCAGTAATTAGTGAAGAAAGTATTCAGTGAAGTAATAAGTTTGTTAAATCAGAGCCAGTTAGAATGCTTTTGGCAACGAGTGCCTATTAAATGAAAATGTTATTTAGAACCTAAATGTATTTCAAAGCAAAACAAATGGTGTTAGAAAAATCAACGCCTCTAACTATAAAAAGTGAATGCATTTTATTGATTCAAGCCATTCATTGTTGATTGAAACTAGGGATTTTATTTCAGTATAAAACGATCGCGATATATAACTACATAAACGGATTAGATAGACAACATATAAACGAAGCGATGGACAGGTATACAACCTGCGTGTGTATAAACATGGCTCCTATTGTATTGAATAACATTGTACAGGAATAAAATCTCTATTTTATTTAACTTTAATAGCAATTTAAACCTTATTCTGGTCGTCAATAAAAGCTTTACTTGACTTTATTTTAAAGACAATAATTTTGCCTAATAGAGGATTTGAAATAATAAGTATCCTGGTTCATATAAAAACCCATTTAAGTATATTAGAAGCCATATAAAAACTAACAAAAGAAAAAAATGATGATTCTTACAAGATATTTCAACTCACGCGTCACTAGTATCCGGCAAGGTCATTGGCTAAAATTAAATGTTTTTTAACCAGCTTTTACCGTGCCATGTTTACTCACGTTCGAATGTTTTACTATACAACTACATTGCACACAATGTACATAAACAGTTGTAAAACAAAGTCCGATAAACTTTGTAAATAAATATAGAAAATATACCAAAACACTCGCAATCTTAAAAAGGCTACGTCTATGTAATCCGATTAGAGAATGTTGAACTAATCAGCTGTTTTAAATCGATAATTATTTCCGTCTAATAGATATTTGAATAAAACGTTAACTGTTGTATAAAGAAAGCATTTATAACAGCTCAAATTGTGTCCGAACATCAAAGATTTCATCAAGTCTTTGATGATCTGGTATGATAAAGTTGTCATCAAAGATCAAATATTTATCACTTGTGCAACACTTGATGATAGATCGATTGACTCTATTAGCTCTTTTCATTCAAAAGGTACAAGATGTATTAAGTATTTGGTAAACCACAAACTGCCAATAGGACTGCCATGCTGATTATGGCTACACCAAAATAAACACGTTTTCTTAGTTAAGAAATATGAACTCGTTACGGACGCAAGGTGCAAAACAACTTGCATTAAATAACAATGAATTATGTAGGTATTTAATAACACGCAAAACATTTTACGATGAACACATAAAACAACACTATTTTATCTTTTAAATTGCAAATGACAAGACTCCTACGCATCGCGAGCAGTTTGTGACCCAGTTCTATATTTGTGGCGCGTGTCATTCCAAGTATGTCTGCCACAGAATAAATAATATTATTCCGACTATTAGCAGGTTAACACATTTCTTAGGTATTTTGTTAGAACCGAGTTCCAATTTTAATAATTTTATCTTATACTTCTGCAACTCTTATAAACTCTTTGCTAGCTAAGATTGACTCTCAGCATAAGCTTCTAGGCTTATCGAGCTTGCATATTAAACCGATATTTTCAGTAGTAGGTAGCAATAGTTATTCCCTACAAGAAACTATATTCTTTAGCTAAATAAACCAGATAAATACCATCACATAACATAAACACGTCAGATTTTCCCGTGTTCACCAGCCTGATCACCCATCTATCCAAGTTTTAAAAACGAGCATCTAAAATTGCTACACAAACTCTAAGTGTTCATAAAACTTCAGAGCCTCCAGCTACATTTATTAAAGAGCCAAAAGCCACTTTTCCGAATACTCATACTACTTGCATTAATCAAATTACGGCTGACTCACTCTCACTCCACCTTTAACTAGCGAGGCAATAGTTCCAGGCAAACTAGTTAAACTTTTGAATCGCAAAATTAGATTTTAAATGCTTTATGCCCACAATTTGAAACGAGGGAGATGTCTACACTAGTAATAACTGTCAGAGCAGGCCGTCCGAAGCACGCTCCTCTTATATTTTATGCTGCAAGTGCATAAGCTAATAAACTCAATTTTCTCCTCTGTGTTGAGTGCTCTATTTAAGTTATATCTTTCCTATTTTCATTTATAGCACGTACAGCATTATGCTGATAATTTTAGCGTCAAATGGTTTTTGCATTTACCCATAAATCCCCAAGCGGTCACCGGTGACCGCTTTCCACTAATATTACATTACATTATAGACCTTATTTCTTATGTTTAGAGAATACTTTTGTATGACCAAATTTAGGGGATGGATATCAACGGGTTAAAAGAGAATGTCTATTGATGAATAATATTGGAGGTTTCTAAATACAATACTTCTTGAGATTGACGAACACGTGTTTAGTCATTAAAGTTTTTAATGGTATAAGCCGGTAAACGAGCCACCCATGGACACCTGGAACACCAGAGTCGTTACAAGTGCGTTACCGGCCTTTTGGGAATTGGGAATTTGAGGATTGTGGTAGATTCGAAGATTAGGGAGACTGTGGAAGGGGGTAATTATTGGGCCTCCAATAACCTCATGTTGGTTTTCTGTGAAGCCATGGTATCACTCCGGTCTAGGTGGCCCATTCGCGGCAAAGCACGGCTCTCCCACACTTCCTGAAATAAGGTTTTTCAGTTTGACTTGCACATACTCACTACCAACCCAACTATCGTAGGTTTTGATCGGAGTTGTATAGGTGAGTTCCTGTACAATGACTAGTATTATATTTCCAGCAAATATTAGTAAATGTATACAAATAAATCTGCCTCGTTGGTCGCAAGTGCGACTGCCGGGCAAGGGGTCTCGGGTTCGACTCCCGGGTCGGGCAAAGTATTACTGGGTTTTTAAAAATCTCAGTAGTAGCACGGAGTCTGGAAATGTGCCCGGTATATGGCAATAGGCTCACTCCCTATTACATGGGACTCATAACATAAATAGTGAAAAGTGGGTGTTACATTGTACAGTGGCATTAAGTGCCGAAATGTGCACCTCTGCCTACCCCTTCGGGGATAAAAAGGCGTGATATTATCTTATGTTATGTATATAAATAAATATAATTCCAAAAATAGAATGTACAAATATAATATCGATACCTTATAATATTCAACTCTAAATTACTGGCCGTTCTAGATTTCAATATCCACTATTTAATATTTAAAACAACTAGAGCAGCTGTCTGAACCTAGTTAGAAAATAAAACGATTTTCAATGTCCTTGGTAGTGGTCAGGTTCAGGCATTAGTTCTTAGTAACGACTTACCAGTTACCTCGGCATTAGACATCAATCATTCATAGAACTGAATCATTCACTGAGCATTTATAGCCCACAGTTCAATGAATTTTCATTGTACTTCTTTGTACAAACCTATTTAACTTGTAGTTTGTTTTCATCTATGTACATTTACCTACTTTATCGAAGTACTTTAAGGGTGGGAGAGCCATGCTTCGGCACGAATGGGCCGGCTCGACCGGAGTGATACCACAGAAACCCAATGTGAAGAATGGGCCGGCTCGACCGGAGTGATACCACAGAAACCCAATGTGAAGAATGGGCCGGCTCGACCGGAGTGATACCACAGAAACCCAATGTGAAGAATGGGCCGGCTCGACCGGAGTGATACCACAGAAACCCAATGTGAAGAATGGGCCGGCTCGACCGGAGTGATACCACAGAAACCCAATGTGAAGAATGGGCCGGCTCGACCGGAGTGATACCACAGAAACCCAATGTGAAGAATGGGCCGGCTCGACCGGAGTGATACCACAGAAACCCAATGTGAAGAATGGGCCGGCTCGACCGGAGTGATACCACAGAAACCCAATGTGAAGAATGGGCCGGCTCGACCGGAGTGATACCACAGAAACCCAATGTGAAGAATGGGCCGGCTCGACCGGAGTGATACCACAGAAACCCAATGTGAAGAAATGCTTGCGTTGTGTTTCGACGTGTGAGTGAGACCGGAGGCCCAATCCCCCCCCTACTTCCCCAATCGCCCCAATTCCTGAATCCCCAACAATTCTCAAACTCCTTATTGCCAAAAGGCAGGTAACGCACTTATAACATATATCCATGGACGACGCCCATTGCTTACCATCAGGCAGTCCGTCCATAAAAAAAGAAGGAGTAGGCAGAGATGCACTTATATAAAGTAATATAACACGCACTATAGTTAGTTTTATGATACGAGTCTCACGTAATATTGGGCGGGCCAGTTGCCATACCAGGCGCTACTTATAAAAGTCTTGGAAAACCAAAAAATATCCATCAATAATATGTTGCTTATACCAGGAACTCAATTCACTTCTGTGATAGTTACTCGACTGACATATATAGAGTACAGTATAATATACAGTAAAGGAACTTTACTAAGGACACCTAAATCACCAGGGTTTACAACCAAGTGATTAATATTTGTCGTTTAAATGTGAAATGGGTTCCTTGCCCTCCAATGGGACGTTTACCGACTGTTATAATCTTCTAATGGTTTGTTAATACATTTTAATATTTCAATTTATGTTTGTCGTCACCCCTTTCATGTTATCAGTTTTCAGTACCGCAGAAGTCTGCCTTATTGCTTAGTCGATTAAATGGTTTCTTACTTACGTACTCTGTTGGCTCAAAAACCTAAAGTGAAGCGATTAAATTGTGGCCAAAAACTATATCTACATGTTTAAATATATAACATAACATCACGCCTTTTATCCCCGAAGGGGTAGGCATAGGTGTACATTATGCAATGTAACACCCACTTTTCACTATTTATATTAGGAGTCCCAGGTAATATTATATTTTTTTATATATATATATATAAGTTTAAATATATCTATTTCAAAAATTTCACTGAATCATGAATCGAGTCCGATATGGAATTTCATTTGCTTTTACCCTTGAGTCATTGACAACTGGCGAAACGTGAGCGATTACATAACACGTGCACCCTGCTTACCCTTCCAGTAATAGAAGCCATAATGTTTTACGTGTGGCAATAAACGCTACTCTTATTTACTAACAAAGTTATGACTGTTGAAAGAAAAGACCTTTGCGATTCGTCCAAAATTACACACCATCAACAGCCTATAAGTCGCCACTGCTGACCAGGGTTTGAGCATTAACTACCACGCTTGCTCAATGCGGGTTGGCGATTTCAAATTTATAATTAGAGAGATGTTTTGTTTCACCGTTTGTCAGTGGTGTCTAAATAATCTTAGAAAGTATAACTCGGAAAAAGTCACATTAGTACTTGCCGTTGGTAGGTTTCCAACCCGCACCCCCGTGCATGAGAAGCGGGTCTTAAACCTCCGGGCCGCCACGAATATTTTTCCACCAAAATAAGACATTATACCTACGTTTACTTACAGACACAAGGTGTAATAACCAAATGTAATTTAGTTATATTATACCAAAGTTTACAATGTACACACATTCATATCACGTTACTAGCTGACCTATCAAAACCGCCTACATTTTTGCTCCCCTTTTAAACCTTCCCAGGACTTCTATGAACATTTCAAGACAGAAATTAGTCAAATCGGTCTAGCCGTTCTCGAGTTTTAACAAGACTAACGAACGGAAATTATGTTAAGTAGATAAAAGACGGTAGGGGACGTTGTAGGTACCTCTATCTATATAATATCAACGTAGGTAGCTCTATACAATTAGAGGCCAAATTGATTCGGGTCGCGACCAACGCGACAGGTGTAAATGAATTGGGGTGTAAAAAGTATCCGACTTTGAAACACCAGTGTGTTGGAAAAAGTCGAATTCGACTAGACGAATTGCCCTGCCAATGTTGGACAGTCGAACAGAAACAATACAGGATAAAGTTCTGATTAAACTGTTGCTCGGAACGGTTCTGTATTTCACGAGTTTCAGTTATAAAGTTCGGATATAGATTTCTATTAAGACCGACTAACACGTTATGGATTGTTTTACTGCAAAATTAATTACCTAAGTATTATGACTTATGAACTCCTAATTCACACAAACCTATAGTGTATTTTAAGAGTATAAAAATAGGGTACACTCCTTATTACATGGGACTATTGCGAGTCATGGAAAAGAAAAAGGGTACATTTAAAATTATACATTTCTAGCCACTCCTTAGAAAATTAAACATATTATCTGTAAATACATAGTAAAATGTAATACAAAGCATATTTTACACAGTAAACTACACCCTAACAGAAGAGTATTAATGGCGTTTTATGTAAATCACTTTTAGACATAAGATTTTACTACGCCTTGCTACATATACGCTACGACTACGCTTTGAAGTAACTTTTTACATGGAGGTAGAACTGTATAGTACGATGTACTCCAGAAGTTTACTATGTAGTCAGAAGTACTTAGGCAGATTGCAAAGCTACGGTAGCTACTAGCTAGTAACCACTCTTGTCTTTTGTCTTCCTATTCATAATTCCTGACATGATACCCATTGTGTTTGGGTAAAATACTTGGCGCTACTTCACAATGTATGATGTATCCTGCAAATTTTACTATAGCAAATTTTGTTTGTGTTGATTAGTGCTGATTGTGTTCCATCGTCTATAATTTTGATGGTAGGCACCGGTGTAATTTATGTTTTAAAATAGTTTGAAATCGAGTTTTCAATAAAATTACTGAAGCAATTTAGGAATTCTGATTCATTATTGGGGTACTGTTATCTGATGTCTAACGTAGGTATTACATAATAAAAAAATCAATTTCATGTTAAATAAATACTTACCCTGTCTAATAAACTTCTAAGCAAAAAGTCCACTTCAAAATGAGGTTAACCTCATGCATATTAAAGGTTAAGGCATAAGTCAAGCTATTAAAAACCGCCGTAAAGGTAACTGCTACCTTTTTGTGAAATGACCGTAATGAAGCGTGATAACCTCACTGAACTTTACATAATATCCTCGTCTACGTCTAATAATATCTACCTGAAAAGCCTCACAGTGAAAACTCTTTGGAAAAATTAAGGAATAAAATACGTTTTATGAAGACTGTCCACTTGATGGAAAGTGCTCTGGTAGGTGGTAGCTACCGCAATTTTGAGGAACCCGTAGTAAATATATAAATGAAATAATATTAAAGTTGTTTTACTAATACAAGTAAGGTGTTGGGAGAGATGAAGGGATGTCCTTTTTACATTTACTACTCTCATTTCTAGACATCGATTCTATGTTTCAGAAACTTAGCAATAGTTAGCTACTTGTTTAGAAATACTAGGCGATGAATGTAACATCAGTATAGTTATTAATTAAAGAGTTGCACTTAACCTAACGACTGGGAAGTATTAAGGCGACCTTATAATTAAATGGAACAGTTGTGTCGCTTATTCAATATCTACATAAACTTATTTTATTTGACTACGTGGCCATTATGGGAATTTGAAGGTCTCATTACTACAATGATGTTGTTCTTTTGTTATTAGTATCGTTCATGTATGCAAAATATTATTTTCTCATGCGTGAAGTTGCGGGTTCGAAACCTATCAATGGCAAGTACAGTTTGTAATTATAAGTTTGAAATCGCCAACCCGCATTGAGCAAGCGTGGTGATTAATGCTCAAACCTTCTCCGTGTGAGAAGTGGCCTTTGGTCGGTAGTGGGCACTTATGGGCTGTTGATCTGATCTGTGAAGGTGTCAATCTACTTACTGGTTAGGTACCTGTAGGATTAAATTTGGTAATTACTATCTAGGTACTTATAGTAGGTACCTAGGTATATTATTTTGGTATTCCCAATACCGCGTTACTATAACACAAACATAGTGTACAAAAGGTTTCATTTGTAAGTTGAAGGTCCACATTTTTCATTACTTACAACTTGATTGATTACACCGAACAGTAATGTGGACTTCGTACTATTACCGGGAAAATCGAAAATTAACCTAATTTGTAGCACCACACTCTAGAGTAGTGGTGACTCGCTGGCGGGCGAGGGATTTGAGATTCGACGGCCGTGTCGGGCCAAGTTCATTAAAGCAAATATGGACTTTGACTTAACTAGCAATAAGTTGGTTTGACATCTGATTATGCACCACTACTGTCTACTCTTTATAGAGGATGTTATGTCTAGAACTAACCAATTGTGTTATACTTACAGACTTTATCAAGTGCGCGTGGGGCTCCGTGTGTCTCCGAAGGTACCGGTGCACATCGAGGCATCAGTGTCGAGTGGCAATGGAGCAGCGCGCACTGGCCGGCCGGCCGCCAACGCGTCGCTGGTCGGCGGAGTGGCGGCCTCCCGGGCCTTCCAGATCATGTACCGCAATGAAGAGGTCACGCTTCGGGACATCGTGCATTTTAGAGCTCATCTCTTAGGTACATTTGTTTTTTTTTTTTTATTAAAAACGTAGCCCCACACTAGGATGTTCTCCTGTGTCGTGGGTGCATTTACAAACATACAAGTTCACATACACATGACACCCAGACCCGGAACAACTATCTGTGGTTCCGTGCGGGAATCGAACCCGTGACACATTGCACGGCTATTATATGATTAAGTGTTTGTTGTTGTCATCCAAAGAGATCTAGAATGATTACAGAACTTTAAGATACCAAAAAATATACTATGAAAAGGATATTATGAAATGTTCACCAGACCAATATGAGTTTGATCAATACCTTAGCTTCATTATTATCTATATAATTACCAATTACTGTGACTGTTGTGAGATCTGCAAATAACCGAACAAATTAATTTTAAATCCCAGTTCTTCCTACAAAACAAAACTATTCGACATTACACAATGACAAGCATTTGGAACTCGTTGCTTTCGTTCTTACCTTATAATAGAAGGTCGCTTTTGCTCTGCTCTGAATCGATTGTTTGCCAAGAAGTGCCAAGAACCAGTTTTGTTCTTTGTTTAGTGGACAGTAGGAATCTGAAGGAGTCTCTGGAGAGAGCGGAATGGAGTCTTGGGGTGGAGTTGTGGTGCAGCGAGGGTGCGCAGTCCAGCACCCTGGCGCCGATGTCCTGTCGAGTGCTGAAGCTGCACTTCCAACCTTCCCAAGGCCTCCACTACCACCTCCCAGTGCTATTCGACTACTTCCACCTGTCATCCGTCTCAATCACCATCCATGCGAGCCTAGTTGCTTTACATCAGCCGTATATCAAGTAAGTATGCCTATACGAGTTTAAACAGTTATTTAATTCCTGTAATATACACCACTTTGCAATAAATAAATGTGTAGATTGAAAGGCAAAATTATTTAATATTTTTGCTATTTAGTGCAGTTTAAAATTTATAATAATTTGACTCAAATTACTTGCTGTAGTAAAGGGCCCATGTAATAAATTCAACGCACTAATATGTAACAAAATAATACTAACTCGATCTATCATTACTATTTCATGTCTGTCCGTCAATCAAGGAAAAGCATAATGCATTATGTGCAAAGCTGGTAAGTAATGTAAATGTGTACCTATGAGGTACCTGTACCTTCAATAAAGTCTATTGATAGTCTGCAGAAAACTACTGGTGCATAAATCTGTAATGTTCTCTTTGGTTACGTCATTAGAGGCTCAGAAATAATTGCTAAAGTGAAGCACTCAGTGTAGCAGTCGCACTTAGCAGGGGCGATTATAGTCACTAGAATTCACTATATTAACCTCTTGTCTGTCGATGTATGAGACACAATAGAAAACACATTGTGTCTCACGTAGATGGGTTCCAACAGACAAGAGGTTAATTTAACTTACGCACATTTACACCTATCATCTTTCTAATTATACCATTTCAGCACACCACGCTCAAGTAAACAATGGGGTAAATTGATGAAGAGCGCAGGATCATTCAATACCTCGGGAAGCTTCGAGAATGTACTATTTGGATCCACCGGCAAATGTGCCGGTGGGAACTCTAGCAAGATTGCGCATGCAAGGTCAGTATACTATCAGATATGAAACGGACTTCAGTGTTCCGATGTTTTCATGGTTGTATCTACTGTAGATCCTGGCTTACAAAAGTTGCAGCGGTTTTGGGAGGTTGTGGCGGGCTTGTCCCATAAAAAAAATATCAGATATGATGGATTGAAAATAATCAAGTTCTTCCTGACTGAAAATAAGGTTTTCTAAAGTTTTCTTATTAGAGGACAATTTCATAAGACGTTTATTAGCCCTTGCTCAATTATTTTTTTTGTAATTCTTCTATCAATGTACGATTGAGAAGAAGACAAGACATCATAATACCTTCAATAATTCATAATAATTCGCTTTAAGTACCCAGTGAAATTTTAGTTTTCTATTTTCCAGGCAAGTCCACGCCGAAGTATGCGGAATCCTGTTAGGGTCACTGGAGGGTCTGCAGAGTGCACTAGCTATGTGTGGTTCCCCTGGTATCCTGCTTACTCCTGAAGAGTCCTCCTCCAATTCTGTCGTAGGAGAAGTCGCGCAGAGGCTAAAGGATCTTAGCGACTTTGGCAAGGTACGTTTTCATTATAACATTTTAGAATTCATAAAATATAAATAGATTAGTTTCAGCGACTTGTACGTCCAAAAAGTCTCACTATAAAAGTCCCTGAGGAACTTAAGGCAAATTTTCTCTTAGTGCTACTTTACACTCCAAAGCTTTATGCATTACATGCTAGAGGTACATTCCAACTGGCTAAGTACCAATTTTGACTGTGCGTTTTCTGTCAAAGTAACTTTTGTTGAACAATTTACTAATTAGTTACTTGGTCAGAACATAATCTCTCCTCCTTTGATAATAGTTACAGAGTACAGAATAGTAATTATATTCTCAGAAGTTGGAGAAGTCAGAATGCGGCGAGGAGGAGGAGTGGGCGATGAGCGCGGCGCACGACATCGCGCGGCTGTGCGCGGAGGTGACGCTGCGGTGGCGCGCCTTCCTGCACCACGCCTCCGACAGGCCGCACGTGCACCACGCGCTCGCGGCCCGCCACCATGCGCTGCGGTAACCTATGACTTACATGTTTACCTTCCAGTTGTCTGCTTCAGTAGATAGACAATAGTACCTAACTAACTGGTAGTCATCAATTGGTATTTTTGAGGGATAAGGCCACAAACGAGCTGATCTAACACCTGATGGTACACAATGTGTTTCTTATGGAGATTGGACATCCAATATTTTATATAATTTCATCATAATGTCCAAAAGCCGGTACCTTGAAACATTGTCGAAGGTCAGTGTAACAAGTTTTAAATATTAATATATGATTTACAGCGTAAAGCGGTTCTCGGAGTGCTTTTTCGTGCTGGACAACCCTCGTCACTCGCTGGCGGGGTGCTACGACAGCAACTACCAGTCGTACCAGAGCGTGGGCGAGGCGGCGCGGCGCTCGCGGTACCTGGCGCTACTGCCGCCGCTACCTGTACACTGCATCGCGCTCGACGGGGACCCACACATCATGCCCATCATATTCGAGGACAGGTCTCTATACTATTGTCCATATCAATCATCAAGTCATAGGCCCCCTATATTCCGAGTATATGGCGCGTTCCACTCCGCGCGCGTCTCAAAGAGCCATCAATCAACCACCACAGACAGCCCAGTAGGGCTGATGCCCGATGCGGAGCTGCAGAAGACCAAACGGATTGCCGGGGAACGAAGCTTCATCTCGAAGAACAGGAGTAGGAGCGGGATGGTTTGTAGTCAGTAAGAGGCCGTCACTCCCTCTTGCCTCATCCAAGACTGGAGAAGTCGTTGGATGTTTTTTTTTCTCAAAAATAAGCCCCCTACATAAGAACCCTTAAAACTTACACCTTCTTTAAAATTATTTCAGATACCAAGACACAGCAGAATTCGCACGACGTCGTTCATTTCTGAATTCGAGTGCAAGCAAATCCGGGAGCGGTAAGTTACACAATATTTCTTGATGTCTAATTTCATCTTGCACAAAAATAAATTCTAATATGTATAAATGTGTCTTGTCTCGATGCAGATCCTTTCCTATGTTCGGAGCCCCTTGGAGATGACTGTGCATGTAGTGTAAGCTCACTCATGGACTCCAGAAGACCATCTTCCGAAGCCTCCAGAGTTACCCTCACACTGCCCAAAACAATCATCAAGCTTTGCGAACCAAAGTTTAACACACCCAAATCCGGTTCTGGTGTCGTTTCAGCAACATTAACATTAGCTCCCCAAAAATCAGCCCACGGATCCCCCAAACGAGCCTTAGTGAAACAAAATGTTGTCGAACTACCCAAGGCACATAATAAACAACTCGAGCTCACCGGACGAAATAGATACATTGTGCAGAACAACCTCATCAACGAGATCCAACTACCACCGAACAACGCGTTCGCTTCATGCACGATACAACAAGGACAGACGATGTCACGATACTCTGCATCGACCTTGCTTGACATTAGTACAGCAAAAAGTGCTTCTAACGTGTCGCACCTAGGCAAGGAGCAATCTGAACCAGGACTTGAAGTATTTCGGCAAAAACACGAAATCACTAGCGGGGTGAGCACTCTACCAGCTAGACACAGCAAGTCACTGGATCAACTGCGAGTGTCTCAACTAGCGCCGCTCAATACTACGCAAACGTTGACTAAGAATTTGAGAAACGGTTCAAATTCGTCCGTTAACTATCAAAAACCGTACTTACCACCGCAGCAAGTAAAGCCTACCACATTGCCAAGAAGTGTTACAACTAGTGCTTACCCAACAAATACAACGACTAGATGCAGTTCCAAAGGAGATGACTATAGAAGAAATATAAATGAATTTAGAGAAAAATACAAAAATCCTTGTATCAAGAAAGTTGGACATGGAATGAATAATGAAGTGTTTCATAATGTAGGCTATAAGTACGATGGAGTGATGAAACCGAATCCTAACCAAGTGTACGGCTATACTTTCGGTAATCAGGGTAATCTGCAAGTAAACAATGTTATTCGTAATCCGTTAGAGTTTCAAAGAGGCTACAGTGTAAATTTACCCCGTCCTATGTTGCCTCCACGTAATTCTTACCCACCGGTTAGTGGTAAAAATCAAGTGACTGATCAAAATAACTTAGTTTCTAATAAACACGTACATAGATCAAATTCTACGCATGTGTTTCATCAAAAAGTGGAAAATCAACAAATTGACATTGAAGCTGCTCGTAGTCAACTTCGGCATGAGCTCAACTACTACTTACAAAAAGGTGATTGGAGTTATGATTTCAATACAGGAAGTTTAATTCAAAATTACCAAAAGAAATCTAGCAAAAGCAGTGATGATAGTGGATTTGTGATGACTTTAGATAGAAGCAGCGACGGAACATCTAAATCAACGTATTCAAAAACTCCGCCATCTACTCCTCACTCAACGATGCCATCAGTTAGGCATAAAAAGAGCCGATCTAAAGAGTCTAAACTAAATAATAGTGCAAAAGAAAATACCAAAATTAACTCAAGTAGAGATTCATTGAGCAGTCACCATTCAATAAAATCTCGAGACAGCAAATCGGATCGTCACACATCAAAATCTGAACGAAGCACTCCAAAATCTGATCGTGCCACACCACGGTCTGGGAAATCTACGCCCAAATCCGGCGGGTATACACCAAAATCAGGTTTAGCTACACCTAAATCTGGTAGAGCTACTCCAAAATCTGGTGCTACGACACCAAAAAGTGGTAGATCGAGTGGAAAGCCAGAAAAACGTACGAAACATAAACCCTCAGAAAAGATGACTCAGTTGATGTCGGAGGCTGCATCATCGTCTAGTAACGAAAGTATACCCTTCGAGTTAAGAAGATTAGAATCGTCTACCAGTGTCCCTTATAGCCTCGATCACGGGCCTGAGTTATTACGACATTGTAGAAGTGCGGCATCTGTTTTAGATGAACCAAACTTAAATAATACGTTTGGGTCCGAATCTTTACCTAATTTAGCCCCACCACCTGCATTTGAGTCGCCTCCGCTTGATATAGCCGATAAAGATTTTAAAATATTGCCTCCTAAAAACTTTCTGAATAATGAAGAAAAACGTTGCAGAAGCACATCTACTTCGAGTTTAAGTGAACAAAGTGGATGGGTCTCTAGTGGCCGTAGTTCAGGTCCTTCCTCTCCTGATAATGCAAGTTGTCAATTAAATCAGAATTTCGTAGCCACGAAACCAACAACATCAAAATCATCCAGTAAACACTATGAAGATACAAGTGAAATTGGAAAGCATGATGGTGAAACTATCAGTGATTTCAAACGAACAGTCCTTAACGGAGATCAGCTACGAGAACGACTTTTAAAGTTAGCCGTAAAAGTGGCTCAAAACACTTCAAACGAGAAAATAGAATGCTGTGATAAGGAAGTGTGTGAAGAATGTACTATCTGTAGCGACTCTATATGCACAGACAGCCAGTGTGAATATAATAAACTAGTGCACAGTAATGGTATTGATGCAGGTTGCAACTCAGACACTTGTACTGCGAGCTGTTTTCAACAAATAGCAGAAGCTAACGCAGTGAAAGGAAATCAAAGGCACAACTCATTTAGTGCTGTGCAAGGTAAAACCTACAGCTCTTCATCTAAAAGTCTAAATGAGGGGACTGTTAAAAAATCGCAAACAATAAGTGACAATTTACACCCTTACATAAGGAAAGAAATACCACAGAAAGCTCAGCCAGCACCTGCGAAATCTCAGTCGCTGGATAAAACTAAATTGAAAGATCGAATACAGTATACGGAAAAATTAATAGCGGCTGAGATACGGAGTTTGACAGTGGATCGTTCTTGTGTCAAAACTGGAAGCCACAAGAAAGGCAGTTCTGGCTCAGGGCAGAAGTATTCGAATAAAGCTAAATCTGAAATTGACTTGGCCCACTTCATGGGCGACAATGATTACGAACATTTACCTCCTCCGCAACAGTTTAGAGATGCTCCACCTCCTCCAGACGAATTTAAGGTATGTGACATACTTATATATTGCAGCAAAAATAGATTTACTTATGAATTTATTTAATGAACTTGTATTTTAGGATCCACCGTCAAAATCTCCGAAGCTGAGCAGACAAAGCAGCAAGTCGTCTACTCCGTCGAAGACACCGAGGAAGCAGCAAGCACAGGCTTCCTCGCTTCAGTTGGACAACCCTTTGTATCACGTGTGTGAAGGTGAGTACGGCTGTTGGTGTCTGATTCATGTATTGATGCTTCTGCGATTAACACCGTCGCTTGGCTATAACAGGTTTAATGGAGAGGCGGAAACTGAGGCCTCATCAGTCAGTAAACTCTAGCAGCGCGCCCTCTGCTGGCACGCTTAATAAAAGTCAGAGCACCGGGGAGTTGGCGAGCAGAAACGATACCGGTAACTAATGGTTTTATTACTAACCACCTTGCACATATTTATTCTCAAATCACATTAACATTTTGTAGGGTTTCGTTTTTTTATGGTATAAGCCGATAATCGAGCAGACCGATCACCTGATGGTAAGCAACCGGCGTCGGCCACCATGGACGCCCGGAACACCGTGGGCGTTACATGTGCGTTACCGGCCTTTTGGAAATACATTTTTTTCGGAACAATCTTGTTACTTAGTAATAATTTGTAATAATGAAATGCCCCTAATTCCCCACGGTAGTTTATGAATTGCTATTAGTACATTTTGTTAGACAAAATATTTACAAGAATATTTTTATAATTACAGAACAAAGAGAAAGTAATCTCGTCAGTATATTCGGCCTGGCCGAATCTGAAAGGCTATTCGTGAAATGCAGAGAGGAGTTTAGACAAAGCGTGAAGTACCCGGGAGCTATCTACTCGGACTTCCCGCCGGTTGAGAACTCTCTACCTTACTTCCATATCAGCGACGAGTATAGAATGTTCAATCCGGAGGGTAAGAAATACACCAAGTAATTTATCTATCACCTATCGACATTTAAATGCCATTGTCCATTTCTATCTTTTCTAGATAAAAATACTAGAAATATAACCAGACAATTGAAAAAATATTTTAGTTCTATTCCATGTAGTTAGCAAATAAACCTCATAATAATACCTTGGTCATGAAGTAATTGTTTCGAGGCTGATGAGTATTTTCCAAAAATTCCAGGGCTCCACCTTATAATCTGCGTTCACGGCTTAGACGGCAACGCGGCGGACCTCCGTCTCGTGAAGACTTACCTGGAACTAGGTCTGCCTGGGGCGAGGCTAGACTTCCTCATGTCTGAGAGAAACCAAGGAGACACTTTCTCCGACTTTGACACTATGACAGATAGGTGAGCGGTAAAATATTATACTCCTTAATTGTGATCGGTTGCAAAACGCTCAATTAATTGATATCTTTTCTATCACATTTATTGTATCAAAGTCTAAAACCAGTTTATAACGAATATTAAATTATATACAAATTAATTTTACGGCTATAAAGACTTTTTTATTGAATGGAGTATTATTGAACGTCAAATAAATCATTTATTCGATATTTGTTTAATATCAATCTGTTTTATAATAATTTCCAATCATTCAGAGAGGACATGCTTAAAATTAAGAGTGTTTCAATATATTACAAAAAAAAATTCAATTCAAATTCAAAAAACAATTATGTTATTATTTACAGACTAGTGCAAGAGATCTTGACTCACATTCAAAATTCGAGTGACCCGGCTCGAATAAGTTTCGTGGGTCATTCTCTGGGCACGATCATCATTCGCTCGGCACTGGCCAGGCCACAGATGAAGCCATATCTCTCCAAACTGCACACCTTCCTGTCTCTCAGTGGACCTCACCTAGGGACTCTGTATAACTCCAGTGGACTGGTTAATGCTGGTAAGTTGCAACTTGATCACAGTAAAATATTACGGCATTCGTCTTATTGATTTTTGATTCGTGACGAATTTTAATGAATTCTTTAAATCATGGTGTAAGTGTAAGTGTTAAATAATGGTGTTTTAGCTTTACTTATTATAAATAATAATCACAAACAGTTACAACGTAAGTTTAATGTCTATAAAACATATTAGTATTACTAAATAGAAAGCATATAACAACATGGAAAATCTAACTAAACGAAAAAACTTTATTAACTTGTCAATTAATTGTGCTGACGAGTGATAGGGCAATACGAATTCCTTTAACTTCAAAAACCAATTGTTCCAGGTATGTGGTTTATGCAGAAATGGAAGAAGTCGGGCTCTCTGCTGCAGTTGTCTCTCCGGGATGCGTCAGACCCTCGGCGGTCATTCCTCTACCGGCTGAGTGAGAGGAGTCAGTTGCATCAGTTCAAACATATCCTGCTCTGTGGCTCCGGACAAGACCGATACGTTCCACTGCACTCCGCAAGATTGGAACTCTGCAAAGCCGCAGCTAAAGACACATCACTTCTAGGACAAGCTTACAGGGAGATGGTTTGTAGTCTTCTTTATTTTGCTGTTTGATATTTTACATGGATTAGGCTGGCAAAAGAGCAGACGGACTGATGGTAAGCAATCAGCGCCACTCATGGACACTCGCAACACCTTTTGGCGGTTAGGTTTATGCTCTAAGTTTTACTTGTTTTATGTAGTTTTATATTTTTTGTTAATTCTGTTATCAATTGGCTCTATTTTCAGTTGTTTCCGCCCACACACGTGGTTATCTCGTAAACGTACCATAATATTAATAATAAAAAGGTTTCTATTATATCTAATTCTTGGTATTTCTAAACGTATCATAAAAACTTTATCGCTGAGGTCAGTGTCATTGAACTTGGTTTACAAACCGCCACGATTTTTTTCTGGACACTTTAGTAGGTACTCTGTTTTAATAATAAGTAGTTCAGTATTCTATAGTTTTAACATAATGTTTGCCGATACCCACAGAAACAATAATTTGCGGATCGATAAAGGCCAGATACGCCGCGGTCTTGCGATATGATTAGGTACGCGGGTTTAGTTTACGAGACCACGAATTTTCGAAACTATAAGTATAGGTCTTTGAGAGTCATATAGTCGATTAGTAGAAACAATATTTTGTCGCGAAACAGAGAACTCATTCATCTTTCGCTGACCGTATCAAACTACGAATACCTAGGTAGTTAAAGAGAAATGTAGTGAGTTTGTACATGCAGATTAATCTACAGAATTGATAAAGAAGTAGAAAAGGTGCGAGGAGCTCTGTAGTTTATGTATATAGACAAATAGACATGAATTATTTACTGAGGTTTTCTGTAGGTCGGTAGTTATCTTATTGGAGCAGCTCAATTTGCCTCAAGATACTTGTTTGGTGAGTGTGTCTGACGATGGCGCGGTTGTCGGCGCGCAGGTGCACAACATGGTGTCCCCGCTGGCGCGCGCGGCGGGCGGCGGCGCGGCCGTGGTGCGCTACGAGGTGCAGCACGCGCTGCCGCACACCGCCAGCGCGCTCGTCGGCCGCGCCGCGCACATCGCCGCGCTCGACTCCGACCTCTTCATCGAGAAATTCCTGCTCGTCTCCGCGCTCAAATACTTCCGATAACAAACTTACTATCTCTACTACGCACTTCCTAACCAAGATCCCTCATACTTCCCATGGTATGCTGTAACTCCCGCACTACTCAGCTCGCCATAAACGTCTCTTCCATATCCAATTTGCCCCAATTTAATACCAACCGTCATTTTAGCATTTTATCTCACACAATCCTACATAAATAATTATGTACTTAGATCATTGTAGATACTATGTTTCTCAGATAAGTTAGAATTAAGCATTTATTTGTAGTGAGAATGATAACACAATCAGTTTAATTTACCTAAATGTCGTATCCAATTTTCCAGGTGGTATCCAATTGTGTTCTTGAGCACAGGCTTGTATTTAAAACCGGCATCAAGAAAATATCACAAAATTCCATTGGATGAGACTTTGTCATACATGTGGTAAATGTAATACAACTAGCGTTGAGGAATGAGCCATAAGGCAACCATATGTGGTTATAAAGCAGAAGGAATGCCATGAGAACACTCTTGAGACAAGAGTTTAAGCCAATCCTGAAAATAATAACAGATCGCAAAGTCGTTAAACACATAGGCACTCATACCTAGTTGCGCGTATTGCCTACCTAATAAACGATATACATGTTATATACCTACTGCTATCCTTTATAGGTAGGTTTGAAGTACTTATACCCACAAACCGGCTGTGTAAGTACTATCAGAGACACCCTTGCAATACTTGAACTGATTTAAAAAAAAAAACATTTAATAAACTTATCTGTACAAATTAGTTTTTTGATCCTTGTCTCATCCGGCTATTTATGTGAATATGGCTAAAAGTTTTAATTAAATTAATTAGCATTTTATTTTAACTCGCATTTCGTAGGTATTTTAATTTTATGGTTTTTGAACATTTCAGATTTACCCACCTGCCTTATTTCTATACCTTAGAAAGGGCATGATATTTTTTTATTGATAACATGTCTATTCTATAATAACAAATACCTAATCAAAGAAATAATACTGATAAAGAATAGGGGCAAATATTTCAACAAGCTAAGTACCTATATTGTAACTAGTTAAACTACTTAATTATAATTCGGTGTGGTATTAAAATGGGTATTTTGGGTTTGTACCAAAAATTGAAGCTCTAGCTTCAATTTTCACTGGGTATCATGCCCCTATCTAGTCTCGATCCATGCTGATCACCTTGAAACAACACCATGATTCATCTCCCAAGACCTACAGGATTTTCGAAATTATAAATAGACTTGGTGACAGCGTGATAATTCGTAGCATCTGAAACGTAGTGATTTTATGAACTCTGTTGAGGGTTAACTTACTTAATCAACAATTTTAAATATTTAAGTAGGTTTTAAAATGGATCTTTACACCAATTAATTAAGACTAAGTATAATTTTAGCGAGTGTAGATAGTATAGGTAGATGTTATTTGTGTTATGGTTCGATATTATTATGAACGGTACCTACCACTTTATATAATCTGATTGTTTGCTATGGATAATCATGGATGGACCCAGCTGGCCGTATTCAATCAATTTACTAGTATCCAAGAGTATCCTTGGAACATAAAACAGTTTAATCATATATCGCATAGGTTGACACGCCCTATAATTGTGTTAATTTACATCCATAGTAAACAAATGATGATCTCTATATCCTTGTTTCTCCTCCACTTCTTAGGCCCATCATAAAAATCTAAGCACTATTAATATTAATTATTTTCTACTTTACTTGAATTGTAAATATGGGTCTGATGTGTGTATGACTAAAGTAAACCCTATCTACCTACCTAATGAAATCAATTATCTAATGTTGCACAAAGGGTTTTAAGAATAGTTATTAATAAGATATCTAAGTACAGAGTTTAATTGATCACCACAATTGAGTTTATTATTGTCGAGCAGGAGAACTAATCAACCAGCCCGTAGCCTTAACGTAAACAAAAAAATATATAAACTACTTAACGTTAGATGAAAGTTGTAAATCTTTAACGAATGTTAGACTGATATTTAAAAATATACTGACACAGACATTATATTATATATGTATAATAAGTTTCATAGATTATCTTTTCTGATAAATTGGTACTTACACTTACTAGTGAATATTTTTGTTAAGAAAAGTTAATAATCTTGCTCTGTCCACTTGTGTTATTCTGTAGATAAAAATACTTAATACAGGGCTTGGATTATTGATTTACTATAATTATTCGACGCATTAGTGTACCACTGAGGTAGTAATTGTAGGTAGGTGATACGATACCTCTTTATTGCTCACAGGCATGCTTGGAGGAAATGACAACGTTACAGTTTCTGTCGAACTGTCGATCTTTGAAACTTGAATTAAAATTAATTACAATACATAGACCACTATTAAGGCATACCTGTAAAAGTGTATCCAATTCCTAAAAACGATATTAAAAATACCTATTTAAATAATTAGCCAGAAAATAAACAGGTGAGGATGTTCCCACAAATCACAGTTAAAAATGCTTACAAACATGAAGGTATATTTTCGTAAAACATTAAATCACAATGTTATCCAACAATACAAAGCAATTAACATGTTTAATAATGTTTGTAAACTTTCTCAACAATTGTATGGGAGCCCTGTTTAAAGATCAATACCACTCAAGAGTTCGTCTCTCGATGTTTAGCCCTCTACCACAAATATAAAGCTACCTATTCGTAATTTATTATTAAATACGTCTCTTTTACTACTTCATTTAAAATAAAGTTCTATTGAAACTGGCGCCTTTGTCGTAACCCTTTATTTAATGCAGATTATTAAATACCTACTTGACTAGGTGTGTATCAAAAACATCTCGAATGAATTTTGTAAATATTATAAAAAATATTTGTAAATCGTATGTTTAATGGCAATGTGTCGATGTTATACACTTATGATAATAAATAAATAACGCCTGAAATGTTATTTTTATTTCCTGTAAGTTACCAATGTACAACACATGTTCAAAATCTTCCACATTTCTCACCAACCTTTCACAAAATTTTTTATGTAATTTTTTTTATGGAATAGAAGGCAAACGAGCGGATGGTAAGTGATTAGCGCCCAGAGGACGCGGCAAGGTGCGGTGCCTTTTAAAAACGAATACGCTCTTTTCTTGAAGGTTTGAAAGTCGTATCGTTTCGGAAATACCGCCGACGACAGATCATTCCACAGTTTTGCTGTGTGAGACAGAAAGCAGCGTGATGATGACACCATCTATATGATGGTGATATATTTTAAAATGTGTCCAAGTTAGGACCATAAGTGTGGGGAGACACTTGCGTTATGCTTCGTCGTGTGAGTGAGATTACCGGAGGCCCATTTATCCCCCTTCCAAATCCCCGGATCCCCAACAATCCTCAGAATAGTTCAGTAATTTAGGGGAGAACTTTCAAACTGTATTTGGCCGCCATTTTTCCAAGATGTCAGCGCTAGCGGCCCACGTACAAAGGCGTAAAATGGAAATCGAAAAGAGCATATCTATAAAATGAGGCAGTCCCTAGTTGGTTGCACGTAGCAGCATTTATTTTTTTCGGGAAAGGAAGTCCCCACCCTAGCACTTTCTGCAGTGTTGCTAGTTATATGTATGTTAATTTGTATGCACGCCCGTGCATAAAAACCTAACATACACATCAATCACACCTAGAGCCGGAACAACAATATGTGGCCCACACATAGTTATTTCGTGCGGGAATCGAACCCGCGACACGTTGCACAGCATTCGGTTTCCCGGCAACTGCCTATGCCAACTGTGCAATCAATTGAACATTGAATGTGACTTTGATTTGCGGACACGCCCGTGCATACAAATTAACATACACATCAATCACACCTAGAGCCGGAACAACCACTCCGTGGGAACAACAATATGTGGCCCACACATAGTT
Organism: Spodoptera picta; assembly: GCA_038387885.1. Lineage (NCBI taxonomy): Eukaryota > Metazoa > Arthropoda > Insecta > Lepidoptera > Noctuidae > Spodoptera > Spodoptera picta. The sequence continues at coordinate 934,903 of JAZHFQ010000211.1, read as the reverse complement.
ATTTCGTGCGGGAATCGAACCCGCGACACATTGTACAGCATTCGGTTTCCCGGCAACTGCCCATGCCAACTGTGCAATGAATTGAACCTTGAATGGGACTTTGATATGCAGACAAAATGCTACAGACGTAGCTCGTAGAGTATATTTCGTGGGGCGTAGTACGTACCGTATAACTGTAGCATAAGTGCTAAGTGTTCGTAGCGTGTAACTCGTCGATCGTAACGCATAAGGTCGTAACTCGTAACGCGTAGCTCGTAGGTCGTAACGCGTAGCTCCTACATCCTGAATTCCTGACGCATTGTTCGTAGCCCGTAGTTCGTAACGCGTAGCTCGTAGATCCTGACTCATAGCTCGTAGCGCGCAGTTCGTAGGTTATGTCGCGTAGATCGTGGCTTCAGTAGTATTTGATTTTTGTGTTGATTGAAAATATCAACGGTATCCCAATTGGTATGAATGTTTCATTCCAATTGTTCTATAAAATTGTTCTCTGTACAGTTTCCAGAATAACATTGGTTTGGTCAAAGGTTTTTTTAAAGAATCATTTGTGTATTTTCTTATATCATCAGCTTGCAATACATCAAAAAATGCATAAAGGCTATCAGAGCACAGGATATCGTCCTCATCTGACAATTCAAATTTAAGTGTCTTAAGATGATATTTAAGCAACTGTAAGTGAAACTTTAAAGCATTATGGCCAATTAAGCACACAGGCTTCTCCAAACAATTTATGAAAGAGTTGATGACTTCACATGTTCGTTCATCAAAAACAGGCTCATCTTTCAAGAGATTAGGCTTTAATCCCGTCATTGAAACACTTTTTTTGCACATACTCCTCTCAGTAGAAAAGCACTTGTGTAGTTTATCTGAACTCGTGGTAGTTCATCAGGGTCTGTGTTCAGAAAATGTGTGCGCTTTACAGCAACCATGGCCAGTTCCGTAATTTCTACGATCCTGAAGTTGACGGGTCTGCCCGCTAGATTGTAAATCTATAAACACATAGGTTGCTATAGGCTTCATCTTACCAAGTGAAAATATGAACTTGAACTTGATAAAACGTAGGTAACAGGTGACACGGAAGGTAGGTAGGTACCAATCTCCAAGACTCTTAGGTCTTAACTCTTAGGTTCGTTAGGTACCTCTTTAAAAGCTAATTGTTTTAACACTGTTGTTAGCAGATGAGATAAATTCCTAATTATTATTATTGTATTTAGATAATTTTCAATTCAACTTGGTTTAATTAAGCACAAAACACTAACGACTGGTTCACTTTACATTTCACGCGTGGATTGTACTATTACTACTATTGTAATATTGTATTGATAATGTTACTATTTGTTATTTTGTTACAATTATCCCAAATGGCGCCTCTCTCTCAGCCCTCGGAAAGACAGAGACAGAATATTTTCGTTCGTGTTGTTTGTGCCGCCAACGTTTAACTAGTCTAACCGAATGGGCTAATAATCGAGTTTCATAGACATAATATTTATTTTATTTTATTTTAAAAGACTTCATGCACAAACTTATGTACAAGGTGGGCTTAATGCCTAGGGCATTCTCCTCCAGCCAGACCTTTGGGTGATGCAGAGACAAAAACAATGGTCGATGCAAGAAGCAAGCGTATTTAAAACTCAACAGAAATACATAGAAAAACGGATAGTATAGACTTACATAAAATAAATCCCTATATAAACTTACATGTATATTATGTCATAACAATAAACTTACACAATTATATTACATATACTACTTAGACGTAACATAATTATACATAGTATATTGATAGTTACGATTCTGCCAACCTCCTCAAAAGTAGCTTCCGCACTTTCCGCTTGAATGACAAACGACTGGGCACCATCCTGATATCGGGAGGAAGCGCATTCCACAGAAGAATAGACTGAACAAAAAAGGAGGAATGAAGAAATTTAGTACGATGTGTTGGACATTGGAGGAGGCGATTATTAGAAGAGCGAAGATATTTGCTGTGGTTTGCGCATGTATATTGGAAGTGTAAGGACAGATAATGAGGCGAATGAGGCGAGTCAAGAACAGAGAAAAGAGTGGTTAGCGCCCTTAGTTCCCTGCGCTGTCGTATGGGCAACCACTTTAATTGCAATCGGTATGCAGAAACATGATCATATTTACGCAGGTTGAAAACGAATCGAATGCAGTTATTCAGAAGTCGGTCAAGTTTATTGAGGAGATCTGCATTCAGGTCATAATAACACACATCAGCATAATCTATAATAGGGAACAACAGGGCCTGTACCAGCATTGCCTTGGTGTCGGACGGAAGCAAGTTTTTAACGCGATAAGGAGCCCGCAGCGATCCAGTCACCTTTTTGCTTACACTAATGACTTGTGCATGCCAGTTAAGATTGCTGTCAATATGTAAACCGAGGTCCTTGACGTCACTAGTAAACGGAACGATCGCACCGTCGTATAAAGGACAGCGGGCAGAGATGCAACGTCAACCTTACTCAGAGAACGAGAACTTCCTATCACAATCGCCTGACACTTCTTGGGGTTTACCGCAATGCCGAACCTTACCGACCAATTATTAATAGCGGTTAAGTCGTTGTTAATTTTTGAGATGGCATCCGGCAATCTGTCATAGCTGGTCTGACAGTAAAGCTGCAAGTCATCCGCATATAGATGGTACGCACACCGAAGCTCGGAAGTGATGAGATTAATAAAGATGGAAAATAAGAGAGGTGACAGTATACCGCCTTGAGGAACGCCAGCCTTTAATTCGCGCCAGTTAGATGAATTATCACCGTGCTTGACCGCGTGCTGACGCTCCCGAAGATAAGAAGAGAACCACTCCAGTGACTCGCCAGAGACCATAAGGTGGGATAGGATAGCCATAATAATTAAGTTTAAAATACGCACGAAACTACTTTTCCTTAAGTTTTTGAAATAACAAACACTGACTATTGATTGACACAGACACAATAAATGCAGTCACTACTTATTTCTACCTATGTAAAAAATGTCCTAACCGGAAATCCCGGAAGATTATTCCTGCCCTTATTCTAAATAACGGCACGGTTTAGTGCACAGATGTAATAATGTAGGTAATGTGTATTTCGTTAATTTAATCTTTTCTTACAGTTTCTCCTATACAAATACAACTTATTATCATCCATTCATTTTCTCTTAGGTCTCTTTTTTCCTAACTTATTTATATTTTCAATCGTATTTATATAAATTAATTTCGTCTTGACAAACGCACCATGTTACTTTCATATCTTCTCACTAACCAACCAAGAATTATCAAGAACTCCAAGATTTTATCTCGTGATAATTTCAATTCTGCTTTAGTGTGCAATTTTCTTTCATCCATTTTTAACAGCTTCGGCTTCAAAACTAACAGTACGATTATTATAATTATTTGGCGTAGTAGGTGCGTAGGTACTCATTTTAACGGAAAACTATGAAAATAAATCAACATTCACCCGAAACGCAAGGCAACCACATTTTTTTCCAGTAAAAGTAAAATTTTAGCACACTATATGAGCGGGGCGGTCACAATCGTCACCCACAATAGTCTTTATTATTCTATGGTTACTTCTCTGACATGTGTAGTATACCTACTTACAGGATGTTTGGCGAATGGACCGCCGACCGACACATTTTTTTCCAGAGACTTGGGAGGTAGCTTACCTACTTTAGCTACCTTTTACCCATAAACCATAAGAAAGGGCCGGCTCGACCGGAGTGATATCACGGTCTCACAGAAAACCGACGTGAAACAACGCTAGCGTAGTGTTTCGTCGTGTGAGTGAGGTGACCGGTGGACTAATTACCCCTCCTTCCCCAATCCCCGAATCCTCCACAATCCTCAAATTCCCAATTCCCAAAAGGCCGGTAACGCACTTGTAACACCTTGGTGTTTCAGGGTATGGTATCCATGGGCGGTGTCGATTGCTTACCATCCGGAGACCCGTCTGCTAGTTCACCGGCTTGTGTCCGATACGACGGTTGGTCAGATATGTTTTTGTCGAAATGAAATATTTTCCCAAAATCTCTCCTTTAACTCAAAATAATAATTTTATTGTACCTATAGTAGCAAGCAGCCCGTCCCGGCTTCGCACGGGGTAGACAATTATTTATTTTTGGAAATTTGGATTTTTGTAGTGACATACCTACAATAGTTGGACATATGCTATCGCGGAGTTTTTTGTAGACATTATGATGTTCTTCAATATAGAGGTAGTTGTATGTAGGTACATTATTTTATTCATCGCTAATAGTTTCGGCAGCGCATTCGACGAAAGACATTTTAAGACTCATTTTTCTACACCTTCGGTTACATTGTTCAAATTTTACCAAGGATCCCTAATTTTTTTCAAAATGAAATATAGCCTATGTCAAATTGGAAGAATGTAGCATTCTATTGGTGAAAGAATTTTTTAAAACGGCCCAGTACTTTTTGAGCCTATTCATTACAAACATACAAAAATAGGTACAAATCTTTCCTCTTTATAATATTAGTATAGATTGTTCAATAGCTCTAGTGGTCTAAAATAATAATTTTATTGTATATGTACTTAAAAAGTCTATTAAATCTAAATAAATCTTTGTTTGGCACAAATGGATTCCAAAATAATCTTACAAGCTTCCAAAGTTTAATTTTTTATTCTTACGTCTGGAATTTTTCAACTTCTCAATTAATTAAAAAAAATAACAAAATAAATAAATAAAATAAAATAAAATAATGTTTATTTCGGACAAGTGAAGCATCCATAGGGGTTAGTAAGAAAACATTTAAAATCTTAAAAACTATGTTAGTACCTATAGAGATATTGTTACAAGCCTACTGTTGGGAATACATCTTCGCACGATACCATGTATTATAGGTGAATCGTACCTCCCTGCAATGGTTTTCAAGATGGAGTTGGAACTGGCCCGCACCCTGCAGAGCAGCGATGCAGACTTCTGTCTGATAATGGCATGGAAGTCATCAACGTGTGCTTGAGCGAACATGCCAGATGCACTACAGAAACGGGGCAGTCCCATCAACATTCTGAACCCATTATTATATTGGACTCGCAGGGCACTGACAGTCCGCAAAGTATAGCCGGCCCACAAGCTGCACGTGTAGAACACTTGACAATATGCTTTAAAAAGCGTTACTTTAACCTCCTTGCTACAACGCGCAAACCTGCGCGCCAGCATATTACACCGAACTGCCAGCGCCCTACGTTCCCGCTCAATGTCTACATGGTCCCTAAGGTCGTCGGTCACGTAATGGCCCAGGTATTTGAACTGGTAAACACGATTTAGTTCATTACCATTAAGCCTAATTGCAGGTACAGAATCTGGACATTTACCACCACTCGCCTTAAAGACCATGAATTCGCTCTTAGCAACATTGTACAGTAGGCCATGAGTCTGTGCATAGGACTCACAACACGCAAGTAACTCTCTGAGCGACCTGACCGTTGGGCCCAGCAGCACCATGTCGTCGGCATAACTGATGTTATTAATACTGCAGTCATCAATGCGACAGCCGATTTTCTTACTGCTGAGCTCAACGATCAGGTCGTTAATATAGAGGTTGAACAGTTTTGGTGAGGTTATTCCTCCCTGCCTTACACCGCACTCCAAGCCATACGGCACCGATAACTTGTCGGCCCATCTCACATTATTTATCTGGTTATAGTACCAGTACTGAAAAATACGTAACAGTTCAGCCGGAACTTTTCTCTCCCGCAGCTTATCCCACATGACATCATAAGAGACGAGGTCAAAGGCACGGGAAAGGTCTAGAAAACACGCATAAACTGGAGTTCGACGCCTTGTATAATATTGTACGGTGTGTTTCAGCCCGAGAATCGCACTTTCAGAAACTATGTTGTCCTTCGTTTCATTTTAATGTAATTATATAGTTCCTTAGATTATACCCTTTCTAACAATATGCTACAAGTCATAGAAATTATTCATTTAAAAACACAAATTTACCGTGCCCGTATTTTTAGGTACGGGAACACCACACAACAATGGAACCTATTTTATGAAACCGACTTCAAAAACCAAGAATTAAAATTCAATTTATGGATAAAAGGTAGCTAACGACCTTCCAAATCCTGTAAAAAATGTATCCGCCCATGCGCCAAACATCCTGTATAGTGATTCGCAAAATTCCACCGTTTCAACCAATTCAACGGAATTATGGCTCCAAGGCCAACATCTAGACTAGTACATCAGGGTTGGTGTTGCCAGGTATCCCGATTTACGTAAGACGTCCCGATTTTGAGTCTAGGTAGGTATGCGTCCTAATTTGACCCTGATCGGGACGTCAAATTTCCCGATAAATAGATTAAATAAAACCAGAATCATTAGAAAAGAAATTACGCATTACATCACATCAGGTTCAGGTCACTTTACTTTGAACGTGATTATTTATCATATAATAATTATGTTTAGACAAGATAATAAGGGTAATTCGTACTTTCTTGAACCACACCTTTTTTCTTTTTTTATGGTATAAGCCGGTAAACGAGCAGACGGATCACACGACGAAACACAACGCAAGCGTTGTTTCACATCAGTTTTCTGTAAGGCAGTGCTATCACTCTGGTCGAGCCGGCCCATTCGTGCGGAAGCATGGCTATCCCACACTTAAAATTAGCCAGCTAGAAGCACTGAAGATCATCGAGAGGCGTGCTGCTGGCGTGCTCTCAGGCTCATTAATGATGATGCTTTAATGGTGCTTCAAAGCCTCGAAACAGGCAAAATCAGAAGGCCAAAAAAACAAGGCTTTCGATTTTTTATCATCTAATTCCCCAAAAGAACTATCCTCACTATCACACCACCATACAACTGTTTACGGCAGATATCCCATCCCACCTACACGGACAACTTTCGTTTTGCCTCAAGTTTTTTAGAGGAGGATCGTTGTTTCCTATGATCTGCCCACCTGCTTTTTAGCCAGCATGACTACTTTGCGAAAGGAGGAGACGGGTTCCCAGTTTCACTAGCTCAGCACCATATTCTGAACCAAAGCCGGACGCGAGAGGTCACCATCACCAATGGCTTTCTTTTGCATTAATGACATCGCTGACCTTCGTGAGAAGATAACACAAGCAGTGCAGGTGATACGTCAAAAAAGTTACTCGCGAAACATAAAGCGGTCCTTTTTAAGGAGAGTGAGAGCTTGTATTGCCGCGGGTGGTCAACATTTTGAACATTTACTGTAATAAAATATCTTTAAACTAACATTCTTTGCTTTTATTCTACTGGGAACCCATCTACCTGTGTGTATTTCCTTCTTGCTCACTCTTGGAACCGAAGTAAATAATAGTAGTAACATAACAGTTTCTAAGATAAGAAAGGGTCCGACAGTTACCGTTAGTAGGTAGGCACTTCGTAAAAATTGGGTTGTTGAGTAAAAATATTATCAAAAATTTTTTTTTTCAAATTAATGTGTAAGTATTATACCTTTTTAAAAAGAGGAATAAACGCGTCAAAATTTGACGTCACTTGCCATACTATTTTGGTACATTTTTTTTACACTACAGTCGGTCAAAGTTGCGAATTTCAATAGTTTTCCATATCACCTTTAGTTAAAATAATATTTTATTTTAAAATGGTACAATAAGTACTTTATTTTTACATTCTATTTAGACACAGCAATACCCTAGATTACAAAACCTCCAAGAAATATCGAAATTTTCAGCATTAGCAGTCACAGCATTCAAAAGTATGTCACAGGGTGCTCATTTCCCCTTTTTTTTTGAAATCAGTATAATTCTGTAAGTACATGGGGTGGATTTTTTAAAATATTTTTCTGAGTACTGTTAGAACTTGGGGCATCGTGGGAATCCAGTTGGACGCCGGGTTCTTGGACACCCTGTATAATATCAACTGCGGCTGCGGCAAACAGAAGCGCGGTAGGTTATCAGTCATTGCTGTTAGCACAGCTAGTACATAAGAATCGGAACAATAATATTTGCCTACTTACTTTCCATAACTTTTTATATGTTCTATATTAATTAAATTGGACCCAAAATACCAACATATTGTAACTCTTTATCATAGTTTATACAAAGTAAGAATTGGAAGAACAAAGTGACAATTGATTAATTCAGGAAAACGTACTGTGATTTTACCTACTTTATTCATAAGAGACAAGAAGATTGTTAGGTAAAGGTTCTCATCAAGACTTCTCAGTTTGAATAACATGGCGGTAGCTACTTATGTATTTGTTGATTTACAATCAAACTGTGTTCCACAATCAAACAAAGAAATAGAAATCACTGAATTGTGTATGTTAGCTATAAAACATTCACACATAGTAAAGAACAAGGATGTAAATGATCCCCATATTCAACATAAACTCCAAATGTGCTTCAATCCCAAATCTTCATTGCATGAAAATGCTTCAGAAACCGGATTGACAAAAGATCTACTGAAGAATGAAGCAACATTTAATATGTATGCCAACTGATAAAAGCATTTATTGAGGGTCTGGAAGTCCCAGTGTGTCTTGTAGCACATGATGGCTTTAAGTTCCACTACCCATTACTTGTGCACCATTTAAAGGAATTTGGTGTTCAGTTAAACAAAAACATTGTGTGCACTGACAGTCTGTATGCTTATCTTGAAATATTGGAATCAGAAAAAAAAGGCAGTACAGTCTTGTAGCACATGATGGCTTTAAGTTCAGTGGAACTTAAAGCCACTTTAAATGGTGCACAAGTAATGGGTAGTGACCCATTACTTGTGCACCATTTAAAAAGTGAAGGTTGGTGAAAAACCTAAGAAAAATACCATTTCAAAAGCTAAACAACATTACATTCACATTATGAACGGGACTGATAACGACTTGATACATATGAGAAAAAGCATAAATAATTATAAAAACATAAATGATCTTTACAATAATAATTGCGAAAATGAAGACGAAGGCTTGGAGTCTAACAGAGCTGAGAGCCATTGCATCATGCTTATGAGAATGGTGCTTTCAAAAAAGGGCCAGTTTTTGGCATGGCTTGAAAACAATTTATGTCTTTTTTCTGAGATGCCGAATAAATTGTAATGTATGACAATGTATGTTGTATTGTATTGTATGCATTTTATTGACAATCTTATGTCTCTAAAATATTTAGACAGAATAAAACATTTTTGTTTACATAAGAGCTTAAAAGCTCCCATATTTTGAATGTTTTTTTATAAGTTTTGCTGCTGGGCCGACGTTACAAGATAATTTCTAGTTTAAATTTTATGTAATTGTTATTCTAATTAATTCACATTATTATTGTTATGTTACTTTAGTTGCTTTCTTTGTCTAAATAATTTGTGATTATATTTAGTCACTTTTTGCACTAAGTGCCTATTGCCTAGCACTTGCTTGGCTGAAATGTGGAACTGTTTTGTACCACCAATAATATTATCGTTTATACTTAGTACTAAGTACATGGTTTCTGAAATTCAAATTATTATGACTGTTATAAATCCAATGTGATTATTATCTGGATGTTTCATTTACCTGTAGGTTTATTCCTGTAGCACATTACACTTTGTTACACACACAAAGTCAGTGTTGGATGTTCCCATAAACATAAAATACCTAGGTACTCTTTGGTAGTTTGGTTGGTTGCAAATACTCTATTAGCAAAGACCAATAAAAATAATAAAATCTATAAATTTAGGTACATTCTATAATACTAGAACTCTATGGCCTTAGTTTGCACCATAGATTTATAAATATAACATAGATGTCTGGCTATTGTCTACGGGTAGAATTTAGGATCCAACTTCACTTATGTCTCTTTGCTTATGCAGAAAGAGACAACACATTATTGTCATTCTGGCCATAATTTTCTGGCATCAGAAAAACCTAGTTGTGCCGAATTGGCCATCTTAGTCCCCTGATAACAGTGCATGTCTGTGGTACATCAGCTGTCAAAGCATTGGTTTGACAGCTGATGTACCACAGAGTACCACTGGCAACAATATTTTGTTACGAAAATTTGTAGAATTCCTGTTGTTTTTGTGCGTGGTAAACAAAGAAATTATTGGTTAGTGAGAAGAACTATGCCCGGGTGCAGTGTTATTGGATGTAGTACTAAAAATATTACTAAACCGGCAGGTGTAACATTACATCGGTAAGTACTGTTATTTTTCATTAAAATATCTCTGTTTTTCAAACTATTCAAGTGTGGTTGCTGCAAATTGACTAAATACAATACTTTTCTAACTAATGCAGTGCTTATTTTCATTAATTTTAGTTGAAATACGTCTAAAACAATTTTCATTAAAAAATAGTGATGTTCATGATTCCGTATCGATAATTTTATCGTACATAATAAATGCGTCAAAATTAGAACAAAGAACTATACTAAATTCTGAATGATAAAGTGCATTAATTTGACATAATGACAAAATACAAAAAACATTAAGTACTCGTCAAAAAATTCATTTTATCGACAAAATTCCACCATCGTATATACCTACGTAATGTAATAAATAATTAATACAATAGAGAATAATTTTTGTACAATATGAGATAAGGAATAATATTGTGGGAAATGCATATTTTTTGTCAAAATTGATTTTTTTATCAAATCTTTGTTTGTTAACTTTATTTTGAAGATTAATGTTTGTTAACTTTATTTTGAAACATATCTTTGTTTGTTAACTTTATTTTGAAGATTAATGTTTTAACCGAACAATAAATTAATAGTAAATCTACGTGATGGGGCCCTATCGCTACAAGCTCTATTGGTAAATCATAATGTAAACGATTCATTATGTGTTTTGTTATATTAGTTTTGGAAGCATTTTTTGAAGAGGTGCAAACTTAACATTTTATTTGACATTTATATTATATTAAGTTCATAACTAACCGGGTTCTTGTACCTATATGTTTCTATTTTCTTCCGCTATCTATCACTATCATTGTGTAGCCACACTAGCCATAGCACAAGCTACAAGGATTTAGACCATCGTTTAACAGAAACCAAGAAGCAGACAGCTCTGAAAAGAGCTATATTATTCAACGTTTTTGACCACCTCTGTTAACACAGACAGCTCTGAGAAGAGCTATTTTATTTCACGTTTTTGATATGCTCTGTTAACACAGAAAGCTCTGAAAAGAGCTATTTTGCTGAACGTTTTTGATCCTCTGTCTACAAGAGACGAAGTAACTCGCCGACGCCGCTGCCAGTATCACGCGCCGACCAACGCGCGTAGGTATCGCAGCGCGGCACGGCGCACGGCGTTTGCATCTTCACGGCTCGACGGTCGCAGGAGGAAAGGACAGAGGCACGCGTTACGCAATATTTATAGCGGCGCGAAACTCAGCGCGCGGCGCTGCGGAGGCGCGTCCTCTTTGCACGGACCTCACACTCATCGACTATCTCGCTCTTTTATCGGCTATCCTTTTCTTTCCATTGTTCACGATGTAAACAAAGTTCTGTCCTAAATAGTGTAACGCTATTGGCTATAATTTAGGCGATGTTATTGGTGTACAAATATCAAAATTTTATTTATTTTTAATTTAATAGTTTTAATTGGTTAATGTACAGAATTAGTTGTAAGTAGCACTAGTACCAATTTTTGTATAAAAACAACCACCTCCGGCTAATAAATACATTCGTTCTACGACAACAAGTTGTTTCACTAATAACAACCGATCTCCAAAGTGGTGACCCCGAGCAAGAACAGCAAGAAGAAGAACAAATCCCTGCTGGAAGAACGAATCCCTGCTGGAAGAAAATTAATTATTTTCCAACATCAAGATGGCAAATCCCTGCCCGACGGAAGACCTAACCCACACCGTAGCGAAGACGGAAACAGCTGGCATATCCCTCACAATGCGCATTCCACCATTCTGGCGTGACCGACCACGTCTATGGTTCATTAGCTTCGAAGCAGCTACCAACGACATGAAGAAGGGACAGGCTCAGCTCGCCCAGATGGTCATCGCACAGCTCGAACGTCAAGATATCGAGCAAATCATGGACCTCCTATACAACCCGCCGGAGACGAATCAATACGACGCAATCAAGGAACGTTCCAGAAACTACTGTCCGAGATGGAACTCGGCGATCAGAAGCCTACGCAGCTACTCCGCCGCATGCGTAACCTAGCCAGAGAAAAGGTCCCTGACTCCACGTTACGACTCATGTGGACCAACCACTTACCATCACACATCAGATCCGTCCTGGCCGTCAGCGAATCATTTAGCACAAAAACTGAGCTGGAAGAACTCGCTCTCCTCGCTGACAAAATGATGGAGCAGTCCGCGTCAACTACAGGAGTCTCAGCAATACAACCATCACCAGCACAGTCCACGTCATCATCACACACCGATACACAATACCTTATCAACGAGATAAGAAAATTATCATTGGAGATCGCCGAATTAAAGTCAAGACCAGCATACAACCCCGACTACCGCCGCCGCCGTTACCCATCTCAGCAACGCACACGCAGCACGTCACGTTCACGGAATCGTGATTCATCATCACCTTCACCATTCTGCTACTACCATCGGCGCTTCAAAGAACAAGCTCGACACTGCACACCTCCCTGCTCATTCAAAGCAACGACCTCGGAAAACTAAACCGAACGTTGGCGGAGGCGGCTACCGGCGTTCAAGAGAAATCACACCGCCTACACATCACCGATAGAAAAACAAACTTATCTTTCTTAGTCGACACCGGAGCCGACATATCAGTGCTACCGAGAAGAAAAGGAGAAGTTGGAACACCGCTACCATTCAAACTGTACGCTGCGAACAACACAACTATAGCTACGTATGGCGAGAGAACACTAACTCTCGACTTCAACTTACGACGTCCGTACAAGTGGACATTTATAGTAGCTGATGTTTCAAGGCCAATCCTCGGAGCAGACTTCCTCAAACATCACCAACTCATCGTCGACTTAAAAAACGGAAGATTAATCGACGGCGTCACGAGCCTAAAAGTCAACGCCCCGGTGCGAGTGTCAGACGTACCTACCGTACGCAGCATCAATATGTCACAATCATACCACGACATATTAGCACAATATCCCGGCATAACAAGACTAACATCAATGAAATTAAACTCTAACATCAACGTGCAACATTACATCGAAACCCGTGGACCACCAGTTCATTGCCGAGCTCGACCAATCCCACCTCATCGATTCGAAACAGTGAAGAAAGAATTCGAAAATATGATCGAGCAAGGACTATGCAGACCTAGCAAGAGTCCTTGGTCATCACCTCTACACATCGTGCCTAAGAAAAATGGCGATATTAGAGTATGTGGTGACTATCGCCGACTCAACTCGATCACTATACCAGATCGATACCCAGTGCCACGCATCAAAGATTTCACTCACCACCTATCGGGGAAAACTATATTCTCCACGGTTGACCTCAACCGCGCTTATCAACAACTCAGTGTGCGAGAAGAAGACGTCGAGAAGACCGCTATCATCACGCCAATGGGACTATTTGAATTCCCACGTATGTGCCCCGGTTTGAAAAACGCGGGACAAACGTTTCAACGCTACATACATGAAGTACTACGAGGATTAGACTTTGTTTTCCCATTTATCGACGACTTACTACTTGCATCTGAAAACGAAACTCAACATCGAGAACATCTCCACACCGTATTAAAACGCTTAGAAGACAACGGCATTACCATCAACCCCGCTAAATGCAACCTAGGCAAACCTGAAGTACAGTTCCTGGGTTACACCGTATCAGCTGATGGAATCAAGCCGCCGCAACACAAAATCGAAGCAATCACTAATTACCCGAAACCAACGAACATCGAAGAACTAAGAAGATTCCTCGGCATGATCAACTTCTATCGTGATCACATACCGAACGCCGCATCGAAGCAAGCACCACTAAATGCCTACCTACACAACGTCAAGAAGCGCGATAAGACTCCGATCACGTGGACCGAAGAGGCGACGCAAGCATTCGAGCAATGTAAAGCTAGCATCATAAACGCAGCTCTACTCGCTCATCCATCTCATCACGCAACACTCGCCTTATTCTGCGACGCATCAGATAACTCTGCCGGTGCCGTACTACAACAATACCTACATAATACGTGGCAACCGCTCGGATACTTTTCCAAGAAATTCAACGACGCGCAGAAGAAATACTCCACTTTCGATCGAGAGCTACTTGCAATGTACATGGCAGTCAAACATTTCCGGAAGATATTCGAAGGTCGCCATCTCATCATATTCACCGACCACAAGCCGCTTACATATGTGATGTCCAAGACTCAATCAAATTCCGAAACTCAGAGGCGAACAAGACAGTTACTATTCATCAGTGAATTTACCACCGACATTCGACACGTGAGCGGCAAAGACAACATTGTTGCCGACACCCTAAGCCGCATAGAATCCATCACATTCCCATCTGCAATCAACTACAACGACATAGCGAGTGCGCAAGACAAGGACAGCAACATTAAACAACTGTTATCACAAGAAAACGTAACTTTGAAGAAAATACCTATACCTAACAGCGACATCGAACTATACTGCGAAACATCGACCTCTTATGTACGCCCGTACATACCTAAACCATATAGAAAACAAGTATTTGACAGTGTACACAACATCAGTCATCCCGGTACACGCACGACTCGCAAACTCATTACTCAAAAATATTTCTGGCCATCAATGAACGCAGACATCGGTTGCTGGACTCGAACCTGTATACTTTGCCAGAAAAGCAAGATACAACGACATACGCACTCGAACGTCGGATCTTTCCCGCCAACCGAGCGATTCCAACACCTACACATTGATATCGTCGGACCACTACCTACAACAGCTCAAGGTCACAGGTACTTAGTAACGATGATCGACCGACTAACTAGGTGGCCCGAAGCAATACCTACCGACGAAATATCAGCTGTTAGAATCGCCGATATTGTGTACCAACACTGGATCGCCCGATTTGGATGCCCGACTACCATCACAAGTGATCAAGGTCGTCAGTTCGAGAGTCAACTATTTCAAAACCTAACTAAACTAATGGGAATCAAGAAAAATCGTACTACACCATATCATCCACAAAGCAACGGCATAATTGAACGTTGGCATCGAACACTCAAGACTGCATTACGCGCCAAACTCGCGAGCGCAAGTACATGGACCGACGTACTACCTACTGTACTACTAGGACTTCGAGCCGCGCTACACTCACACACAGGTGTGAGTGCCGTCGAACTTACCTACGGTTACAATCTACGTCTACCTGGCGAATTTTTCACTACAAGTACCACCTGCACACCTGCTACTTTGGATTATACCTACGTTGACAACCTACGTAATATAATTCAACAAAACAAACCGCAAGTACCTACGAAGCATCACAGCAGCAATAAAAGCGTATTCGTGCATCAAGACCTACTCACGTGCAGCCACGTATTCATAAGAACAGATGCAGTAAAAAAACCACTTCAATCACCATACGAAGGACCCTACAGAGTGTTACAACGTACTGAGAAGGTATACACAGTACAATTACCCGAGCGTCAAGCAAATATATCCATCGACCGATTGAAGCCTGCATTTATACTCACCGAAGACATTCAAGATACTTTACCTCCAACCTCCAGTACAGTTACCTTCACATTACCTCAACCCAGCGTTACCAAGCAATTACCATTACCTTCAACCACCATTACCGAGGAAACCAGCAAGATTACCAGGAAAACACATGTACCGCAACCAACAGCGACGTCACATCCCGGCGATAAGAAAACTCGCTCGGGCCGTGTCGTCAAACTGCCGGTACGCTTCGCTTGAGGGGGAGTACTGTAGCCACACTAGCCATAGCACAAGCTACAAGGATTTAGACCATCGTTTAACAGAAACCAAGAAGCAGACAGCTCTGAAAAGAGCTATATTATTCAACGTTTTTGACCACCTCTGTTAACACAGACAGCTCTGAGAAGAGCTATTTTATTTCACGTTTTTGATATGCTCTGTTAACACAGAAAGCTCTGAAAAGAGCTATTTTGCTGAACGTTTTTGATCCTCTGTCTACAAGAGACGAAGTAACTCGCCGACGCCGCTGCCAGTATCACGCGCCGACCAACGCGCGTAGGTATCGCAGCGCGGCACGGCGCACGGCGTTTGCATCTTCACGGCTCGACGGTCGCAGGAGGAAAGGACAGAGGCACGCGTTACGCAATATTTATAGCGGCGCGAAACTCAGCGCGCGGCGCTGCGGAGGCGCGTCCTCTTTGCACGGACCTCACACTCATCGACTATCTCGCTCTTTTATCGGCTATCCTTTTCTTTCCATTGTTCACGATGTAAACAAAGTTCTGTCCTAAATAGTGTAACGCTATTGGCTATAATTTAGGCGATGTTATTGGTGTACAAATATCAAAATTTTATTTATTTTTAATTTAATAGTTTTAATTGGTTAATGTACAGAATTAGTTGTAAGTAGCACTAGTACCAATTTTTGTATAAAAACAACCACCTCCGGCTAATAAATACATTCGTTCTACGACAACAAGTTGTTTCACTAATAACAACTGATCTCCAAAGTGTTATATTAGTTTTGGAAGCATTTTTTGAAGAGGTGCAAACTTAACATTTTATTTGACATTTATATTATATTAAGTTCATAACTAACCGGGTTCTTGTACCTATATGTTTCTATTTTCTTCCGCTATCTATCACTATCATTGTAATGTACAAACATTTTCGTTCAGAGCTTAGTACAGTACCTATAGAATCTATAGAAAAATCTATGTTCAATTGGATCAAGTAAGTTAAATTATACTATTTATGTTGCAGCCTCTAGCCAGACATGTGCATGAAAATGAACTTGGAACCAGTTCTGGAGTCTTCTCGAAAGATGGTTTTGCAGATTACATTACAGGGAAACACTACGAAAAATACGAAGATATTGTATATTATAAATTTTGATTTTATGAATACTTTGATACAGTTTTATTTTTCAACCCTCAAAAATTACTTAACATTAAGTTTAAAAATATTGACCAGTTGATGGAAAATCCTTTTCATGAATTTCGATATATAAGTATCGTGAAAGTTATAATGTGAATGTATAGGCACGATCGACTGGAGTGACAGTGCACGTAGCAACTACTAAATATATTTCGCTAATATGTTGGTAATGTTTAGCAGCTAGATTAAAATTAAATCCAGATGAATCATAAAATAATGATATTTTATTGATAAGTCAATTAAAACCAATTCTAAAATATCGATATTTCTACAGTTTTCAAAGTTACATCCCTAGTTCTATCCGCCATTACAGGTGACCAAGTGAAGTGTATGTAGGCACGATTTTTTCCTAGTTGTTTCTTATCCATACTCTTATCATATCAGTGGTTTGCACTAAGGCCATAGAGTTACAAATGAAACCTATAATATAGGTCTCAAAATGACTTTTAAGGGGGGAAAATCGTCGAATAACCTCTCCCGCCTGGGTGAGGCGGGAGGGAGTGTCAGTCTCTAACTAACTAAAAACCACCCCGTTCCTTTTCCTGCACGTCGAGCCGGAGCCCCGGTTAGCCGTTAGGTTCTCCGCGGCGTCTCAAAAGGACTAGTGTAGGGACCTATCTAGAACATCTAGAATAAATTGTCATGTTTTCATAATATATAAAGAAACTAAAAGTTTCAGCTTTGATATGTAGATAGATGCGAGTATTTATTTTACATGTCGCATGATTTTTTTTTATAGTTCATAACATATAGTGGATATAACTTAATAGTTCTTAGTTTCTTACAGTGGCGCCATCTTAAAAATAATTAGGAACTTTGCATTTTACAAGTAGAATTTTGTAGAGTAGAGGCGTAGACTAGGGATGGCGAACTGAGATCGATTAATCGAAGAATCTATCTTTTGGGGTAAAAAAATCGATTATATGCATTGAATCCATCTTAGACAGCTAAGTCAAAGTCAAAATCATTTATTTCAATTAGACCAGTAAGGCACTTTTGAACGTCAAAACAAAATATTTAAATATTAAATAATAAGAAAAAATGTCAGTCTGTAGGTCAGTCCTCTAATGAAGCTATTTGCTCATTCCAAAGTGTAGATTCCTATGGAGAAGAACGAGCAAGAAACTCCATAGGTTACTCTTTTTCAATCATGTTCACAATACAATTTTTGGTTACATTCTTCCGTTGAGTTCAATAATGTGAGAACAATGTAATACCAATATTTGGTCAAGGAGACGGAAAAAGAAAAGAACTAAGATCCTTATACGATTTTTGACTTGAAAGAAACCATACAATTACATACAAATGAAATCATACATAAGGGTATGATTACCCGGGCCAGATGTTGTCGAAAATGGTAATTTGAATCTTATAGATATGTAATTAGTTTTGCGGCTTCTGTAATTGTTGCGCACATTTTTAAATTTGTTGCGCTTATAGTTATTCAATTATTTCACAAAAACATTTCCTGCTGGGGTAACGTTACCCAAGCCAGACTTTTTACTTTCTAATGGGAATATTTAAATAATTACTAGCTATAAAATTAGTTGTCTAGATGAAGTAAATGTTGTGCCTTATTTTGTATTAATTGTTCTTTCATCGGTTGCGAAGTTATTCAAGATTTTGATGGGGTAACGTTTTTGGTTTTGCTAGATCTTTGAAATGGTTAAGCGGATTTTTATCATATTTTGTAAATGGTTTCTTAGGAATTGGTTTAAATTTGTTCTGCAATAAAAAAAACAAAATAATACATAGCTTAAAGGGTATTTCATTAAATAGAAAAACACTTAAATTGGTCCCAGCACTCTCAATAAGGGCTCTAAAGACTTACTTTAAACGTTATTTTAAAGCTTGTAACTGCCTTAAAATTTATATGAAGTTTATTTATTTATTTTGGTTAACCAACAATTGTTTACACTATATACATTACTGATTAAATAGTTATAGAAACATTTACAAGTGCAACAATTAATTATAGGTTAACACCACATGCAAAAAATAAAACGATAAACAAAACATACAGAAAAATTACAAATAATTCCATGGGTGCATATCTATCTCAAAAAGAAAAGAAAAAAAAAAGAAAGTTCAATAATCTATGGCGATTGGGCACGGAGGTAACATATTAATATGTTACCATTTCAAATAACTACTAAAAACTATCTATCTCTTTCTGCGTTAAGACAAATTGACGTATAATAAAAGAGGACATATTTTTTTAATTTAAATTTTATCTTTTCGATTCATAGTAGCATGGTACCTCTATAATTATACGTATTTTGTATAGTACAAAAGGGCAAATCCTCTTATTGTTTGTGGGTCATTCATTGCTATAGAACTAATCTCCAATACCGCGCGTCAAAAAACATTGAGCCAAGTAATGGTTAAGTCGAGTACCTACCTAACTCCTCTACCTAAGTTTATACTAGTTTTTTTTCATAAGATTTTTATGTTTTTTGTCAATATCTAATTGTTAGTAAATTGCCGGGAAAATATTTTTCTTTTTGTTTTTAAATCATTTGACATTTTCTGTTATAGTTCCTAGTACCTGCGATATTTTTAAGAAAAAAATGTAAGCATACCTATAATTTAACTAAGAAAACCTCTTTGTGATACTAATCTATAATAATAAATAAATAATTATCGTATTTTCTTGAAAATATTGTGATTACAAAACAATTATGAGCCTGTAAATCATAATGTTAGTCTATTTTATTTTAAAAAGACTGCTATTATATTTCATAGTGTAATCGATAGTAGATAATTATTATTTTTAATCAATATTTGAGCCAAAAATACCTAAATAAATGATTCGATTTCAAAAAATATCTTTGTTGTTTCTTTAGTTAGTATGTATAACTCTCCTAATACATTATAAATAAATAATATAAATTATAGAAACAGAATAACAACAGATAAAAATATAATTTGTATGTTCCCATTTTTTAAAGTATTTATGCCAAGCTGAGGAAATAATTTGGAAAAAGCTCAAAAAACATTTTCTTGTGCATTCAGTTAACTCGAGTTATGTAATTCGAGCTCAACCCGAGTTACGTAGATTTTAACTTGGGTTTAATCGAATATTGTTTTTCCGAGTTGGCACATCACTCAGCCACTTTTGACATACAAAGACGTAGCTTTGAAACATAGATATTTATCATATCAGTGCGTTGAAACCACTAGGTATATAGACCAAAGAGTATAATAAGTATAGGGGATACATTAGAAAAATATATATATCTCACTTGCTCAAGTCCAAAGAATTTGGTAAGTCTATCTTTACGGTATAACTCAAGTCGCAACAACAATAATGACCGCTAAGATTAGACAAAGATAGAAATATAAACAAGGTCAGGGAGTGTTGCCTGTAAAACATGTAAATATATATATAAAAAAATATTTTTAAGTAATATTAGACGCAAAAAAATATTATATTTTGTAGTACCTAGCTTTTTTAAGTACCAGAAAAGATTAAGTAAGTATATATTACATTGTAATTGTATTTACTTCATAGATTTTTTCGTAAATTCAACTCGAAGAATCGAAACCATAATTAATACTGACCACAGTTAATAAACAACACTGCTATCTATAAATTAAAATATTTCTTTTGGAGGTTTCTCCTTCTCGGGATTGACCCGGTGAAAATGGGCACCGCGTCCCGCGACCCGCAAATTAAAATATATTATATTAATAAAAGTAAAATGGTATTTTTTTGTATTTTTACAATGTAACTTGTTTCATAATTTACATAATTTCCCATTAATATGGGAAACTCAAAAAATACATTTTATGGCCACACTGCAATAAAATTGAGTTATTATTAATTACTTATTGCATTTAATTTTAGATTTTTTATTGTTATTAGGAATCAGATAATGACGTCTCCAGCGCCCCTAGTGACTAAATCACGCGCGTTAGGCCCTCTTATTGTCTTGGGAATGGCAACATTCATTCCCCCAATGACAGATTGATAGTCCGCCTGCTGTCTGCCGTGGTGGTGGGTTGTGTTATCGTGCGAGCGAATTATTTCTTACAATTTAGTGTAATTTGGGCGTATTGTATTAATTGTTAAGTGAATATAACAAAAATAAAAAGTATTTTATGAATACACAAAGTCTGTGACTAAAAAACGAAGTGACATATTTATTCATAACTGTTGTTGAAAATAGGCAATGCAGTGTTTGCTATCGAGAAGATTTTTTTAAAAAGTTGTCGTTTATTTACTCTGCAATGGGAAAATTATTGAGTCTTTTGTCTCGGGATGACTCGAATTGTTGTTCATCGCCGCGGTATGATATATTTTTGGATTTTGAGAACGCCGCGCCCACGGACACTGAACGCGATGTTTATGAAGAGGTGCAAAGGGTGCTGCTTGACTCAGAGAAAATACTCGAGGAGATACAGTGTTACAAGGGAGCGGGGAAAGAGATACGAGAAGCTATAGCGGACCCATCGAGGATATCACAGGAGCGAGCCTGGCGCGCCGTGCGTCCACTCGTGGACAAACTCCTGCGCTGCTACAATCACTCTCTGCAACTGCAGCGGGTAGGTTTCTGAATCATCTCCTCCTACTGTTACTAACTGACCATCACGTCATTAACTTATTTGAAAACTTGTAAACAAGGTTTCTTACAAGAAAATTAAACAGTAGGTAAATTAATATTTTGTGGGTAAAAGTAAAATAATTTCATTGAATAACTATTATTAGAGTTTTAAAATAAATTACTTGCATTTAAAAATAAGCTTAAGGTTATCTAACATTCTGGTTTGTCTTGATTGATTATTATTTATTTTGGTGTAAGTGAATATATGCAGTTAAACTGTCAAACACCAAGCGGTCACCGGTGACCGCAACCTATTGTTCTATAATTGTGTACTCGACGAGTTAATGTTCAGACAAATATAAATTTCACAATAAAACAATATTTCACACCACTGACATCAGTTCCACTTAACCTAATACTTACCCCCATCTTCACTGTTTTGGAGTTTTGTTTGCATATATGTTTGCCTAATTTGGGCCCCTGTTTCGGTGTTTGGTCTACATATTTTTTAGTTTATTAGCAGACAAGAAACAACAGCTACAACATACTATGCTTATTGAAATATGTACCTAGTTGAGCTGGTTTTAATGGTGTAAAAATCCAGCATAACACATTCTTTTATATTCATAAAAATATCAATGATAATAGGTAACACAATCATTCCCAAACATTGCTTTAGGATTGTACACTGTCCAATCAAGCAGTTTCTCTTTATCTATATTATTAAATAAACATTAAATATTTTAACATAAGACCCCTAGGTACATTGTCATTTTGCATCCTGTATGCCACTCAGATAACTGTGATAAGATTATTTATGTGATGTCACATTGATAAGTTCTCACACTGATACCACTGTAAGCAAATACAACAGTGTTTATCAAGTGTGTATTATTATGGAAATATTCAAAGTATTTTCTTATATATCATTGTAATACATTACTGATTGTGTTTGTATTCTTTATAGCAAACAATGAATTAGACTTATCTCAGGCTCCTGTACTAAGTTGCTAATATCCTTCCTTTTTTGTATTACTGTTCTTCCTTTTATCATAAAGGGAAATTCAAAGCCTATTAAAACTATCTATTGTTCTTTAATTGTGTCTATAATGACGGTACTCAACGAGTTAAATAAAAAAAATAAAT
Organism: Spodoptera picta; assembly: GCA_038387885.1. Lineage (NCBI taxonomy): Eukaryota > Metazoa > Arthropoda > Insecta > Lepidoptera > Noctuidae > Spodoptera > Spodoptera picta. The sequence continues at coordinate 912,242 of JAZHFQ010000211.1, read as the reverse complement.
AACATTGTAACATCATTTGATTATTGTTAACATTAACCATCTGGTGCCTTATTTGATAATACTACTAGACACAATTTTTTTCTTTGTTATGCATTCAAGATCTTTATGTTGATTTAATCACTTGATATATCAATACCGAAAATCCCTAGAAATTGGACATCCGAAAGTAATCTCTAAACATTGGAAATAAGGTCTGAAATAGAGTTAGAGGAGCTTTCCACGGTCCATCAGTGACCCCGCGGTCACCAATGACCGCTTGGGGATTGATCAGTGAAAAATCGCATACATTGTTAAAATAGCAAACACCCAATCTAACCTGTTGAAAACCATCCCCTAAATTTGTTCATACAAAAGTAGTCTCTAAACATCGGAAATAAGGTCTATAATATAGTTAGTGGAGTGCAGTCACCGGTCTCCAAAAACTGGATCATTCATTATCCCTATATGAAAATAAAAACCAAGCATCATTAACATATAAAAAATTAAAGCTCATGCTAGACAGACACTCTGCTAATGAATTAAAATGTCTCCCTAACGAGTTTTTACTCTCTCTAGTGAGCAACATATGATATTTATGAAAATATAAATGGCTATAAATAATAAGACTAGGGTGTCCATTCCGCCGTAAATGTTTCACGGTAGACACGCGTGGTGCTGAAAGGTTACGGGCTAACGACTCGTTTGCATACATTCTGGATTAATTAAAATGTGACTTGTGCTTGTGACTAAATTAAAACTGCAGTCTCGATTTTCTATAAGCGGCTACTGGATAATCATCCTTATCTTTCAAAGGCCTCACGATCATTCCTGATTGCCTAAGGAATTCATTTTTAAACGTCTCAGCACTACGAAAATGGGTAAACAGTTGTAGTAAATAAAGTGCAACATTAAGTCCGGTATCTAAGTATTGCATACAGTACGTACTTCTTTCTTATCCTTTTGTGGAATATTTATTAAAACTGGATAGCTATAGCTATTAAGAAAACCAAAACAAAAGAAAAATTCTGCTTGTCGTCTTCGTTTCTCTGAAGTCCTAAGTACCTGCCATTTTGCCAAGCGCCAGTGAAGTTAAATAAATTACTAAACTAAAAGTAAACCGTCACATTCAGTTGTGTTTGTGCCCAATAGATCTTGATGAACAGTAATAAAAAAAATTGCGAGGAAATATTCAGATGGTTATATTGCCTGCCGGAAACACATAAAACGTCCGTTTAGTTGGGAGTATAGAATCCGTAGCATACGGCTACGGCTCCCAACAAGCCCAATCAACTGGTTAGTATCTTTTCGGCTGCGAATGTACGTGTTTCCGGCACGTACGGAGTAGTAGCGAAACGTACCTACCATGACATTCTCATATTTGATATCTTACTCATACAACGCGGACCTAAAAACCAACCAAAGAACGTTGTAGTTATCATACAATCCTGCTCAGAGCCCGCTATGACATCGAAAGGTTTTCCCGACGAATTGTAGACAGAATTTTTTTTTTATTTATTATAAGAACATTCTCTTGACCATAAGAAGAAAGGATTAATGAAATCGGTCCACCCATTTAAGCGTGATGGGATGACCAAGAGAAATTGGTATTTGGATGATGTATGTAGAGCCTGTAGCAGACTACAGACTAAAATATAACATATTTTCATCAAGACTACTGTTGCTACTGTGCCTACTTAAATAGCTCCGAATAACTTAAATTGTTCTCTACCCACTGACTATAATTAGTTGTAAGTTTAACTTATATTAACACAAATTATAAATATCTGCGTTAAAACTATTTATTGTGGTTTTAGAATTCGGTAGAAACTGAAATAACGTCGAATGTTGCAGCATCATAACATCGGTGTTATTATTAGAGAGAACGTAAACAAACGTATGCAATAGTATCAAAGAATCATAATAGGTTGATAGCAATTAAAAATGTTTAATCAAACACTCTTTAAAACTAAGTAATATTAAGACGAGCGACCTCCTCTTACATTAATTAGCATTACACGGTCTATATATTTTCAATCCTAATTATTTTTGGTAATTTGTGCAATAAGATTAAGATCCAGGTCAAGCTTAAAAGTATTACAGTTTTTTTGATCACAGATAACTAATATTTCTTAGCATCCCGTGTTATTTTAATTGGAGCAAGTGCTTGCTGTTCATTATCCAATTTACGTAATGACTGTAGCGGATTCACTCCACTTTCTAGTGCAGTCTTTGTCTAGAATCTAGATGCAGCTGAAATGCACTGTTTTTAGCACATTCCTTGAATCTTGTCATCCATTATTTATGATTTTTAACGTAGTCTATATAAAAGACTTTTGCTTTTCTAGGGAGAAAAGTGAGACAAAATTAGAAGAACTGCCATTAACACCCATGAAAGCGCAAATAAATAAAAAATAATAGTCCCAACTTACCTCTCACGCACCCTACCACGTCCATTACGTGCGTCAATCATCCAATCAGAACGGTCACAACTCACACGAGCTGTGTGAGAATGCGTAGCATATGATAACGCATGCTGCATCCTCTGAGGGCAATGTAACCATCAATTTATTCGCCTTATTAGATCTTCTGATTTATAATACATAAATTAATGTGAACATTGTCATGCTTGATCTTTGAGAAAATGCCTTACGCCTATTAGTTTTATGTCCTTTTGTGATTGGAGGAAATCATCTGTGTGAATTATAGTTACTACACTTACTACATACATATATGATCTACATGCTTTAAGTTTTCTATTCATTAACGTTGATTATTGAGCTAGTAATCCCTATTTGGTCAACTCGTCTTCTAAGGGATCTTCAATAGAGGGTCAACTATTGTCAGCTGGAACTTAATTGTCAAATAGTTCCGAAATCTCTCAGTTTAAAGGACAACACATTAAACTCCAACTGATCTTGATACGATAAAATTGTCTAACTAGTCTAGTAGATTCTCCAAAAATGTTGCTGGTAGGTCAAGTTTTTTATTGCCAAGGAAAAGCCATTTATTATCTGTAGCACGATAAATATATTTATAAAATAATGTTCAGTATAATACAAACATGCGGTTAAATTGTAGTGTAATATGATTTATATATAAACATTGTTTTCCTTCCTCGTGACAAAAGTTTCATATTGTGCTAACAAACGTCCACTGGATTGAATCAATCTAGTTAGTTTGTAAATTAATTAACTGAAGTCAACTGAAGATAACCCAACCTCTTTAAGAGATTGATATGACTGTAACTCAATTCATAATTATTGCTATTACCGTTTTAAAACGAAGTTATGATAACTTATTCAGCCTTATTGCCACTACTACAAACGGGACATTATCCAGCGTTGCACCAAGGAAAGCAGATAAAGTAAGATTAACTACTTGGTTCAACGTCGAGCACATAAACATACAAACCAACTCAGCTTTCCTCCTTATAGTCGGTGTTTGTACAAAGCTTATTCTAATACGAACATACTAATAGTTCTTGCAAAATGTAATTCTCCAGATTGCCATTTTAAACCGCAATGCACGGTCCATTTTAGTCGGAACAATGACAAGAAACGTCAAGGGTATATGAGTAATAAAAGGTACCACTTTTTTGATGCTCTGCCATACTCTGTCTCCCGATTATCGTATGGTAGGAAGGAGACAAAACGATGTTTTGTAGCTTATATGACGTAGTATATTGTTGAATAGGGATCCTTATTAGGTGCGGTGTGGCAACGAATGCGCTGCCGCATTTCGCAACGTGATATTTCGAAGGGAACGCAAAATGTTCTGCATTTCATATACCTACATCATTTAAAACGCACCTAATTTAAAGTAAACAGTTCCATAATAGTATTATCTTTGGGAAAGGGTTCATTAATGATTTCAAATAAGTCCCAATATTCCTGAGGGTGGCTAAATAGTCTTTAGAAAGATCTATGTTATATATAAAGCAAACAGTCTATGTTTTACTAACCGGGTTAAATTGACCGATCTTAATCCAAGGCTTATGTCGCAGGTATCCCCTATTATGTTTGTAAGATGTTTTAGGGATATTTTTAGTCTTCGGGACCTTTTAAACCCTACATAGTACTTTTGAACTTTCCTTTAAACACCCTTTGTGACCAAGGCCATGAAATGAACTATTAATAGCTAAGGTAAGGTCACAAGCCGAAAACATGACGGTGATTCATTATTTTCGTTTCATTAATTACCCAAGTGTCCTTTTGTGATGGAATAGCTCATTTTTCAGTCTGAGTGTGACGTACTTAATTACTAAGTAAGTGGAATAAAAATATGCTCGTTATCCTTAAGACAACGTTGGGTGAGCAAAGTAATTGGTCCAACTAAAGCCATCTTGCTGAGTACCTAGCATACGATTAAGTTTGTTAAGTAAGGAGTTTTGACGAACTTCACCAAGTATCCACCGTACAATGACACTTTGATGTTACTTCGCAGAAATTGTTCAAAAAGATACCACAACACCGTCATTATACAAGTTATTCTGGCTGTAAGTGAGAACATTTTTTGTAAATAATGACCGGTGCGTTTCCTTTAAAAATACATATTAACTCGTTCATGTTTCGTCGATTGCCAGCTGCTCTCAAGTCCTGTGTGCTTGTATATAAAGTGCTTCGAAATGGGCAGGTGCGCCGCATCTACTAATAGTTAAGTGTATTTAATTGTACGTTCTGCAGCTACTAACCTTTATATAGTCATATATAAAAAGTTTCTGTACCATCTGATATTTTTGCAGTTGTTGCAATTATCCTTAGTCATTCGTAAGTGAATAAGGCGGGTGGCATGCGATTGAAGTCTGCAATACCTGTTGCAGATGGCACCTGCGCTCTGTCAAACCCTTCAGAAAAATGTAGTTATTAAAATATCAACCATTTTATAATCTTTTACTCATGGTCACTTAGAGAGACGTCTGTTCGGGACAGCATAATATTTTTTCAACGCGAAAGTACTTAAAAAGCGCCTTTATATTCTTTTGAACTTGTCTTGTCTTAATGCTAAGCTACCATAATGGAATGCCAACAAGATTTTATAGAGATAAACTTTTTAGAAAAGCCCAAGTACGCGAGCCATTCCAAAGCAGCGACAGAACAAACAAGGGGTAGTCATGATAGCGCATAAATTACAATACGTGAGGTTTTAAAGACTCTGAACTTTATTCCATATAAAAATTGTTCACATTTCAACGCTGTGCTATGAAAACAACTTCAGTCTTAGTTTCAGCCACTAATTTATGCAGCGCCCTGAAAGCACGTCCCAGTTTGCGTACAAGCAGTATTACTGAATAAAGTTGAGACCAAGTATTGGCACGTCAGTGTACCCATGTCGTTAATGTCGTATTGTTTGAGCATAACGCCGGCTGGTGGGTGCAATGCCTTTATTTATCGCTACTTATGTGGGTGTTACAGAACGGAATTTCATTAATTTCACACTGTTATGTATTTAGTGTATTGTGGGTGGTTAGTGGTTGCTCACCTTAATAACTATTACGAAAATACTTAATATGGATTTTGTAATTGTGCTTACGCATACACAACTCAATTTAAAAGTGGCAAAAAGGAAATGGCGGACTTGGAAGAACCGTTGCCGTGTTGCATCGAGTAACATTATGAATTCTATCAGAGGAAAAACTTGCTGGTGTGTTTTATGAATACCAAGGTGTCCTAATAAACGTTATAAATGCTAATTGGCCAATAGCATGACGCAGTAGGCATACATTCATCAGGTCTAACAGGAGCTGTCTACGACCACGAGACAGATGATCGTGATGTGGAACCAAAGTTAATGGTGCATGGAGTACGTTGCACTCGGATATAAGAATGCATGCTTTCTGTTTGCTGGGTGTAATATAACTCGGTGTTTATTAACTAATAAACACATGAAAAACTGAGAAAATTGCATTGGCATACAGAAAGCATGAAATGGAGGAATGTTAGCACCTTAGCATCCTCTGCCATTGCTAGATTATTAGAAGCAATCATAAAAATAAATCAAAGTTTCTTTGGCATTTCCTAATTGATTCTCTAAGATGAAGGACAGGAACAAAGACAAGAATCTTTTTTTAAAGTGCAGATATTTTATGACAGTAGTAAGTACCATGCAATTTCAAATGAGCAAGCATGAGTGCGACCTTTTCTCAACTCGGCATAGTAAACTGCGAACAACACAGCCACTGAAATTGGATGTGCTCATGAGACATAAGGCACGCAACATTTTGAAATAAAGAAAGTTTCAAATAGTAAAACAAGCAGACACTCGTTCACGCATAAATAGGTGAAATGACACCCGCACTCGTCGCTCTCGCTTTAATACGAACCATCTGGCAGAATTTATTGCTCAAATCTCGCAATTGGTCGGTAAATGGTGTTAATTTAATTACTACCGCACTGATCTCGCGTGAGCACTTAATTGTACCAACATGGTGCGTACTGCAATGTGAACAGTTAATGTAATCATTGGACGATCTTATTTAACACTGTTACTGGTTACAACAACCCAAGCGTTGCATTTTAAACGTCACTTTAACTGTGATCAGGGTCATTTGTTATTCTATTTCTTAGGTTCTTGGTTGGTAAGCCTACAAAGTCTAGCTGCGGGGCTAGAAATTCTTTATTGAACGCTTTAATTGTAATATAACGTTGTAAAAATGCAAAAATCATGCAGATACGATCGAAAAAATGTGTTTACAGTTAAAAGAAACCAATATCATTTTAAAAAGTGAAATCATTAGAAAATATACCGTATTTGAATAATAAAAATTCTACTAGTTACTTTCCTCTTAAATTATGCAGTACATTAATAGAGAATTGGAGCTTAGGTACGTGTTTAATTGTTTTCCTAAGTTGGAATCAACTCCCAAGTTTAAACAGAATTAAGACGAATTCATGAATGCCAGAATTTATACACTAAGCAATTATGCATATTAGCAACCTGTGGCTAAATGGCTGCTGGTTGAAACGCTGTTTAAATATAAAGAAAATTAAACATTCGTCCAATCAATATCTAAAATCACTCCTTTTAGAAAGAGACAGATAATCCCTTGACATCTGTTAAGTCACGTTTTAGATGACATTTGTTGTCCTAAATCCATATAACAGCAAAGTAATCTTATCTTGTATTATTTGCCACCGTATCTATGCCAATGACCAATTTTCTTGTCAGTTACAATAATTTTGCAGCGGTTCTAACCTTGACGGATATAAAGGATCATTTGTGCTTCCCGTGACCGTTTCGATCTCCTTACGACGCGTGCGCAGCTTTAAAATATCCATTTACAGCATTACATCATCTTTGACGAATCCCAGAATTATCCCGTCTGGTGGGATAATAAAAAAAAACTTACCATCCTCTCCACACGTGATTCACCACGTTTGAATTTGTATGAATCACCAATTAATATATGCGTATGCGCACCTACTTGTGAACTTCGTTCGGAAGTCATTTTTTTATTTACACGTTATTTTTGTGGCGACGACACGCCCTTTTGCGATAACATGTTTTAACTGAACGTAGTATTTAAACAGAATTGCAATAATATGCGTCATTCTCAGGTCAACAGAATTCAATTTGTCTGTCAGACCATTTAGCGTCACTTCCCAGGACTACTGGGTCAGTTAGTTATTTTTATTCTAAATCAAATTGTATTGTATAGAGGTATTTAATGACTGACATAGGTATCATAACAAGTTTTGCTCTTGTCTCATTTTGTGTATCTTTGCTATTAAGATTAATATTGTTTTTATCTTTTTACTCTTTCTTTCTTAACTTACTTGTCGTCGCCACATGTGTCACCTTGTCAGCTGTATCACACATCCTATCTCCTTTTTCTTTCATAATATAATGTGTATCTATTTTTCTTTGGCCTAACTATTTTGCGCTCTACAAGCAAAAATATGGAACCATTTAGTAGTAGGCGTAAAATAAAGAAATGCACGACAACAACGACAATGTTAAAATGAATCACTATAAAAAGGTTGAGGTCACTCTATTTTCAAGTTTAACTGAAAACATACGACTTTATCTCTGAAATAAATCCCCGAGTTATGTATTATTCGCGTGACAGGAATCTAATAGTGAAGTTCGCGGTTCTACCTTTATACTAATTTTCATAATACACGTTTTCTCTACTTTATTAACAACAGTGATTTATATGTATTAGACGTCATACAACTGGGTAGGACACTAGCCTTTTAATTAATCAAATGCTCTTTACTCATTCATGGCGTGATGTCCAAGAATAAACTTTAATTACACTTCAAAGTAACTATCAGCCGATGTGTTGATTATTTCTGACACATTGTCCACAGAGCTTTATTTAATTAGATACAGACAGGAAGAAATAAATCTCTAGACTACAATTGTACGTTATTACCGTTTTCTAGATGATTTAGTTATCTGCAAGGATTCGAATTAATCTGCGTAAATAATCGTCAGGAGATATGGTAGTCGTAAAAAGTATATATACAATACATTACTGTTGTACTTTTACTATCTATAGAGTTAAATATAAGTTATCTCGGAATTGTGAAATGCCGATAATTTGGCTGATAATGTGGCTTAAACAACAGGAACAGGGCAAATGATAACAAAATGAGATGCAATGGTTCCCCGACCAATAAACGACGACGCACTCTAATCGACTGATTTACGATCGCTTCCTGACATTGTTTAAAAACGATTCACAATGGCTCCGGTTTCGCTTACCATGTCACACGAAGCCAAATGTCTTGTTCTGATATTAACACAAATATTTTGATAGGACTTAATGGTCTGTTATTGAATGAAATCGACTGCAATTCTGAGCACTATAGGTCGTTAAGTATGATGCAATTCAAATTATACTAATATGGTCTTTAACAAACCAAACAAATTTGCTTTTTATAACCTAACTGTTCTGAAGTACGTACTTCCAGCGTCAGAATTTCTAAACTGTTTCCTCATTTAGTCGTAAACAACACAAACCTAAGGTGATCTAAAGATTCCTCTGAATATTACATCAATCTTAAGAAGTTACAGGAGGATCTTTAGTTGTTTGTAAGAATAAAGAAACAGTCGAGGTCCCGGGGGACACATCTCGGCAAAATAATCGTGTACCTGAATATAACATGTATTTCCAGACCTGACCTTTCGTGTTTACACTATGAAGTAGATGTAGCAGGAATATTTTCCTTGCTTCGCTTATTTTCCAGCGAGTATCACAACAATAGCGCCGCCAATAAGAACTGCCTCAGCGAAATGAGCGTTGTTCACTTTTCTGCCATTCTTATTTTCAAGTGAAAAAGTAAGCCGACGCACATCCCCGCCTTTCTACGGCCATGTTTATGGATATACGAAAAGTATTTTCCTTTGATTGAAAGTGGTAGACCACTATTTCAGTCAGCAGAGAATAGTTCTACAGTCCACTTATAAAACTAATCTGAATCTAATTAATCGTGGTTGGTATTCAAATATGTATTGTTATGAATTAGGGCTTCTTCCAAACTTCCTCCCTTGCTTGTGTGATGAAACTGGTGGATGTAGTAAAAAAAAATAATGAGTTTTTATTTTGTCGACAGGTAGTCCCACGGTTACTGGGCTCGCTAGTGGGCGGGGCGATGAGTCCCACGCAGCACCTTGAACAACAGCAAGCTCTCGTCAAACAGTTCGCAGAAATTTTAGAATTTGTGCTCAAATTCGATGAATATAAAGTAAGTACACAGAACTCCGAACAAGCCCCTCTTGTATCCCCATTGATTTAAACAATGAACGACCTCATGAGATTATATAACAATTAGGTACCTACATTTCGTGGGCTAGCCTGGTGATCTCAGCACAATATTATCAGCAATCTCGACGTATGATGAAGTGGGTGGCGGCAACTTATCGTTAATATACGCTATCGTTATCATTATGTGTTGCCTTAAATAACACCCACGTCGAGACGTGTCGCCTATTCTTTGTATCAAACCACAGAGCTTATCTTCGCAAGAACCTTCAGTGTGTCGCATCAATTATGCATGTTAGCGGTTACCCACGCGTCCCGCTGCTATAACTATTATATTATGACAAACCCTACTTTCTGGGTTAAGTCATAATTTTGTATGTTAATCTCTTACATGAACACTGCGTAATTTATTTAGCTGTTGCTTTGTGCCAGTTGTTAGGCAATATATTCCGCGTTTAGCCCGTTAGGCTGGATGGTAAATGCATTACAGAATTATCTAATGCAAAGTGGTTCATAAATACGCGAGATAGCCCATGCACGAATGGTTGGGTAATGTTATGCAGAACTGTGAATTAGGTCGATATTCTTGAATATGAGACTAGTGGAAGGATGAAACTGGCTTGAGATCCATGAACAGTACATAGTCCATGTGTTACCTGTGTTGATTATTTGGAATTATGTCTAAAACTTTACGGATCTAAAGCATTGATTAGGTCGCAAACAACCGAGTCTAGTTACCTTGTTTTTGTAAATGTGTTAAGATTATACATTTCATTACTTAAAAATGCTTCTAATGTAACTTTATTTACAAAGAATTGTAATTATGTACATATCAAGTGACTTATTGTTACAGTGTATCTATCATGTTTCAAAACAGGAAGGTAACAAAATTATAAAATTAATGAATCCTTTCATTATGTCGACGATTAGGAACTATTGTTTTGGGTTTTATGGTCGCGGTCAGCGTAGGGATCTAATAAAAATAAATAAATAAATAAAAAAAAATAAAAAAGCCTTTATTTCCATAACCTTAAATTACAGTTAAATGTTGGTATTTTCTTGGTTAGTATTTTACAAGTTAATAGTTTTGCTTATACCTAGGTTTTAGTAAGGGTTATCTTAGTTATTGGGTATGGACCCCTCCTCGGGTGAAGGCCTCCTCCAGCCCTTTCCACTCATCTCTATCCCTGCCGATTGCTAACCAGTCCTTTCCAGTAAGTTCGGTTATATCGTCAGCCCATCTTCTTTTTGGTCTTCCTGCCTTTCTTTTGCCGACTGGTCCTTTCCACTTTGTAGTTTTGATTGTCCACCTGTTGTCTGTGTATCTTGATACATGGCCTGCCCATTGCCATTTCAGTTTTAGTGCTTGTGTAAGGGCATCTGTTACCTTTGTTTTTTGTCTTATTTTTTGGTTTCTGACTTTATGTATTTTCCTTATGTTTAGGACGCTTCTCTCCATAGCTCTTTGGGTTGTGTGATGTTGTGAGGGATCTAATAGTGGTGTATAATTGCGAATGTAATAATAATAATAATGTAAAATATTATTTGCAACATTTGCATTTGTTAGTCTAGGCGGGTGTAATTTCTTTCGAAGTTGCCTAAAAAGTACGTTATGACAAAGTTTGTAAGTTGAATATTGAGCAGCCTATAAGTGCCCAATGCTTAACAAAGGCCTCGTGTCGCAAGGAGGAGATTTAAGTATCAACCACCACGCAAGGCGTATTGGATTGAATATGCAGAAGACTCCACAATGTTGATTTTATTGCTAACTTAGTAAAAAGAACTTATAAGCGTAAGTTCGACGAGCACATAATCATGTAAAAGTTGCATTAGCAACGTGTAATCGGACAATCACAAGTGAAGTAATGTTTGCTCTTTATACTGTGACCAATAACAAACAATAAGTCAGAATCATACGAGCGGTCGTTCCCAGTGTATCTGATGCAGCAAGTAATTCAATTGCTGGGCCCTTTTGACCCCAACCTTGCTGTGTCGTTGCTCCTAGTTCACTGACTCCTATCAACTTGCGAAACTATTCTCCTCATAGAATCAGGATAAGACAGGTTAATATGAAGTTAATTACCATATTCAATAAACGAGGAGGAGATTTTGTGCAACCGTTTGATGTACCTGTATCGATATGTAATATCATAATTAATTCCTTTATGACAACTAACATTTCTGAATGTGTCATGAAGAAACACGAAATCTGAACATCATAGGTTATCATCATAAAGTTTGTCCGTCCGACCCCTGAGTTTGTAGAAAAATTATGAAGGACATAAGGCTTACCTGTACCGACCTTGGCCCAATTTACTAAAACGTTTATTACGGTTCCGCCAAGGTTTTTGCAGGAGTATTAATATCAGGTGGTAAAAGCATCCACCACTAAACTGCCAACGAACATCCGCGAGGAATTATTTATTATTTTTTATTATCCCGACAACGTTAAGCAAATCCATTAGTGAATGCGTCCCCACGATATATTGTCACAAAATAGGTCGCCATACTCGCCATTGTTCATTCTTCTATTGCCTGTAACATAGAATGTGTTATTATAAGAATCCTCCGCATTCCTTTTAATTAAAGTCACTTTTTACGTTAAGTTTAATTACACTGGGAACTAAACTCGCAAACCCTATAAAGACGGCTTAGTTTAAATTACTGGTTGCAAATCCCAAATTCTGATGCCTAAATAAGTGTAAACAGCTACAAACGCACAAACATACATCTAGTATCCTGACAAAAATAAATTGCAATCTGCGTTTTCCCCTTTCACAACAGAACATTTTAGTGCGTATAAATCAGACCAGGCTACAAAAATATCCTTGTATGGTCATGGTATGTTTAGATAATAATGAGTAGTATTGGTCGTAATGGTTGTCTGGCTATCGACATAATTAATCTAGAACGAAGCTATCTAAATGTTACTCATCAAGTATATAAGGGAACATTTTGCGAAGGCATTGTATAGAAAGCGAGGTGAGGCTTGGCAAGCCGCGACCTCGCCGGTGACTCACGAGCCTGCATCCGATTTATTTGCGTGTATTTATTTGTCACTCCAAACAAGACCAGAATTTGGTAATAACGTTCCGAGAAACTCTAAATGGTGTCTAAATTTATGTTGGTTTAGGCCCTGTTTTCGCTTCGAGAATTCGTTTAATGGAAACGAAGAGGTCCCAATCCCAAAGTACCAATTTTGTATTTACTCAAAATATTTATTTATAGGTACTGTTGGTACAGTTTCTTTTGAGTTATTTCAGTGTTTGGTAAAATTATCATCTTTATTTTTAACGTCTTCGCTTAAAATTGTCGTCAACAAACCTTTGTCTGGGTTGGGCTAAATCATAAATATTGATTAATACAAATCTGAATCATAACATTCCAACGTCGACTCTAATAAAACCTTCGAACGTTATTTTTCCAACATTTTACTCTTACCTAAAGTAATTAAAGTATGACAAATAAAAAAGTAATCATTGTTGTTCTATATGCTAATGTACTTCTAGGCCCATTGCTTTTTTTATCTTTCCACTCACATTAAAAACGCCCCGTCTACTGTCTACTAGCAGATAAAGAATTAGGTTTATGCCCTCATTGAAATTACATCCATCAACTTTATTCGGATATTTCTATTCTACGAACAAATACCATTTGCGGAAAACTGCTACATGGTGTCTTCTAGTAATCGGATCTCGGCTAAGAAATTCGATTAGTAAAATCGTTTCGATCTTAAGATTAATCGTTCAATTTATGTTACGAAATTCTATTTGGTTTAAATCGATTACATTGTGGAGTATAAGGTTTAATCTGAATTGTTTATAGGCACGAATAATAGTGTCTCGTGTTACTTACAATCAAAGTGTTTGAACCCTTTCTGAGGGCATTGCCCGTAGGCCTTTACGTAAGACCTGTGCATAATTTACTGTCTTTGGGTAAACCTATAGCTTGGAACATTGATCGATGACTAGCACTACATACAATATGGCCATACCGCTCATAACAAGTGTTCAAGTTGTTTGACGACGTAATTAGAAATCGATAATAACAATTGAAATCCGAATGTAAAAACATGGTCATTGAATAGTATTAATGTCAGGATATGTTATCAAAACAATATCCTTTTGACTTCTATTGTCTCTTGAGTGAAAGTTTAAAAAACTTCACTGTTTATTCAGATCAAATTCTTTATCTCATTCGATTACTAATCGACTAATCGGTTAAAGATTCGTTTTGTCGTGAAATTCGTATCTATCTGCTCTTTACTGTTCGATCTAAGCTGCTAGACTCTTAGGCTTTGTTTCAAGAGGTCTAGTTAAAGTTTCATCATTGATAGTTAATTTGACGTAAGAAATGTGTCAGTTAAGCAAACGGAAACTTATTTGGCAGTGGAGAGACTTGCCCTAATTCATCAGATACTTAGAACTTCTATGCTCTTCTATCTTCCAATCTAGGTATTCTAGTTAACTGTTTTGAACTTCTTTGTTTTGCTTTAATATAGAGGTAATTACTGAGCAAATATTAATGAGCGGCCTGGACCGGCCGGTTCATTATAAGCTACCAGTTATTACCAGTCTGATAGGATTACGACAGGGCCTTATGTAAACGAAATTAGGAACAGTGATTAGCCGTACTTGATTAGATCTGTGTGCGTTTACATAGACTACGATATCTAACGAAAAATTTAAATATTTAGGAGACTAGTTTACATTTCTGTGATAAGATTTCCTAATCCTTCTGGATTAAATTTGAAATCCAGCGATAATTCATTCAATACTTGATATTGTTATGTTTAGTGTTCTTGTGTTATATTTTGAGCTCAGAAATTTTACTTAAACCATCATTACACGTAAGCTTCACCTGCACCTACACACAGATGCCACATTTTTTTTATGGCATAAGCCTTACGGATCACCTGTTGGTAAGCAATCGGCGTTGCGCATGGAAACGCCAAGCCGTTACAAGTCCTTTACCGGCTTTTTGGGAATTGGGAATTTGAAGATTGTGGAGAATTCGGGGATTGAGGAGACTGAAACGACGAAACACAACGCAAGCGTTGTTTCACGTCGCTTTTCTGTAAGGCCGTTGTATCACTCCGGTCGAACCGGTTTTCTGAAAGATTTGTGCCGAAGCATGGCTCTCCCACACTTAAAGCATGACCCCACACATGTATCTATCATACATCATCCATGGCTGCAGTATTGTACATTCTGTTGATATTAAGTTATTAACTTGTTGAAATAATAACACATCATCTTTAGAAGGAAATTCAAAGAAAAACTACTAATTATACACTTACAGATTGCCATATCCTTGCCATTTGAGGTTTGCCTTGCATTGCATTTAAGGTTTCTATAATGCAGTTTGAATGGATACTACTACTGCAACACGAACAGACAATGTATCGTTAAAGCATTATCTCGCTACGAATTAATCGCAAGCGCACGCGTTCCTCTTTGCGTGTGGTCTACTAAAAATAATCCACAATATGTGCGCGTAAAATTACTAGCTTGTAGCTTGGAACTGTGGCTGATTGAGTGCCGCAATGCTGAATGGGCGGCATCCTAATTCATCTTCGCATTGTCCGCCCTTCATATCTAGAAAGTATAATCTTGCGTGCCCATTGTATTTACCTACCCAGTTTACCCACCCCCTCATTGTATACCGCAAAAAGTACCTTTTATTGCCCACATGTCGAGTTTAATCATCGTTATGTCAGCACGTTGACATTTTTATTGTTCAAAAAGGCTCCCAAAAAGGTTAAAACATAAAATTCTGTATAAAATGGCGAAGCTTTTGGTCGCATCAATTTATGAGAAAGTGATATAACGATCGGAGTGTATCGTCTCATTATGAATAAGAGGTCCGTTCTCAATCATGACCCTTGCTAAAGTGGTCCTGGTTCAAATAAATTGGAAAATGAATTTTTATGCTTAATATGAGCATATTTTAGAAAATAACTTGTTTTAATCCCTAAAAACGACCCAAAGGGGTAGACAGGGAATTAAATCACAAGACCCATTTTCTACTACTAATATGATTAGTCTCATGTCTCTCATATACTTGTAATATATATTGCCTCGCCCTAATTTCATATCAGGTGCAATTCAAACTTTGTACTATTGCTGGGAATATCAAAAGACACGTCCAATAATAATTCTTTGCCCAAGTTAAGACAGAAATAATTACAATAAATAAATGCTTATCCTCTGTTTCCACAGATGAAGACACCAGCGATACAAAACGACTTTAGTTACTACAGACGAAGCGTGTCGAGAGGCGGGCTGATTAACGCTGAGCTACCTCCTGGAGAGGAGCCTCACATAACGGCAGAGGTCGCCAACAGAATGTCCCTCTTCTACGCACAAGCCACGCCGATGTTAAAGGTGCTATCAGAAGCCACCAGCCAGTTCGTGAATGATAACCAGCAAGACTTGGAAAATACGACGGAAACCCTCAGCACTATGGCTAAAGTCTGCCTCAGGATGTTGGAGAACCCGTAAGTACATTGATATTTAATTTCATAGTCCTGTGGTACAATTATAAGGGCCTTGTTTTCTACATAAGAGAGATCTTCTTATTGCGTGTCGTAGCAAAATAAATGGTTTTTCTTTCTTTCTATCTACCATGATCTTAACGATTTGGAAGCGAGGAATGTTCGTAATTTGAAAGATACAAATTGACCAAAGACCGCTGCTGCCCAGTTTCTGTCAAATGAAGTATCATGTATAGTTAAGTAATGTATATTTGGTCGGCTCTTGGGCTGCGTCAGGACTCAGACTTTGGAGTCGCGCTGGGTTGCGCAAGCGGAATCCACCACGTACGAAACAAATACTCGATATGGTTGAACTTGTCCAAAGTGCGAGCCGGTGCGCACACGATCTGGGGAGTCTTTGTTTCGTGCGACACACACGTGAAGAGATGAGTTGGTCAAAATTGTTATCCCACAGTATACGATTGTACCACATAGCTATTAACCGTCCAATAAATAGACAGCAATTCTTATTATAGCACGATACTCCCTACAATCGAATTCCAATAGACCTTCGTCCATTTTCTTTTTATCTATTCAACGTGAACGTGATCTTTCCCAATTTCCCATGAGAAACTATTCAGCACGTTTTCGAATTTATAATGGCCATTGGTCTTGCCCAGAAGTTGTATAAGTACTTACTAGCCTAGAATTTTTACACATAAACCTTCTTTGTTGCGCCATATTTACATTAAAGTATTCATAGTAGATGAATTTCAAAGCAATGAAACAAGAAATGGTGTCAACAAGGCATAACAATGTTTACACTATACCAGTATCCAGAACAATGCTCGCAATGAGGATCAAAAGAGTCGTAATACTCCCGTTCCAGCCGTTTCCAAACTAGACCGACACTATAAACCTACCTATGAGACACTATTCTCATATTACAACCTGATTTACGAACTTAGCTCTTATACCAACGCAATATGGTACACCTGTAATAGCTTTCAGCTTCGAAAATCTATTTACGTCAAACTACGATAGGTCCAGACTTTATCGAAGTTAGTTCAGTAGATCAATGTTGAACAAAACATTTCTTAAACTTATTTTCTGACATCTGTCTCCGAGTTCCTTTGGCTGGGGTAACAGCTGTATAGTACGATTAATGGACTTTGAGAACTTCTACGAAATTGTACTACTGTTATTTGGAACGAATATCATGTTATTTGTTGCTTTTAATAGAAGGTATTAGTTTTGATTTTAAAGTATTATCGGAATTGTAACAAAATTCCTTATGCGTGAACAGTAGCTATTTACAGGTGGTAAAGTAAACACTAGGACGGTAGTGCGTAGTAGCGTCACCGCAATGTGCTGTCCGAGTTATCCTTGCAACAATAGGGGCGTATTCATTACACGAGATCGTGTGTCGAGCCACGACATCGATACGCTCGACCCACCGTCAGAGCACAACAACGTCGGAACATATAAATAAAAGATAAATCAGCTGTCACTTGTACCAACACGTGCTTCCAGTCATGTTTGGAGTGCGCCGCACCACTCCATTTTGACATTATCATGTTACTAATTAACGCAAACTTGCTCGTCCTCACCCTGACCAATTTGTGAGCCTGCGGACGTCCAAATGTTAAAAGTTTCAGTTATAATTACGGCACAGTTTCAAACAACTTACTGTTCTGTTTAGCTTTTGACAAAATTAGTTTCGTTCAGATTACTGAAGTTAGAGAGCTTGATAAATAGCTGTATTGTTTATATTAAATTGCTATCAAATATCGTATCTCCCCCGAGATTTGCCGATTGGACAGATACTACTGAGAAACTAATTTACCACCCTTCCCCTCGTCTATTTAGGGGTGGTAATCAGAAATGCGCTTGCAAGTTCCGAGTAGAAAGCAATTCCTTAGATTGCTTTCAACTTCCGACTATTTTCGTGCTATCGGCGAAGTTTTCCAAAATTAACCGAGACAATAAATCAATTGTGGAGGTCGACACTCATACCTACGCCACATGTTACTTGATAACTAAAACATGTGTCTTGTTTATCACATATCGTATCAGGATTAATTGCACATGCCGTTATAGCCATAATAATGTTGTTACATCAGCATAGCCGTAAACGTACAGGCGCCATTGAATGTCAAGTTTTATTTCCCAATTACTTAGAGACTTTCTCGAAGCCCCAGTCGAGTACCTTTCGTGTTAAGTGACCTCCTACGCTTTTTGTTCTCTTTTATTAGTGTTTCCTGGCTGAACACCAAGTTTTTGTCTGTTTAGGTTACGGATTGACTTGTTTACATAGTTCCAACACTTCAGACTAAACATTCGTACAGGTTACTCTGTTCTGTTGTATTTTACGTTCGGTTTGTTATGAACAGTTCGCTTTCTACTTACGCAGTTTGACGGGAATATGTACGTTTTTAATTAAGCCATAGATAACAGTTTCCTCTGTTGCACTTCCTTATCAATACCATACGCGTTCCTCCGGTTGTACGCGTAATTTCGTCCACTACCTCGCATCGATTGGCCCCAAGTGACCGCTTCCGCGCTGTAGCATGTAGTTATGATGTAGCTTCGATATTATGTACTACATAATTGATACTACCTATTTGTTCGTTCTGCCTTTCGTATTTAGACGTAATAGCACCCCTTTTGATAGCGTTACTAATGGACAAATCCGGATGTCCTTAAACATGATTATTATTATCCTTCTCATTAATCGCTTTGACGATAAAATTCATTGACTGTGTAACTAGAATTATGTTCCTATCTAAAATACTTAAGTAAGTACGTAAACGGTAAAATGACAACGTTATTGAATCATCGGAGACGGAACGCTAAAACATGTCCTATTTAATTTAGAATAGAGTCGTTATCTTTGTAAACGAACGGAATGATATCCTATGACACACTGTAATGTAACATGATTCTGTTTGAATTTTCTTTGAATTAGTCGAAATATGTTGATTGATTTGATACAAAGGTTAATGTATGAAATGTAAGTACCTACGTTAGACGTACTCGAATGATTCGCCGTCGCCATAAATACAAAATTAGCAGTTCCTTCATTGAAAGCGACAATACAGACGTGATGAGAATTAATTATTATTGTCGCCATTTTTTGTCCACCGATTTGTCAGCCAGTCGCTTGTACTGAACCGGAGCTTGTAATAGTCAACAGTCAAATTTGAGTCTCCAATTAAAACTTGCCGTGCTCGTGTTGTCTCAGGATCTAATTATTTCCGTAATAAAATTATTTACTCGAAACTAATGTAGCTTTACTTTACTTCATTACTATATTATAAGTGATGTGTGATTTCAGTTTTGACTTTAGCATTTACCTACTTATTCATTTACTTCTTTCCCCATTTTGAACTCCGCCGAATATTACAATATTTTATCAAATAAAACAATTTTCTTACGGAATATTTTTCTTTGCTATATTCAAATGATAATGTATGTGCATATTTGATGAGTGCTCTAAGGTATACATTTAGACAGACAGTGATATCGGTGTCGTTCGATGCCTAGATAGTCGGCAACAAGACGATAAAACCAACAGAGTTGTGTACTCATCCAGTAGGTACGGCTACGTAAGACTGCGTAACTTTAAACTAACCGTCTAAACATTTTCTCCTTGCGACTGAATATTCAGCGAGATAAATTTAGTTGATTTATGTGATGTGATAATATTACGCTATAGTAAGCATCTACTGCTTGAAACACGCTGGAATTAAATTCCAGCACAGGAACTAGATACAAAATTGTTGGTATAAATTGTTTCTGTTATTAGGCCGAATGTAGAACATTAGATTATGAATTAACAAAACTTCCGAAATGAATCGCTGTTATTCAGATTAGCAGACGTGGCTTCCGTCGTGCACAAATAAAGGTACAACGTACAAGTAACATTCAGCATTGTACAGTTTAGTGGACGTACCTGTCTGTGCGGTGCATACGGGATCCGACAGCCCGTGGGCGGCGACCCAAATCCACAGCACGCCAGTCGTATGTAGCTTTATTGTGTCGTAAATTCAGTTTCTTTACGTAAACATAACGCGAGACCCAAAACAAACAAGAACGGAACTTATTTATTTACATAGTCATATCAAAGCGCATGTATTTAACCCGAAAAATTAGGACATTCAAGATATTCTGCTAGTTACACAAATCTGTGTTTCTAGTTTAAAGCCATTCACCCGAGACCGGGCCGCGGTATTTAATTACACTTATTTCCCCAAATAAATTAATATAAATAGATTGAAGCTGACACATATTTTATTAATTTTTCAGGAAATTGGTAGCTCAGTTTAGTCGCGAAGAGACTTCGCTGCTAGTTCTGCGCGTGATGGTCGGACTCATCATCCTGTACGACTGGGTTCACCCGTCCGGTGCCTTCTGCCGCTCCTCGTCTGTGGACGTGAAGGGATGCGTCAAGTTCCTGCAGCAGCAGCCCCCCACTAAGGCGGAGCCCCTGCTGAACGCGCTGAGGTATACGACGAAACATTTGAACCACCAGTCGACGCCGAAGAACATCAGGACGCTGCTGGCTGCGTGAGGACAGCACTCGAGCCTTGCATGTTGCTGTGGGGAATGATGCGACAATAATTACCTGTGGGGATACCTCGTTGGCACGCCTTTATTTTGCTCCTTAGCGATACATACCTTAGTATACGTCTAACACCGTCTCTCATCGCTACACTTCGAACGTCGAATGACGATGGACCACGACATAACGAACGTTTAATGTACCTAATACATAAGATTTCCATTGTAACATAGATAGGGGTAACTGTATCTATATCTGACGAGGCAGTCGCTAATAATTCCTGAGAAATAAGAAAATCATATCATTGTGAGATATGGTCATACACTGTGGCACACTTGGATGAGAGAATGTTACGTGTCGTCTAAATATTGTTCTATCTTATAATTCCTACGGGTGAACAATAATATAACAACCTGTATTTTATTATTATCTACGGTTTCAATTAACTCTTACTAAATTCGGAAACGTTAATAGATATTAAAATTTAATGTATCTATCAAAATTATATTTTCCTTACGTTATGTAGTTAGCTTGCTTTAAAAGCAAAAATGTGAAATGTTATAATATTGAGAAGCTATCCCTACACTCCCACGTTCATGCAAGGTTTCACTGGACCCTCTTCGTCTCTACAGAAGTCTAGCTGCCAGTCGCAACTCGTAAGTTAGCTTATAAACTATCATAGGAAGGCTTAGACACCTCTAACGTATAATTTAATGAAAATGAGTATTATTTACATTTATTCTACGATATAAAACTGCCTTGGATCATATTGATTGGTTACCACACAATTTATTAGTGCAATTCATTCGAGAATTTATTGTCATTGTTTAGATGTGTACCTTGGCGTATCCTTTCTAATAATGCACCTGAGTATCGCAGAATGCTAACATTTGATTTATATTGTGAAGTTGATATAACGTTATTAGGTAGGTAATTAGTCATTGTATTATGTATTTTCCTTGATACTTAGGTGAAAAGGATACGATTGCTAGATGTACTCAACAAACATTTGGTCCCAGTGTTGGGTGGTATTACTAGATATTGTAAATTTTGTATACTTAGCACAAAATTTATTGTTACGCACATCTCCGTACTTGGAGGGCAACCTGCGTATGTATTCGGTTCCAAAGATTTATTCAGAATGTTCATTACTATCTACTTATTTCGCTCACTACATAATTCGTGCGATGTATTATTTTTTAAAAGACTGAGATAGACACTCGCGAATATTTCATTGCGTTTCTCGTTGATACAGTTCCATTTCTTTTAATTAAGAAACCAGAAATGTATGAATCATGATATGCCTTAATGAATGAAAGAAATGGGCGTACCTTTAACAGATATGAGTAAATACATGCCTTTTCTAAAATTATTATAAAATGTTAAGTATGTCGTGTTAACAATGTTGAATTTATGCATGTACCACTGCCTTGATGTTAACTAACATAATAATTTTAAATTGAAATTTATAGGAATAATGTACCTAATATGATTCACTATTTGATGTATAAACTCATATGTAAGTATAACGATTAAGCGTGTATTGTTTATTTACAAGTTCATAAGTATTTACATCATTATCCCAGTTTAGTTTGACTGGCACACTGCCTAGAGTGCTGGAACGAGATACACTATATTTTTTAATTATATTTAAAGCCGCTGATTACGCTCAATTGCATGTCGAATTAATTCTATGTAAATAAGATCTCGATCTATTGATCAGATTGAAATTTGTGTTTAATCAACTCCGAGATAAACACGCAAATGTAAACGGAATTTATTATACGAACGATTTGACGAAGATTGAAACAGTTTGATTTATGTTATGTCATTTCTGGTTTTACTGCCACTCACCTGAAAATCGTTTATAAGATTGAAGGTCGCTAATCTGACTGGTGTGAATATACGTCGAGCCAAAACTTTCGACCCTGTCGACCACTGCGCATTTTTATCTTAATTTGTAGGTAATGGCAATGTCTTCAAATCGGTGAGAAAATTTGACTCGTCGTATATGTCCCTAATGTTAAGTTTACAAATGATAATAACAACCTTATTTGTTAACCTGTTCAATTCATATTTATTGATACCTAACATAGCTGTCAGTATATCACTAAGCACAAACACTTGTCTTATGTGTATGTTAGATTAAGTAAAATTATTAACTTAGAACGGCAAGTTATATGATGCACAGTCAGCACAATACTTTATTATAGTTATTATTATATTTAATATAGTACCCTTGTTGAATATTATCTTGTAATTGCGACTGTTGCTTGCAATGAATAGGTACGATGTACGAATCAGATGTGCACCCCGAATTGCATTTACTGCGAGGAATTGAAGGTTTGAATAATAATATCGTTCCCTAAATTAACACTGCCCAAATAAGTAAATTTTATACAATATTTTTTAAATAATAAATAAGTTTTCTAAAATTATTCCAAGATTATAATAATTCCAATCACTCCATGTTGAGTCTAAGCATACTTTGAGCAAAGTGGTAGTGTTAGATGGGCGGAACTAAAAGTATTGAATGCTTATGATTGTAGAACATTAAATTATAGAAGGGACTCTAAGGTCGCCATGAATGTTTGTGAGTAGAATGAAGCCGTTATAGTACTATTTACGTTAAAACTTGAACAATTTACTTGCATTGTTTACTCAGAATTTATTATAGCACCGGAATTTGTTAACAGTTTAGCAAAATGTTTAGTAAATTCTTCTAGAAAGTTAATAAAATGCAAAACATAATATTTACTATGTAGTTATGAGAAATTGTTGTATGTATTATTTGAACTGCAACATTTTGTTATTGTTTAAGGTGGTTTTGTATGATAGACCTATTTTTCTTAGTTATCATTTATTTATTGTATATAATAAACACACCAAAGTTATAAGTAATAAATAAACTTGGATAGATTCTTGTAAACTGTTGTTTTATTTTAAGTAAAAGTCGTATAAACAATGAAACAATTTATTCTTAGCTTAAAAAATATGTACATTGATGTGCTAGGTGTTGGCGGGGCGTGGCTTGAGGATGAGCTTGCCCGTGTCGTCACAGGACATGTTGAAGTCGTTGAGTACGGAGCGCGTGCGAGCCGTGATGATGCTCGGCGCTACCACCTTTCTGTGCACCCCCATCATGAATAACAATACTGGAAAATATCAAAACTCTTAAACTGACTAGTTTACAATTATTTGTTTACCACTTAGATAGTATTGTAGAAAGTAATGCATAATAAAATCTAAAAGATATTAAAACAAGTTTGTTTTCGGAGAGGGATTTAAGTTATTAACTCACATTTCTTAGTCATAATTTTCAAACTACGAAATAATAGATTTTTAATACGTTAATTAGCTACTCACAACAGGAGATAATCCTAAAGTTTTAGGATGTGCTACACTTTTTCAAAACAAGTTGTGGGTAAAAGTTACCTAATATAATAAATACCTGGAAATTATAACAAGATATATATTAACTAAAAATCGCTGGTTACGTGGCTACGTAACCGTCGATTGCGCGAAATCGCCGCGACCGCGCCCGCTGCTCATGAGGAAGAACCCCTCTGTGGTTCGAAACTAGTAGAGCTTTTCTCAGTATATTCAAGTGAGTAACCCGCAATTTTTAGTTAATTTAGTATGTCTCACGATAGTTATTATAAGATATAAGTTTACATACCTAAAAAAGTGGAGGTAAAGGCAAAAAACGGGTGATTCCAGAGAGACTGTGTGAGGGAGACAACTGGTGTGAGCGGGTCCATCAACCAATGGTAAGCCGCTATTGCTGTGCACAATGACACCACTGTCAGTAAAACTGAAACCAAAAGAAAATTAATTATTAGCTACCTATACTATTCTAGCTACATCCGCAAGGTGTTACCCTCTCTGCTCTGCTTCTTTTGATAGTAGTGTGATGTTTTAAACCTCACAACTAAAATGAATTTAACTACTTGCTAACTTAAAATTAATTCAATTATATGGCTTTCTCACATGAACTATTCCAAAAAATCTCTACTAGTACATGTACCGCATTGGTTAATAGATAAAAAATATTTACTTATTGACATGATTTCTTGTCCATAATTATATTTTCTAATTTCTTTGAAAACATTATAATAATTACAATTTTAGGTTGGCTCCTATCCTTCTATAATTAAGAATTGCTGAGTAATCCAATAAGAATCTAAATAGATTACTCCAAGTCTAATAATAGCAGCTAAAAGCAAAAACACAGGAAAACAACATTCATCATGATATGCACAAATGTTCCATATTATGATAATATTATGATTGTGCATTCAAAGTAAGACATAAGGCACCATTGTCTATTCTGTTAAAGAATTCTTATAATAGGAACTATATTCTTTACAATATTACTTAAGAATTAGACAAAAATGAAATAATTTAGTTATGACTATTAACAACTTAAATATAATTCTTATTACTTGTTAATGTATTTGAATATAACAACCAAAAGATTTTAGTTAGATAATAAGGTGTTGAAACTTCACATACTTCTCCATCTCATAGTAGCTGGCTGCAGACATCCTATAACTTCAGTCAGGCGTCGCTCGAAAGCCTTTAGGTCTGAAACCACAAACATATTTTGTTACATTTAAAATAACTAACAGTTTGAAGGTTACTTTATAAATCGAAAGATAACAATATATTAATGTAAGGTTTTAAAAAAAACATTTACAATAAATTATACTACTTCACAATATTAATTCCGGCGCCAATAAAAATAAATCCAGTGCATCAACGAACACTTACCATCGCAAGCTGTTTGTTCTAACGACATTTTGTTTTCTTTCGTACAACAATCAACATTAACATCAATCTTAACTATACTATACTACATATTGAGCAATTATCTATCGATTATTTAAATAATTTCAGTATAAATCTAATCTAAAACCTAGAAGTCACTTTAATCTGTAATTTACCCTTATTTTGACAATATCACAATAAATCAATAAATGACAGCTGAAGCCGACTGACTTCGACACTTGACAGAAAACTGCTATGTTGACACTGTCAGATTTTCAAAACTGTCAGTTAAATGACACATTGACATTCAAAAACCACGTTCATTGAAGTACATTTTTTTTTTTTTTAAGGGACAAGCCCGTCACAACCTCCCAAAACCGCTGCAACTCCTGTAAGCCAGGATCTACAGTAGATACAACCATGAAAACACCAGAACACTGAAGTCCGGCGCGTCTCAGGGACATGAGTAACTGTCTTGGTTCCCGCAACGAAGTGAATCAGAAGATATTATAAGAGGAGAAGAAGAAAAAACTATGGTTTTCACTTCCCTCGGTGAATTACTGCAGGAGACAGAATGAATTAAGCCCAAAGGCACAAAAAAAAGAGACTGTACAACTGGGTGAGGCCCAGTCGCCAAGCACCACGGAAATTTGACTAAAAACTAAGTGGGTCCTATGTGTGAGCTGTTATACTTGCTTCCAATAATAGGTATGGCAAAAACGCCTAAACGCACTGAAATTCGTTCTAGATTCCACAAGGTCCGTATAATAAACTACACCTGACGAAACAATTAAATTATTTAACATAGTGTTACGTTCATATTGCCAGAGATCACACTCCCAGAGTATGTGATGGGCCGACTGCTCGTATCGCATATATATCAATAAGTTTAAATGAGAACAATTTGCTTTTAAAGTTGCCGTGGCCAGTAAGAAATTGGGCAACACAGTGATCCACTTCCAACCATGTCCTCTCCAGCCGCTCATGCACGGATGGGAAGAACTGATATAGGTGGCGGCCCTTAATAGAAGTTGCCCATCTACACTGCCATTCGGTTATAAGCTCGCCCCAAACGTCCGTCATTGGCTTAAACAATCTATCAATTTTATTTCTATCACGTTGTGCTAGAAAGCTTGCTGACAAATTAGGCCTCGCACTGTAGTACATAGCAGCACGTCGCTGCACCTCAAGATCTACCGGAAGGACGCCTGCGAGCACAGGTAGGGCCTCAGTGCTAACCGTCCTATAGGCCTTACACAGGAAAATCAAGGCTAGACGCTGGCCTTGGAGAAGTTTTCGCCGTACCGCGCCTATTGTGGCCCTATCAGCCCAGATAGGTGCCCCGTAGCACACGCATCCCAGGTAGGTTGCTCCGTATATGATCCTAAGCGTAAGAAAAGAGAGACCCCAGGTTCATTGAAGTACATATTTATTTATTTCTTATTTTTCTCTTGTTTTTCTCCAATAGATTCCCCTGCTGGCGCTCTCCATTACATAAATGTCCTAATAGGACCATACCTTATATGCCGCGAAGAGGCCAGCACAACCCCTTTTTGGAGACTCATTACATAACAATAGGTGCCTATAACAAGCCCACAACGAAATCGCGACTTTTGGATCATTAGGAACAGCTAATGGTCAGGAATAGAGATTTTGCCAAGATGCGAAACTCTATAGGTAGGTATCACAGTTGTATGAGCGTTAGGTAGGTAATATCGCCCACCAATGTGACTTTTTCCGAGTTATATTTTACTTTCTATGATTATCCATACACCGCTAAGAGACGGTGAAGGAAAACATCGTGAGGAAATGGGCTTATAATTTCTAATTATAAGTTTATAATCGTTAACCCGCATTGAGCAAGCGTGGTGATTAATGCTCAAACCTTCTTCGTGTGAGAAGAGGCTAGCCTAGGCAGACTTTATAGACTGTTGATGATGATGAAGTAGGTACCATTTTAGTAAAACTTTGACGTAGTAGCACTTTTCACATCGGCGGCGGCGACCTCATCGCGTCCGGCCCTAGTCAGGGCCATGATGCGGAGCGAAGAGGCCTGGGATGCCGTCTCCTCCTTTTGCGAAGCAGTCATGCTAGCTAAGGAGGAGGCGGGGTGCGTGAGCGAGCGAAGCGCTACCTCCTCACAACCCAGCCGTCGCGAAGCACACTCCGGGCGTCGCTCGTGGATCGTGGCACGATCTCTGGCCACCGTAAGCACGGGCCTGCGGACGGCGAGCATGGCTAGCTCGCCGCCCGATCAGAACCAAACCCAAGCGAACAGCGCGTCGCGTCCCGCGCGCCTTAAAGAGCCATCAGACCACCACGGATGGGCCCCAATAGGGCTGATGCCGATACGGAGCTACGGAGGACTTAACGGGTTGCCGGGGCTCCGGCTCGAAGCAGGAGTAAGTAGGAACGGGACCGCCTTACCAAGGCGGGAGAAGTCATCCGATCCGATCCGAAAAGTAGCACTTATCAATGTTACAAAATTATGTTGATGGTTTTAACAAGCATTTTTTAGTAAACAGATACATTTCACTACCATAAATATTTATTTTATTATCATATTATTTGATATTGAGCCATAAATCGCAAAAAGCTTCCGTGTTACCCTGGAATATTCACTATAGGTTTTTTTTTGTTTTTATTAAGGGGGGAAAATCATCGAATGACTGCTCCCGCCCGCCTGGGTGAGGCGGGAGGGAGTGTCAGACTCTTACTGATTAAAAACCACCCCGTTCCTTCTCCTGCACGTCGAGCCGTAGCCCCGGTTACCCATTAGGTTCTCCGCGACTCCGAATCGGCATCGGCCGTATTGGGCCCCATCTGTGGTGGTCTAATGGCTCTTTGAGGCACGCGCGGAACGCGACGCGCCGTTCGCTCGGGTCTGTTTCTGGTCGGACGGGGAGCCACCCATGCTCGCCGTCCGCAGGGCCGCGCTTACGGTGGCCGGAGATCGTCTCGCGATCCCCGACGCCCGGTGTGTCCTTCGCGATGGCTGGGTTGCGAGGAGGCAGCGCTTCGCTGCCTCACGCGTCCCGCCTCCTCCTTAGCTAGCATGACTGCTTCGCAAAAGGAGGAGACGGCATCCCAGTCCCATTCACTATATATACCTACTTAAAAGTATTTTTGAGACATCTCAATATCTTATTTAGCATCTTCAATCATCAAAAAATATCAAAGATGAAACAAGA
This sequence comes from Spodoptera picta, assembly GCA_038387885.1. Taxonomy (NCBI): domain Eukaryota; kingdom Metazoa; phylum Arthropoda; class Insecta; order Lepidoptera; family Noctuidae; genus Spodoptera; species Spodoptera picta. Next base: position 883,557 of record JAZHFQ010000211.1, on the reverse strand, counting down.
TTGATATAATGGTGAATGTGAATGATAAATTGCTAAATTGGTGGTTGGTGGGCTGAAATGGGCTGGCTGATGTGATAATATTAAAATTTACCGCTCTTTTTTCACTAGTCTAGTGTCAAAACAACTTCCGTTTACGAGGCTGAGGCTGGTTTGCTTTGTACACTACATATTATAAGACAATATATAATGTATACCTATGTGTTGTGTGTTATATTATTATTTTGTCTAAAGTCTGAACGGATGCCGGTCGCGAACGGATCATTTACAAAGAGGGGACAAAGTGCAATAATTTGACACTTGATAAACTACTATTCTGGACTTTGGAACCAAACATAACGTTACATACTCAACTATTCAAGGTTCGTAAACAGGTTAAACCTATTATCTTTTTATTTTCGCAATATGATTGTCTACCAGATTGCATATAAATAAACCTAACCTTTGGAACCTCAATCAGTTTACGATTTGATACACAGAACTAACATTTAACATTTTTTTTTCGAGATTTAGTTGAACATTCTTCATACCTAGTAATTTCTTATCTGCAGAATGTTTCCGCTAAGGCAGTTAGTTAGCAATGCCTCCAGAAGGGTTGTGCCTAGTTTTAGGGCTATGTCTAGCTCAGGCCCTCTAGTGGACACAGCTGTTGACAATGAAGGAATAGCAACTGTGACGATGCAGAGGCTGCCGGTAAACAGCCTCAATCTGGACCTTCTAGAAGCCATGGACAAGGCACTTGATGAAGTTACCAACAACAAATGCAAGGGAATGATTTTGACATCTGTAAGTTAATATTTTTATGTGTTCTATTTTCAAATTAATACTGTAGTGTCAATGAAAGTTAACTTGTTTTTTTGAATTTAGTTTTAAATGGAATGAAGTCATTATCAACCCAATATCTAAATGACAATTTAACTAATTAATTTCTAGGCATCACCTACTGTGTTCTCTGCTGGGCTAGATATAATGGAGATGTATAAACCAGATATGAAGAGGGTTGAAACTTTCTGGAATACATTACAAGAAGTATGGACCAAGCTATTTGGATCCAGTTTCATCACAGCTGCTGCCATCAATGTAAGATTTTACATATTTATATGAATACTAGAACTTTTCCCAATATATTCATGTGAGTAACCCGCAATTTTTAGTTATTTTAGTATGTTTTATGATAGTTATTATAAAAAATATTCTTAGTTTGCAATCTATGACATTAATAAATTTGAGAAAGATGACCTATGTAATTTTAGGATAATTATGTTATTATGAAAATTTTGTTCATATTTACCTAATAGAAAAGTTTCTATCATAAATTCATTATTTAGGTATATTTTACTATCAACAACAAATAAACCTGGTTATTCTATGATAAAAATTTGGCCATAAAACAGTCAATAGCCAAAATAAAAATAAAAAAACTAACAACAATTTACCTACCTTAGTTTTAATAAAAAAGAAACAAAAATATGAGTGTATTGAATGAAAAATTTTCCCACATAATTAAAAACTCTTTGTACTTTAATGTAAATTCATAAATTAAATTATTGTACAAATACATTTTTATATTTCTAAAATTTAATTTCTGGTTGCTAGTTGCTACCATATTTTTAACCTGGTCCTGCATTTAATATCTGAGGGAAAAACTAAGGTTGTTATATTATTTACAAACGGAAAATAAAGTACCTATTGTAGTAACCATAGACAAATAATAAAAGAATACTGAAATTAATACTAGCTTTTAAAAATCCCATATTTTAATCAGATCGGAAATGATATAAAATACATGTATGTATAAAAATGTAGCCTGACAAGGAAGGAAGAATGTTCTTGTCATACATGTATAAAAAAAAGTAAATTGGATGGAACTGTTTGTACAACCCTACCACAGCATTGCACTAATGATAACAGACCAATTTGAAACATGTAAAACGAGGTGTATTTAAATAAATAAGTAATTAGTTCATCACATGAACATTTTATTTTATTGTTTACATGCTGATATGGGGATCCGATTGTGAAATGTAAGTTTTTAGTATAATCGTTTTAGTCAGATTATTTAATTTTGAAGTAAGAATTAGGTCATCATGGCTATTTAGTACTACTTTTGTGATTAGATAATAAATCCCCAAGCTCTCATCGGTGCCCACTCTCCATTAACTCTATTATTTTTCCCGATTTTTAGAGACTACTTTTGTATGAACAGAGATTTATATCAAGTGATTAACTGAATTTCATAGTTTTTTAGAAAATCTCACCAAGTCAAGAGTGACTGATAAACATATTGTGCTCTTTAATTGCATGAGGCTATGAGGGTTATAGGTTCAGCAAAAGACAGCTTCCGGCTGATGGTAATAATGATTATGCGAGTGTGATGCGAGTAGTTTCATTCATTTAGGCTCTGTTTCACCATCTCATTATTTTTCAGTTAGTTTAACGTGCAGATTATTAAATTTTCCATAAATTATGAATGGTGTCATATCGAAACATGTGCACATTTGTAAATCACCTTACACATTTTATCGCAATATGCATCAATTATTCTGACTTCTTTGGACAAATGATTATTCCTATTTAATACCTATCAAAGAGGGAATTACCTACATTGAACGCCAGACACATTATTCAATCATTATGTAAATCTGCTTTTATTATTTATTTATTTGACAGTGTTTATTTACAATTACACATACTACAGTATTAGTATACACATTTAGTTTAAAAAAAGACTTTTATGATAAGTATTAACTTCTTAAATCCCACTCTCCAGGGTCACGCTCCAGCAGGTGGCTGTCTCTTGGCAATGTCCTGTGAATACCGTGTGATGATGAGTGGAAAATACAGCATAGGTCTGAACGAGACGGCGCTTGGTATTGTGGCTCCCAACTGGTTCATGCACACTATGGTCAACACTATACCACAGAGGCAAGCGGAGCTGGCCCTTACTACTGCTAAGATGTTCTCTGTCGACGAGGCTTTGAAGGTGATTTGCAACACAGTTTTTTTAAAGATAGTTTAGTTCTATTTTGTCATTTGTTTTCTAGATGTTTTTTGACTACACCAATTTCAACTTAATTCGACTAACGAAGCCATCCTTAGTGCCTTCTAAAGGTGTCAATAATTATCACAATGATGAATGAAACATTCTTTATCTTTTTAAAATAAAGAATATTCTCGATTTTGATACCATGCCACTTGAATAAATACATGTAGGCCTAGGGGTGACGATAAATTCATTTTTAAAATTTATCAAATATATTCTTACAATAATTATATTAAATACACAAAAAACATTACTCGCGAACCCTACATTACACATTCCGCTATCAACAGATAAAAAGTAATTCAAGAAGATTAAAAAAGCAGTGTCATAAAGTTAAACAATTTATTTTTTATCAGTTTTCCCTTATTAGCTTAAATAAATTGTATGCCTATTATTTCCTATTAATGTAAATCCATTTCCTTTATAATTGGTAACTTAAGTAACTACATCATTAAAATATTTCAGGTTGGTCTAATCGACGAAACTGCATCAGACAAAGCAGATGCGGTCGCCAAATGCAAGCAATTTATCAAGAAGTTCGACAAAATCCCACCGTTAGCTCGTTTCCTAACCAAACAGAAGATTAGGGAAGCTCCATTAAAATGGATGATGGAAAATCGTACCCAAGATACTCAAGAGTTCTTAATGTTTGTGGGCCATCCTAAAGTGCAGAAATCTTTAGAAATGTACATACAGGCTTTGAAACAGAAGGGTGGCAAATGAATGTAGTACTATTAAAAGTAGAGGCGAATTAAACCTATAGAGCGTCCTAGGCAAGCACCTAGTTAGGCGCCCTTAATTAATATATTAATTTGACTTGACCGTTATTCGAAGCTTATTTAATTGAGATAGGCCTTCCGCTTCCCCCTTCCGCTTTTCCTATATGTCTTATCTCTTTCTACTACGTCACTTCCATTTGGCAGTGGTGGGGAGGCTTGTTAAGAGAGACTCGCCATTTTTATTTCATTGGCGTCTTGTTTCCCGCCGTAAACGGTTGTGCCTTGTGAGTCACAAGACAACCATTCACAAGTTGTGAAACTACCTTCCGATTTTATTATTATTTCTTTTTTATAAAAGTGATAAATGTCCTAACGGCTTTTATTACAATTGTAAAAATTTTAAATTAAATAAAGATTATTCTTTCGTTATCTATTATGGAAAATTCAGGTAATAATGGCGATTATTCATGTTGTTCCTGAACACTTCTTCGTATGGAAGTGTCGATCTAAACGTAAGTTTCGAAAACTATCTAAACAGGTACGTAACCTTTAGCAATAAATAGTTTGTACGTGACATGCATTTCTGTCTAATGTTATTGAAAATTTATAAGAATATTATTTTGATGTTGATGACCTGATAAATTGTTTTGATGTATGTCTATCAAAGTGTCTTCGGATAAAACTCAAGAGCTGTGCTCCCAACAGAACTGTTGGTTAATTCGGTACAGTCTTGGACTGTATATTGCATACGTGGAATTGCTGACGCGATACCCTATGCTATAGCTATTGCTCAGAAAATCGGGTGGATTTGTTCCACTATACGAACAAAGAACGAAGGTTCTGTTCGACTGTTAATAATATTGCACAGTTATTTGTCTGTTGTACCTAATTATCTTGCAAAAGTGAGATGACTATGCAAATATAGAACCGAAGTGAGTTTCTATTATATAATTTGTTGCTTTTATATTAAGTTTCGAGTTTAAAGTTAATGGTATACTTGATTGAATATTGTGTGCACTTTAACAAGGGATTTTCGGAACCCTTCAAACTGTTAACTGATACATGTGATATGCTACTTCAAAAGTACCCTTTTTCCACAGGGGATTTTAGTAAGTACCTAGTCTTAAGCTTTATGACAGATTGTTTGCGGACATCGTTCTGAGATTCTCCAAATACTAAGAGCGCAGAGAGGTTTACTGCCGCTGTAGAATAAGCTGGTGGCGTGAGAAAATGTTTTTGGCCATTGCAAAAGGTAAATATTACATCTACCTCGCAGGTAGATCCAAAAGTTTCGAGGCCCATCGCAGGGACCACAGCCTTACAAAGCCCTCGCAGGGTTTTTACTCAAGGTTTCCAACACATTAATACACATTCGCAATGTGCTAGCAGTATCTCACCTTAGCAATAAACCCGTCTCCGCAAGGTGGTGACAACGGCAATAAACCCGCCTCCGCAAGGTGGTGACAACGGCAATAATCCCGCCTCCGCAAGGTGGTGACAGCGGCAATAATCCCGCCTCCGCAAGGTGGTGACAACGGCAATAATCCCGCCTCCGCAAGGTGGCGACAACAGCAATAAACCCGCCTCCGCAAGGTGGTGACAACGGCAATAAACCCGCCTCCGCAAGGTGGTGACAACGGCAATAAACCCGCCTCCGCAAGGTGGTGACAACGGCAATAAACCCGCCTCCGCAAGGTGGTGACAACGGCAATAATCCCGCCTCCGCAAGGTGGTGACAACGGCAATAAACCCGCCTCCGCAAGGTGGTGACAACAGCAATAAACCCGCCTCCGCAAGGTGGTTGTATCATATTCATGCTGTTTTTTTATATATTTCGGTCGCACCAAAAAATTGGAATATCTGTCGGAGTTGGTCAAATCCTCTGCAGAATAAAATTAGCCAAGTCAGGAGCGAAGACGTGTATCATCGCCCCGTCATTGATGCTGCAGCATTGACAACAAACGACGTAAGTATTAACAACAGAGCGGACAATCTCCTGCAATTGGTAGACCGATGGGAACTTGTGAACGTCAGATTATGATAATAAAAAGGTATCGCATACCTTTTTACAAAAACTGACCCTGGTTCACCCCAATGTTGTCGGAACGAACTTGTTGAACTGGAACATCTGCTCATCAAACATCTGTTCTAGAATCTCTGACACTGTTCAGAAATGACATCAGTCATGAACAAAATAACAGAACAGGCAGTTGCGGACCGAGCTACTGAGCAGCCAAGCTTCCTACCATTGATATTTCTGCTCCAAAGGCGACCGCATCGTCCATTTGGAAATTCAGAATTTATGTATTATCTGACCGATTCGTTAATGCACATACGTGTTAATACGCATAGTATTTCACATTTTCTACAACCTGATTGTCTATGCAAAATCGACATTTCTCAGGCGTAGAGTTATTTTTCTGTGGCCCGTAGCCACGGAAGGTTTATGTGCCTAAATTATCGCAACGAATTGCTACGAATGACTTGCTTATCATTAGGCATGAGCGCAGCGCCCAATACTTTTGCTACGATTTTCCCAGACATTTGGGCAATTAGGTGTCGGGATTTTTTATTGCCATCAGGACGAAGGCCAACTTCGGACTTCGTATGAAAATTGGGCTCCATGTTCTAGAAAAGTTGGTTTGGCTATTTACACAAAAGTCATTAAGCCAGGGATCCATGGTCAAATCACAAACATTTTCCCGGTAGTAAAATTTCTGGGGTCATTTTGCCATTTAAATGCGGAAGAAATGCAAGTCACGCACAGAACTCCAGAGCCTAGTTATATTTGCTGCTTCTGCAGTTTCAAGACTCTAGTCAAGAAAAAGACTCTACTTTCAAGCGTTTCTGAACCTACAAGAATAAAATCTTAAAGGGCGATCGCAGATGGGTCTTCATTTTACCTCATGTGAACAATCTTGTGTGGGAGGAGCCAGAATTATCTTCTGTCGGTCCTACACATGCTACTTCTACCTTCTCATTCCCAGCAGCTTGCACAATGTGTCAGATATTGCTAAGGAGCTTACCTGGGCAATCTTTCTCCTGGGTCTCTGGTCAGAGCACGAGAAAGATCGTCATAGTGGTTTGATATAGGACGACATCAAGTCTGTCGCATATATCCGTTACGAAAGGGGGGGGGGCACCAAGTGGCTCCACTCCTGGATTTAAACATCAGTTTCCCATTAAACGTTCATATGCGTTAACATACACGTATTTCATGTACCAGGTATATATGTATAATGCCAAGGCAGATCATCTGTTGAGGTTTCGGAAACTTTAGAGAGCACCAGCTGTCAGCAGAATGCACAAACCAAATGGTCTCCATATGCGAAGTTCCACTGATCAACTTATTTGCGTCCAATCGAGTACATGTAGTGACATTTACGTGCCTTTATATCAAAACTACGGACAAGCCCTGTTTGGCGACGCGTTTTTTCCACATATGGAAATGTTTTAAACCCAGCGGGGGAGTTCTCTCCAAGCTTTTTGATTTCTTAGGTCCTGGATTATTTCAATCAGGCACACAGAACGTGCCTACTAGTAGTTCCTTAATGAGGGCGAGTTTTTTGGCGTGTCTCGCTTGCCATAGTACCCCGCTTCTTTACGCTTTATCACCTAGACAAAGTCCTAATTAAGAACAAAGCCGACATGACCTTGGAAGTGTGGAAACGTGAGACGTCTGAAATACTATTAAAAAGATATTCTACACAATTGAAATCTCTTAAAAAATCATGGCGTCCGTCAATACGTTAAATCTATAGTGCAGTCCTCAAAAGGTTGCACCGCACCGGAGGGGGGGGGACCCTCAGCTCCTATAGCAAGACTTTTGACTACACTTTTTTATCTATATCGGATCTCTACTGAATCAATAATTTGTCGTACAATTAAAATTTGTCACAAAAATCTGTGGTTGCTGTCCTTTGTTAACCAGAACCATATGTCCTTTAGCATGTATTGTTAAAAACTATACAATCAGTAACATTAACTTATGAACTAACACATCAGTTAGGTACTTATATTTGAGATTAACTGACTATGTAAAACATGTTGTAAATGGTGATTGATCATGTCAATACCCCTATTTGGGTCATAAACGATCTAGCTAGATTCTTAGACAGTAAACTTATTAATAGTCTTTCAAGTGCAGAGACAAACAGCTGTACTATTTCTCCTATATTCCAGGAAAAGATTCCATGACCTAACTTTCCTCGATATTGATACTAATAATTACCATAATCATAATGACGTAGACGTACTAGTTTTTCGGTCGGCTTTTAGATCAAACACTGATTCTGTTGATTAAATGGATAATAATAAATTAGCTTTCACGCACGACTTTGCCCGTGTATTTCTACCATGGGAGCATTTAATCGGGATATATCACCGAAGTCTGCCCATACCCAGCTTGTATACCAAATTTCTAAAGCTCGGATCCAGTCCAATGGACTAAGCATACCATAAGAGGCATAACTTAATGGCGTAAACTGTGATGTTATGTGTCAATTTTGAAAATAATGCAAATTTCTTAAACCGACATAGAAAAATCTAATTGCGGTCAGGATTAAGTTCCTTCTTGGTGGTAACCGATATTAAGATATCAGTAATCCCCCAAGATATCCTGTTTTGGAGTTTCAGATCAGCTGTGATCTGAAAAAATTTAGTGGATAGTTATCCTTTTGAGGCAATCCTTTCTAAGGTGTGTGTGCCTTTGTATGTCACCTTTTTATTCAATACAGACGATTAGAAAATTAGAAACGAGGCAATAAAATACCCCAGAAATATATAACATCTGTTTTTGTTCAGATCAAATACAATACCTTTCATCAAAACATGTATATGTTTTTTGATATATGCTATTTTACTTAGTTTTTCTATTCTGTGATTTTACCACATCATACCAGGTAGTACGACTGCGGTCAACGCAGTCATGCTACCTCACATTGGCGTCTGTCACTTCCACCAGGCGATAACAAACACGTCTCAATTAAATAAGCTTCGAATAACGGTCAAGTCAAATTAATGGAAGCGTTTTACCTACCAATAAAACGCATATTAATTTACTTACCTTATTCGAAGCTTATAGTCAAGCTCTGCCTGGTAATGAGACTCAATGAAATAAAAATGGCGAGTCTCTCTTAGCAAGCCTCCCCACCACTGCCAAATGGAAGTGACGTAGTAGAAAGAGATAGACATATAGGAAAAGCGGAAGGAGGGACGCGGAAGGCCTATCTCAATTAAATAAGCTTCGAATAAGGTAAGTAAATTAATATGCGTTTTATTGGTAGGTAAAACGCTTCCATTTGGCGACACGCGCGTTTCGCGGCGTCGCGGGTCCTATAACCTGGCGCTCTAGGCACTTGTCTAGTTTGCCTTAGGGATAATACGGCTCTGATTGAAAGTATTTTTTAATTGTTTTTTTTTCCAAATTATACAACTATACCTAATCATGTATGCCCTATATTGTAAGAATGAATGGCTAAGCTAAGCTATAGTTGTTATACTCGTTTATTTTTTATTGTGAACAACTTGAATTGAATAAATGAAATTTGTGCACGATGGCAATGCTAGGGCGCGAGCCGCCCGCGACGTGTTTCGACCTTGTCCGAACCATGACAAAAAGGCAAGTTCAGACACGAATATCAAAGGCGTGCGGCGGAGATCCTTTGTTCCGCGCCGCCGCAGCTTGGTTTGAACTTGCCTTTGATCATGTACGGACATGATTCCGTCGCAGAGCGGCAGAGTCGCGAGCCCATAGCGACAGGATTAATCCTGTCCGCGCGCGGCTCGCCTATAAAAGGACGCCTCCTTGCGAGGCGCAGTTTAGTTGTCAATGAAATATCACGCAGTGTGTCAATGATTGTCAATTCATCAGAGCGTCAGAACAATGTATGTAGTCGTTATATTTATAAAGTCGATCATAGCCAGTCGACCTAATAATTTGTGAATCTCCACTAGTGTTGTTAATATTATCGCAATAAAAGTATATCAGTGTACAAGAGTTTCTCCAGTTTCATTTCTACAGTCCACTTACTCTCCACAAGGACCTAGCTTGTCGAGGACTAATCCACAGCTTGATCCCTCCGAGCCCGCACAATTTCTGGTCCTTCGTAGCCGAATAAAGTTCTGGCAACATGGTGTTAACACGCAGCCGTAGTAGAGAATCCAGGAGAGAACAGACCCAGCAAGAGCCTTCAGTGACCGCCGGACCGGGTGCCAGCAGCTCGGCACCAGAATCTAGCTCGGTCCGAGTGACGGAGACAGGAAGCGGGTCTACGACGACTACCTACATAGACGCCATGCATGGTACGCTCAAGCCCAGCGATACCAGATCACGCTGTTCTACGAATTCTAGAAAGAAGCGCCTCGCAGAGCTGGAGGCCCAAGAACGGCTGGTTGAGATGGAAGCCAGTGAAGCGCAGGTAGAGCTGGAGGCCAGAAAACAGCTGGCTGAGATAGAAATCAGGCAAGCGCAGGTAAAACGAAAGCTGCATGAAATACAACTGCAGCGCCTCATAACCGAAGCTGAGTCGAGTGACGACGAGGAGTTGGTGGACGACCCCGCCTCCGTGAGAATTGGAACGTAGCTAGCGCGTCCCGCGCCGCTACCCGGAGGTGAGACTCAGCCGCCGCCACACGACGCCAGCGGCGGGAGCATCAGCAGAGACGCAGCCCACGCAGCGGCTACGACGGGTACCGGTGCCTTGGCGGGCACGCAGCCGCCGCGACATAACGACGGCTACAGAAAAGTGTGTGAAAGTGTGTGTGCGAAATCAAAGGGCAATATCGCGAGTGAAGTGTCACACGGTAACGTGAGTGATAAAGTGATAGACGTAGGAACACTCGCCGCGGCACTAGCGCAGGTCACGCGCAGTTCGAGAGAGCCCCCGAAGTACATGCAGCGGCTACCAGTCTTCGACGGAAAACCCGGTGAGTGGATAGCTTATAAGGCCACGTATTGTGACTCACACACGTACTTTTCTAGCGTAGAAAATGTTGCTAGGATTAGGATAAGCCTCAGAGGCGCCGCAAAGGAAGCTGTAGTGAGCTTATTATTTAGTCAATCTGACCCTCAGGTCATTCTAGACGCACTAGAAAGACGTTTTGGTAGGCCTGAGGCCTTGATAATGACAGAATTATGTAATATAAAGTTATTACCTAGATTAAATGATAACCCTAGGGATATTTGTATATTTGCTAGCCGTATAGCAAACACGGTGGGTACGGTAGAAGCACTACATAGAATTCAATATTTACATAGCCCCGAAATGTCGCGCAATATCATAGAAATGTTAACGCCAATATTAAGAAATAAATGGTATGATTACGCGGCTAATAGAAAGTACGAAGACACTCCCGTATTGAAGCTCCTATCTATGTTATGATACGCACAGCCGGAGCGTGTTAGTGATAACGCCATTGATGTACGACGACGGCGCAGAGTTGAGCGCACGTTCGTCGTGAGTAAGAAAACATCAAGTGAGCTTTACCCGGCATGCAAACAACACGGCCACAAATTACCAGACTGCAATAAATATAAACAACTAGACATAGATACTCGTTGGAATATATAGCAATAAACAATAACATGTGTTTTAGGTGTTTACGAAATAAACACAGAAGATTTATGTGCAGAGCGCCTATTTGTGATATCAAGGGATGCAACATGAAACATCACAAACTGTTGCACAAAGAGCGTGATGTTAATTCGATACACAACACAGCGCCGCACGCGCCGCCATCAATGACGCCTGTTATCACACATGAATCCGTGACGTCAGCGCGCGAAACAGTATCAACGACTTCGCCTCGGAATCGCCGCGCGTACCTGAAGATAGTTCCTGTGACGCTACGCGGACCACGTACAAGTATAGACACATACGCCTTGTTAGACGATGGGAGTACAGTCACCTTATTAGACGCGACAGTGGCAGACATCCTAGGTGCAGATGGGCCAGCTAGTCCTATGCAGATACAAGGCCTAGGTACGGAAGTCAAGCATGAGCAAAGCCTCACTGTTAGTCTCTACATACCCGGCGGTTATACGCCGGGGTCGTGCGGTCCATGGCCCTCTGCGGCGCCCCTGTTTGGGCGCCAAACCTGTTGCGGCGTCCCGCTCGGACGCTGCTCATGGCACAGAGGGTCATGGCGATCCGAATGATCCGCGGATACCGCACGATCTCCGGGGAGTCGGCGAACCTCCTTGCCGGATTACCGCCGTGGGATCTGGAGGCGAAGGTGCTCGCGCGCGTGTACAGCATGCGCGCGGAGGCACGTCGCCGGGGCGAAACCCCGCTGCCGCGCCAAATAGGTGCGTGGCGCGATGAGCTCCGGCGCGATCTCATGGCGAAATGGCAGCAACGACCGTAATCTATACCTATATCTATATAGATATAGGTATAGATTACTTTATAGGAATAGGTTAGTCTCGTTAGTCTCGCTACCTATTTCAAAGCGGCGGATAGGGACCTAGGTATAAGTGCCTTAAGTGCTTTAGGAAGTGAGTCCAATGTGCGGTCTATAAGCTTGAAGCTTATACTCCTTCAAGGCTCCTTCAAGACCGGCGGGAGCCCTACGGCAGCGGCACCCCACCCAAGGTTGGAGACGTCATCGTGATCTCCGACCCTTACCTCCCACGCAACAGTTGGTTCAGAGGAAGGGTGATACAGGTGCTACCAGGCACAAATGGAGAGGTACGAGTAGACCACAACGTCATGACAAGACGACTCGTACTACGAAGACCAGCGAAGCGGATTGTCGTGCTCACCATGGAGTCGCCTGATGGCGACGGCGGGAGAAATGTGCACGATGGCAATGCTAGGGCGCGAGCCGCCCGCGACGTGTTTCGAACTTGTCCGAACCATGACAAAAAGGCAAGTTCAGACACGAATATCAAAGGCGTGCGGCGGCGATCCTTTGTTCCGCGCCGCCGCTGCTTGGTTTGAACTTGCCTTTGAGCATGTACGGACATGATTCCGTCGCAGAGCGGCCGAGTCGCGAGCCCATAGCGACAGGATTAATCCTGTCCGCGCGCGGCTCGCCTATAAAAGGACGCCTCCTTGCGAGGCGCAATGAAATATCAATGAAATATCACGCAGTATGTCAATGATTGTCAATTCATCAGAGCGTCAGAACAGTGTGTGTAGTTATTATATAAAGTCGATCGTAATATTGTCAATTCCATCTCCACTAGTGTTGTTAACATTATCATAATTAAAGTATATTAGTGTACAAGATTTCTCCATTCCATTATACAGTCCACTTGCTCTCCAAAAGGACCTAGCTCGTCGAGGACTGATCCACAGCCTGATCCCTCCGAGCCCGCACAAAATTATTTACTGAACGTGTTTCATCTAGTTTCTCAGAAAACATTATCATTACATTTATTTAAAAAAACTGGTTAAGAAATTTAACTGAAAAATAAACTAGTAACTATAAATTCTACTTGCACATGTGGTGGTCTATGCTATATATATATATATATATATATATATATATATATATATTTACATCCCGCAATCGATTGGACGTCCCATGAAGGCGAAAGTGCATTTAATCTGGCGTCCACCCGCTTTTGGCGTCCGCATACCGGACGCCACTTTTTTGGTCTATGCAACTTAGGTCCTTTTGGTCCTGGCTACACGTAGGTGAAAAATCGACAGAGGCCAAAAGATCGGTTCAATGGCTGTTATAGTACCTATTTTGAAAAGTTCCCAAAGAAATCTCGCTATACTTTAATTCTACAAAGGTATTTGCTGTTGAAATGGTGTCTGGTATAATATACACCTCAGTTGAATTGTGACAGTTTGGCCACGTCAGTTGCAGAGGGTTAAATTAATCTATTTATTAAAACTTATATAAATTTGTATGCTTTAAGGCAAAACATAGAAGAACTCGCTGTATTGCATTATATATCAATCATTCAACAACTTTATATAACCTATGTTTACAAATAAAGGATTTTCATTTTCATTTTCATTTTCATTTCAAATCTCAGCGCGGATAGAGCGCTGCTGTAGCGCGTATATCCACAGCTGTATATTTTTGGGATTTTCTGAGTATTTTTTTTTTTTTTTTTTTAAGGGGGGAAAATCATCGAATGACTTCTCCCGCCTGGGTGAGGCGGGAGGGAGTCTGACACTCCCTCCTGACTAAAAACCACCCCGTTCCTTCTCCTGCACGTCGAGCCGGAGCCCCGGTTACCCGTTAGGTTCTCCGCGACTCCGAATCGGCATCGGCCGTATTGGGCCCCATCTGTGGTGGTCTGATGGCTCTTTGAGGCGCGCGCGGAACGCGACGCGCCGTACGCTCGGGTCTGTTTCTGGTCGGACGGGGAGCCACCCATGCTCGCCGTCCGCAGGCCCGCGCTTACGGTGGCCGGAGATCGTCCCGCGATCCCCGACGCCCGGTGTGTCCTTCGCGATGGCTGGGTTGCGAGGAGGCAGCGCTTCGCTGCCTCACGCGTCCCGCATCCTCCTTAGCTAGCATGACTGCTTCGCAAAAGGAGGAGACGGCATCCCAATCCCCCTCGCTCCGCATCATGGCCTGCACTAGGCCCGGACGCGAGAGGTCGCCATCGCCGATCACTTCCCTGAGGACACGGCGGTGCTCAGCCCACGCAGGGCATTCTCCCACCCTGTGTTCCACCGTGTCCTCAGGGCGGTCCTCGCAGTGATGACACCCGGGCGTTTCCTCCCGCCCCATCAGACACAGGTACCTCCCGAAACTCCCATGTCCGGTGAGGACCTGCGTCAGGCGGTAGGTGAGGACGCCGTAGCGTCTCTCAAGCCACTCCTCAAAGAGGGGACTTACCGCTGCGATGGCAGCGAGCCCAGCCCTCGGTTGCGACAGTCGTTGCTGCCATTCCGCCATGAGATCGCGCCGGAGCTCATCCCGCCACGCACTTATTTGGCGCGGCAGCGGAGTTTCGCCCCGGCGACGTGCCTCCGCGCGCATGCTGTGCACGCGCGCGAGCACCTTCGCCTCCAGATCCCACGGCGGTAACCCGGCAAGGAGGTTCGCCGACTCCCCGGAGATCGTGCGGTATCCGCGGATCATTCGGATCGCCATGACCCTCTGTGCCATGAGCAGCGTCCGAGCGGGACGCCGCAACAGGTTTCGCGCCCAAACAGGGGCGCCGTAGAGGGCCATGGACCGCAATTTTCTGAGTATAAGACCGCGTATTTGGCGTCCTCAAAAAAATTACTACGTAATAGCGACGTTGCCAGTTCGCTCATTAAATCTGTCTCAATAGATCATAACATTATCTACCGCATTCAAAACAATATTCACCGTCGGCGTCGTAGATTTCGGATGTGTTGCGTATTATTTGGAGTCTGATTTTATTCAATTAGATTTATTTACATTTTAATATAATCATGTCAGTGCAACGCAACTTACGACAACTTATCTGCAATCCTGTTCTCAATTTGTCGATGAGTACCCATCACTGATATATAACAGATGAGGGTATAAATTAACTACTTAATGGGATCTTAGAAATAAGTACTAAAGTGACAAAATTATATGTCTTACCACAAGTAAAGGTTAACCAGAGTTTAACTCGTATAATAGAGGTATAGTTTCCGTATAAATTTTGACGTAATTTTATTAACTTTATCTATTTTTGTGGTTAGAAGGTGCATATAACACTGAATAATTAATTAATGTTGTATAGTATTACTGATAAAATCAATAAATGTTTGTCTTTTTATTATTTTCTTTGGCGTGTTATAAAGATTCAATTAGGAATTATAAATGTTTCTGATTATAAAACATAAACACTTGAATAAAAGTTATATCCATATTAAACATAACATAACATAACATCACGCTATTTATCCTCGCAGGGGTAGGCACAGGTGCACATTACACCACTGTACAATGTAACACCCACTTTTCACTATTTATGTTAAGAGTCCCATGCAATAGGGGGTGAGCCTATTGCCATATACCGGGCACAGTTCCAGACTCCGTGCTACTACTGAGAATTCTTTAAAAACCCAGTAATACTTTGCCCGACACGGGAATCGAACCCGAGACCCCTTACCCGGCAGTCGCAATTGCGACCACTCGCAACATGCAACATCACGCCTTTTATCCCCGAAGAGGTAAGCAGAGGTGCACATTAAGGCACTTAATGCCACTGTACAATATTATATACACTTTTCACTATTTATGAGATAACTAGCTGTTGCCCGCGACTTCGTCCGCGTAGAATAATGACTTCTGGCAAAATTTAGGCTTTTGAATTAGTTTTTATCAAGGGATATTCTACGGTAATGGATGTCGTCAGAATTGATTCAGTCCCATAGATGATAGCGTGATAATATGTAGCCTATATGTTTACCAGACTTGTTAGTAATATTCATGCAAAATTTGAAATAGTAGTGCAGTACTTTTTGAGATCATCACGGCCATACATACAGACAAACAGACAAAAATTCTAAAAACCACATTATTGGCTTCGGTATCGATTAGAGATCACGCTTCAAATATTCTTTTAAAAAATATTCAATGTACAGTTTTGACTTTTCTACGATTTATTATATGTGTAGATAGCTGTTGCCCGCGACTTCGTCCGCGTAGATTAATGACTTCTGACAGAATTAACCAGAATCAATTCAGTGCCCAAGTAAGATTTACCTATTTTGAAATGATTTATCGTAGTTTCAATAAATAAATAATCCCGCAGGGATCTTACCAGTACAGTGCCCGATCACGTAAAGTTTGAGTAATAAAAACTATTCTATCGACTATTGTTGTACCGAATCTCTCTAGAATAAGTTCAGTGGTTAAGAGTTAGAGAGTCCTGGGACATTGACGCATAGTTCCCGTTCTCGTGAGACATCTGTGAAAAAACTATCATACGTTACCCAGGTCCCAAATCATCGTTTTACCGAATGTAATTCAAAGAGATTCAATGATTCTAAATTCAACAGCTAAGAAGATTTATACAAACTCTCATTCCCTATTTTATCCCCTTAGGGGTGGAATTTATCAAAATCCTTTCTAAAGAGATACCTATGTCATAGTAACTTCATGCATGCAAAGTCTCAGCCCGATCAATTTAAAACTGGCAAAGTATCATACATTGGGGTGAGAATGTTCAAAAACCTTTCTAAAGGGACGTTTACGTCATAATATCCATCTGCACGCCGAATTTCAACCCGATCGGTGTAAAACTGACAAAGCCTCACACAAACGTTCATCCCCTATTTTACCCCCTTGGTGGAAATTATCAAAATCCTTTCAAAGCGGATGCTTACGTCATAACATCTATCTGCATGCCAAATTTCAACCTGATCGGTTTAAAACTGACAAAGGCTCATATAAATATTCATCCCCTATTTTACCCTCATTGGGGGTAGAAATTATCAAAATTCTTTCATATCGGATGCTTACGTCATAACATCTATCTGCATGCCAAATTACAACCCGATCGGTTTAAAACTGACAAAGTCTCATACAAACTTTCATCCCCTTTTTTACCCCCTTGGGGGTGGAAATTATCAAAATCCTTTCACAGCGGATGCTTACGTCATTACATCTATCTGCATGCCAAATTTCAACCCGATCAGTTAAAAACTGACAAAGTTTCATAGAAACTTTCATCCCCCTTTTTACCCCCTTGGGGGTGGAAATTACCAAAATCCTTTCTTAGCGAATGCCTACGTCATAACATCTATCTGTATGCCAAATTTTAGCCCAATCTGTCCAGCGGTTTGGGCTGTGCGTTGATAGATCACTATGTCAGTCAGTCAATCAGTCAGTCAGTCAATCACGTTTGAATTTTATATATATATATATGCCTACGTCATAACATCTATCTGTATGCCAAATTTTAGCCCAATCTGTCCAGCGGTTTGGGCTGTGCGTTGATAGATCACTATGTCAGTCAGTCAATCAGTCAGTCAGTCAATCACGTTTGAATTTTATATATATAAATAAAGATTAGAACATTCTAGTAATAAGATATATTCTTATTATATTATTTACTTATTACGGACACACAATAGCTATACGTGGACGTTCAACAGCTATATACGGACGCCCAATAGCTATATACGGACGTTCAATAGCTATATACGGACGCCCAATAGCTATATATGGACGTTCGACAGCAATATACTGACGTTCAACAGCTAGGTGATCTTACATGATACCTTTTTTTTAGGGAGAAATATCAAAATTAAGTAAAACGCGGGTTACTCACGTGAATATAATGAGAAAAGCTCTACTAGTTTCGAACCACAGAGGGGTTCTTCCTCATGAGCAGCGTGCGCGGTTGCGGCGACGTCGCGCAGCTCACTCAATCAAATAAGAGAAATATCATCCAATGCCTTCTCCCGCCGGCCGCCGGCGGCCGCGTGGGTGAGGCGAGAGGGAGTTTCTGACTCTTACTGACTAAAGACCACCCCGTTCCTACTCCTGCACTTCGAGCCGAAGCCCCGGTCACCCGTTAAGTCCTCCGCGGCTCCGTACCGGCATAAGCCCTATCTGTGGTGGTCTGATGGCTCCTTGGGGCGTATGCGGAACGCGACGCGCCGTACGCTCGGGTCTGATTCTGATCGGGCGGCGAGTCATCCGTGCTCGCCGACCGCAGGCCCGTGCTTACGGTGGCCGGAGACGTTTCGTGATCCTCGACGCCTGGAGTGTCACTCATGACGGCTGGAGCGTTAGAAGGCTCGTTCCCTCACGAGCTCCGCCTCCTCCTTCGCTAGCAGGACTGTTTCGCAGAAGGAGGAGACGGCATCCCAGTCTCCCTCGCTCCGTACCATGGTCTGAACCAGTGTCGGACGCAAGAGGTCGCCGTCGCCGATTACATTCCTCAGAACACGGCGGTGTTCAGCCCATGCAGGGCACACTGCCACGGCATGCTCCACCGTGTACTCTGGGCGGCCCTCTTAATGTGACACCTGAGCGTTTCCTCCCACCCAATCCGAAACAGGAACCTACCGAAACTTTCGTATCCAGTAAGCACCTGCGTCAGGCGGTAGGTAAGGAGTCCTTACTAAGGACGCCGTAGCGTCTTTGTCTTCGAGGCCTACCTGACCGGTAGATCTGTCATATACTCCGGTCACCGGGGCGAATGGAACCGGCGAGAGATGTCGCGCGGTGTTCCGCAGGGATCGGTTCTGGGGCCGCTCCTGTGGAACATCGGGTATGACTGGGTGCTGCGCTCCGACCTCCCGAGCGGCTGCAATGTGGAGCAATGAGGGAGACGTGTTGTTCGTAGAAATAACTTTAATTGAGTGCCTTAATATCTATCTTACGCTACTTACTTATAGGGCGAGGTGTCACACACACTACACCTCCCCCGTTTTTTTTCGGAAAAAAAAATATTTAAATTTTTTTTTTGAACATTAATTCCAACATACACAATTATTTCTTAAAATAGGTATTCGCACTGTTGACAATATTTTAATACTTTACGATTCAAGCTAAAGGTATATTTTGAAATTCATTTGGTAAATTATTCTTACAACTGAAATAATCATAATACTTACAACTGTTATCTCTTTTACAACTTATTATAATCTCTTACTCACTGTTCTATATCTAGGTACACATAATATATTTTATTTTGCTTAAATATTTCTTTATTATAATCGTAAGGTACATACACATGTAAGCACATTATATTTATACAGGACTCTCCGGTACCTGTTCATTCATTATATTTATTTCATTATATTTATTTATCATTCTTCATTTCATTATTATACTTGTGCTTACTTTTATTCATTTCTATATTTATTTTAAAATTTAGTGTCAATATTTAAGATTCTTATGATCTCCAATAATTTTCACAGAGAGAGCTCGTCTACACCATGATCAAACTAAGGACATGAACACTAAACTGTACCTTACCATGTGTACCTATTATATTTATTATTAACTTATCCTTCAACTATCAAACCTAACATAAACACAATCTAATTGAATTGCTTGGTCTACAAAATATTACGTTGTCTTTAGGTGATCAGCCCTCAGTCATACGCCGAAACTTGTGTACCAAGTTATTCCAAACTACCTAAAAACCAAACTTACATACTTATACAAACAATGAACACATCCCAAAGCCGAACTAATATCAAATTTCATTCATCTAATTTATTTATTTCATAAGACAAAACCAAAGTGCAGCTTTGTTATTGTTAATCGGTGTCAAGTAACACGATTCTTTCAAAACAATCTGACACTCGGTATGACATCATTTACCTATATGGGCATGGGAACATTCCTTTAATCTGATTAATGTAAGCGAACTATGAAATTTAAAATTCTCTAATTTACAACAAAAATTGCAAGATTAATATTTCGTTCAAAATAATATGAAGTATAAAAATTATTCAACATAAAAAAGTACTAGTTATGATTGTCAACAGGCGTGAATTTTATCTACCTCTAGTGTAAAATAATATTTTATAACTAAAATGATTAAAATTATGTGATATAACTTAAATTAACATATATCATACGTGGGGCCTATTACAATTATGTTTAACTTACTACTACAGTTCTATATATTGGTGTCCATTTTCACTTTTTAACTACACTAATACACTTAACATTTAAACACAAAGTACTTTCGAGTCCGGTTACATTGCGTATCCAGGGTAGCGGAGATTCTCTCAAACGCTACCTGGTCGCCAACATCTCCCGGCTCCATCCTCTAGGACACGAACCGCTCCCGGCAGGTCCACATCAGGCTGCATCGACACCCGGCAGCCAGCAAAATATCCACTTATTTACATTTGCGAACACTGACGCTTTTATGATATGATTTTAGTTTAATTAATTTTCATTACTTTTTATTAGACAATATCCATAACTCCGTACTCGTGCTCAGCGCTGCCCGCGTGGCAGCACTGGCAGGGTCGCCATGCAATGTGGAGCAATGAGGGAGACGTGTTGTTCGTAGAAATAACTTTAATTGAGTGCCTTAATATCTATCTTACGCTACTTACTTATAGGGCGAGGTGTCACACACACTACACGGCGTTAGCATGACATGCTACGCTGACGACACGCTGGTGATAGCGCACGGGAGGTCGCAACAGTCGGCGGCCGACTAATGGCGACAGCGGTTGCGACAGTCGTTGAGAGAATCCGGCAATTGGGATTCGAGGTGGCGCCCCACAAGTCCGAGGCCATGTGTTTTCATGGCCGCGGGAACGCGCCACCTCCGGGTGGGTCCCAAATAACGGCAGGAGGGGTTACCATCGGCGTCGAGACGGCGATGAAGTACCTAGGACTCGTCCTCGACAGCCTGTGGAACTTCGTGGAGCACTTCGGACGTTTTTCTCCAAAGTTGGAGAGGATGGGGGCTGCGTTCAAGCGCATCCTCCCCAACCTCGGGGGGCCAAACGCCTCCTGCCGGAGGTTATACGCCGGGGTCGTGCGGTCCATGGCCCTCTACGGCGCCCCTGTGTGGGCGCTGACCTTGATGCGGCGGCCCGCTCGGGCACTGCTCATGGCACAGAGGGTTATGGCGATCCGAATGATCCGCGGATACCACACGATCTTCGGGGAGTCGGCGAACCTCCTTGCCGGATTACCGCCGTGGGATATGGAGGCGAAGGTGCTCGCGCGCATGTATCACATGCGCGCGGAGGCACGTCGCGCGCCGGGGCGAGAATCCGCTGCCGCGCCAGATAAGTGCGTGGCGGGAAGAGCTCCGGCGGGCGCGATCTTAAGGCGGAATGGCAGCAACGACTGTCGCAACCGAGGGCTGGGAGAGATTGAGAGACGTTGAGAGACGGTACGGCGTCCTCACCTACCGCCTGACGCAGGTCCTCACCGGACTTGGAAGTTTCGGGAGGTACCTGTGTCTGATGGGGAGGGAGGAAACGCCCGGGTGTCATCACTGCGAGGACCGCCCTGAGGTGGAACACACTGTAGCGGAATGCCCTGCGTGGGCTGAGCACCGCCATGCCCTCAGGGAAGTGATCGGCGATGGCGACCTCTCGCGTCCGGGCCTAGTGCAGACCAAGATGCGGAGCGAGGGGGACTGGGATGCCGTCTCCTCCTTTTGCGAAGCAGTCATGCTAGCTAAGGAGGAGGCGGGACGCGTGAGGCAGCGAAGCGCTGCCTCCTCGCAACCCAGCCATCGCGAAGGACACACCGGGCGTCGGGGATCGCGGGACGATCTCCGGCCACCGTAAGCGCGGGCCTGCGGACGGCGAGCATGGGTGGCTCCCCGTCCGACCAGAAACAGACCCGAGCGTACGGCGCGTCGCGTTCCGCGCGCGCCTCAAGGAGCCATCAGACCACCACAGATGTGGCCCAACAGGGCCGATGCCGATTCGGAGTCGCGGAGAACCTATGGGGTAACCGGGGCTCCGGCTCGACGTGCAGGAGAAGGAACGGGGTGGTCTTTATTCAGTAAGAGTCAGAAACTCCCTCTCGCCTCACCCACGCGGCCGCCGGCGGCCGGCGGGAGAAGGCATTGGATGATATTTCTCTTATTTGATTGAGTGAGCTGCGCGACGTCCCCCCGGGTAGTTTCGAACCCCTCTGTGGTTCGAAACTATAATAATAAATCTTTATTCATTATAATAAATCTTTATTCATTATAAGAAATTGGTCATGGTACAGATAAACATCTTAATTTAAAATCAGAGATCTCACTAGGTTTGAATGCCTGTACTAGGAAGAATATCCTGTATCACAGGTGAAAGGAGCACTCACAATATTACAAATTCTAGGACAAGTTATTTATATAAACAAATTCCTTAACATAAGTAATCGATCAAAATTAAAGTAAAGTTGATTATTTAATATACATACATACATACACACGTACATAACTACATATCATGATAGGTAACTAAATATTAATATTATCGTAAAAGTACATTTATTAAACAAGTAATTATATTACCTTAATTGCAAAACATAGATAGAGATACATATATATATAAAACATTGTAGGAACTATAGTACTGAAGAATTAGATACATCAACAGAAACATAATCTAGTTTACAGTCCAAACGGTCATTCACTCGATGTCGCAATAAAGTATGCTTGAACAGCAACAAATTGTTAATTAATGTGCAAGGAAAGGCTAATCAACTCTATAAAAAATTTCCACAAGGGTGACTATTCCGCTATTAATGATCATCTTAAATATGTTGATTGGGGAAAAGAACTAAAACATTATGACAATATAAACGAAATGGTATCAAGATTTTACGAAATAATACACGAAACCATTGGTAAACACATACCTATGACAAATAACCGTCCTAAATCTTATCCTGTATGGTATTCACCGCAATTAATTAAGCTACTTAAAATGAAGTTTAAATATCATGAAAGATTTAAAAAATATGGAAATCCGTTGGACAAATTAGAATTTGATTATTTAAGGGCCGATACCAGCCGAATGATAAAAGAATGTTATAAAAAGTATATAGTAGCAATAGAATCCGATCTAAAGAAAAATCCAAAGTTCTTCTGGACTCATATTAAAAATTTAAGAAAAAACTGCTCATCCTATCCCAGTACTATGACACTGAATAACATTGTGAATTCGGACACTCATCGAATTCCAGACATGTTTGCCACCCACTTTTCTTCGGTTTATGAGGCAGGCGGCAGTGATCTTGATAATTATACGATTGATCCTGCAGTTCACTTGAGCCCAAATATTCAGGATGTCAAATCTCAACCCTCCTCACTTCAGCCCTGAAGATGTCAATAAGAAACTGAAGAAGATAGACATCACGAAAGGAGTGAAAGGCCCCGACAACGTCCACCCTCTTTATCTGGCTAGGTGTGCAAATGGACTAACCCCGCCGTTGTGCATGCTTTTTAATAGGTCTTTGCGGACGGGCGAGTTTCCTGATGCATGGAAGTTGGCAAGGGTCGTACCTGTATACAAGAATGGCAAAAGGGACCATGTTTCGAATTATCGGCCAATTGCCATAATTTCCACAATCGCTAAGATTTTTGAGTCTATGGTACACGCTGTCATTTATGCTCACACACAAAAATGTATAATTAATGAAAAGCACGGCTTTATGACGAGGAGATCTACATGCACGAATTTGGTTCTCTTTGCCTCTGATTTAATGGAGTCCGTGGACAGGGGGACACAGGTAGATGCAGTCTACACGGACTTTTCAAAAGCGTTTGACAAGGTGAATCATAAATTATTATTGGACAAACTATACATGTTCGGTATAACTGACAACATCTTAGACTGGTGTCGATCCTACCTTACAAAACGTCCAATGGAGGTGGTGATAGGGGGCGAGAAGTCGAAACCCTTTTTAGCGCTCTCGGGTGTTCCGCAGGGTTCTGTTCTGGGACCATTGTTCTTTAACATTTTTATCAACGACCTACCGGAGAGTATAAAGTATTCGAGATTGTACCTTTTCGCTGACGATCTAAAACTGACCAAGGAGATTAAATGTATGGAAGACTCAAAACTTCTACAGGAAGACGTTGGCTGCCTCCAAAATTGGTGTATTAGTAATGGAATGTTCCTAAATGCTTCAAAATGTCACCATATAAAATTGACCAGGAAACGTAATAAATTTCACACTGGCTACACAATAAACGGTACTAGACTAAAGGAAGTAGACACGATAAAGGACTTGGGATTTACCGTTGATAGCCAGTTACGCTTTTCAGATCATATTGATCGAATTATAAAAGAAGCAAACAAGTCATTAGGATTTATTCTTCGTAATACTAAAGACTTTAAAAAGTCCTCCTCAATCATTTTGCTCTATAATAGTTATGTAAGAAGCAAACTGGAGTACTGCAGCACGGTCTGGAACCCAGATTATAACATACATAAAAGCAGAATTGAACGAGTACAAAAGAAATTGATTCGCAGTCTGTCCTGCCGATTTCAGACACCAGGAACAGTTAAAACATATGCGGAAAAACTAAAGCATTTCCAACTGGATACGCTTACCAGGCGCCGTTTGTGTCTCGACATGTCCTTCTTGCATAAAGTGATAAACAATAAAATTGACAGTCCTATGCTGGTTGGCCAATTCGCGTATAATGTGCCTCCGAGAATACCGAGATACCCATGCAAACTGTTCAAAATCAAATTTTGTAGAACAAGAATGGGTCGCAATTCGCCGGTTGTTCGTTTGGCTCGTCTGTACAATGACCTGACAAGTACATTGCCTGGGATTGACATTCACCTTCAGCACCTCCCTAAGTTCTTGAGAATGATCAGAGAGAGTGACGTACCTTAGCTTGAGGTTGACGTTTCCTACTGGTTTTATGATTTTTTTTTTCCTTTGCTGAGTTTTAATTTTTTTTTTGTTGACAAAATGTTTTTAGTTTTAATTTTATTTTGTACTAAATTTTTCCGAATTTTTATTATCTCTTTTATAATAATATAAATTAAAAAGCTATATGCATGCTGTGGTTACCTATAATTGTGAATACAGATAGTCTTAAGATAATTTATAAGTCAAAAATATTTTCATTGTGCAATATTGCTGTATTTATGTCGGTGATCCTCTAAATAAATAAATAAATAAATAAATAAATAATCTGAGAATATGACGCTTTACGCGTCCTCATAATCGATTGAATTGATATACCTATATTCAGCTATTTTCCTAGCCGGACAGTCAGTGTCTCCGGTTTTATGTTTATTGGGCTTATTGTAACGAGAGCATGTAGCACATTTAGGGGATTCCGCCTTTTTAGTGCACGAGGATTGTACATGTCCTGCTTCTCCGCAGTGGCCACACGATGAGTTGATCTCTCTGCATGATTTTGCTGCGTGTCCATATAGTTGGCAATTGTAGCATCGCGTTACAAGCGTAAAGTCTCTAACGGGGCAAGAAGTCCAATTGATATAAATTCTCTCTTGAGATATAAGGGCTTTATGTATCTTGCCTGGAACTTCGATGATGAAATTGCAGGTCGGCGCATCCTTTCTTCCCGATTTGTGACTTAGCTTGACTGATGTTAAAAAACACTCCAATGTCATCTCCGGGAGCTTGTCAGATAAGTTCTGGTCATAAATATACCTGAAGACGTCAGCATCTGTCATTGTCGACGGCACTCCTATTACTGCGATTCGTGGTTTGCGCTTCTTTGGTTCGTCTGCGAGAAGACCGGATAACGATAGGCCAACTGCTTGCTTCACTTTTTCAGCATCCTGTTTCGACTCAGTGCTGATTATTACACCTCCGTTTTGTGTCTTGCGGACTCCACGCACGCGCAGCTTCATCTCACTAGGACTTATAATTGTTTGCACCATAGTTTTAGTTTCCTCGCTAGTTTTCAATTTATTGGCCGGATACACAGCGACAGAGGCCAGATTGTTTGGGCGAACGAAATCGGATCCTTTTCTCACCATGTCCGCAAAAGACACAGTCTTGGCTGTAGTTGAGTCCTTGAGAGATTTTTTAATCTCGTCAATTTGTTCCGATAGGTCACAGTTTTCTCTCAATTCATCCATTATGTTGACGGCTAGGCGAGCTTGCTGCTTCAGAGCTTGATAAAGGACAGCCATTTGCGAGACATCAGCTCCAATTTTACGGCTCAGGTTTGATATTCTAAGTTTTTGCTCCGAATTGAGTTTGCCTTCCGTTGCAATGACACATACTTCATTTAACTGCTGTTCAATGCTTGCCATCCAGTTCTGAATGTCGGGTGTGGACACAGCTTCTATTGAGAAGTCAGATTTACGGCTGCTGTCTATTGGTGAGGCACAGGAAGCCAGGTTGCTCGGGATTTTATCCATTTTTATTAAATATGATTATGTTTCCATTATAAAATACTAAATTTCAAACTAAGCAAAAATAATTTAGTAGGTCACTCTTGCGTTAATTCAACAGTACCTATGTATAATGCACACGTCTGTTCACATCGAACGTCAATAGAATTCTAGACTAAACTAGTAGAGCTTTTCTCATTGTATTCATGTGAGTAACCCGCGTTTTTACTTAATTTTGATATTTCTCCCTAAAAAAAAGGTATCATGTAAGATCACCTAGCTGTTGAACGTCAGTATATTGCTGTCGAACGTCCATATATAGCTATTGGGCGTCCGTATATAGCTATTGAACGTCCACGTATAGCTATTGTGTGTCCGTAATAAGTAAATAATATAATAAGAATATATCTTATTACTAGAATGTTCAAAATTATCTCATAAATAGTGAAAAGTGTATATTAGAGGTATATTGTACACACCTCTGCTTAACCCTTCGGCGATAAAAGGCGTGATGTTATGTTATGTCGAGTGGTCGCAATTGCGACTGACGGGCAAGGGGTCTCGGGTTCGATTCCCGTGTCGGGCAAAGTATTACTGGGTTCGTAAAATCCTCTGTAGTAGCACGGAGTCTGGAAATGTGCCCGGTATATAGCAATAGGCTCACCCCCCATTACATGGGACTCATAACATAAATAGTGAAAATTGGGTGTTACATCATACAGTGGCATAATGTGCACCATTGCAGACCCCTTCGGTGATAAAAGTGGTGATGTTTTGTTATGTTATAAAAAAACACTCAAATTATGAAGCATTTACCAAACTTATATAAGTAGAAATATATCAAATTATTCAACTTACAATGCCTCCATATCATCAAACGTAGTATGTATGCACCTTCTATCTACCTCTATAGATAGTCAGGTCTTTTCGCTGGCGGTAATATCGTGGTCGAGTACGAGGAATCCTCGTACTCGACCACGACATTGTCAAAGTTGAGAGATAGTAAGATGTTTTATTTATTTATTTGTTGTAATTTAATACAAAAGATCTACAATGACGGACTTAATACCTTAGGTAGACATTGCCCCCAATCAACCTTTAGATAGCGTACCTAGATATGAAATTAGCAGGTCTGTGATCAAGTTTACTTTGTATTGAGCAACCGTTAGTTGTACGTCAACCCAGCAACAACAATCTGCTACCTTTATTTCTAGGGTTTTTTTTTTTTTTAAGGGGGGAAAATCATCGAATGACTTCTCCCGCCTGGGTGAGGCGGGAGGGAGTGTCAGACTCTTACTGACTAAAAACCACCCCGTTCCTTCTCCTGCACGTCGAGCCGGAGCCCCGGTTACCCGTTAGGTTCTCCGCGACTCCGAATCGGCATCGGCCGTATTGGGCCCCATCTGTGGTGGTCTGATGGCTCTTTGAGGCGCGCGCGGAACGCGACGCGCCGTACGCTCGGGTCTGTTTCTGGTCGGACGGGGAGCCACCCATGCTCGCCGTCCGCAGGCCCGCGCTTACGGTGGCCGGAGATCGTCTCGCGATCCCCGACGCCCGGTGTGTCCTTCGCGATGGCTGGGTTGCGAGGAGGCAGCGCTTCGCTGCCTCACGCGTCCCGCCTCCTCCTTAGCTAGCATCACTGCTTCGCAAAAGGAGGAGACGGCATCCCAGTCCCCCTCGCTCCGCATCATAGCCTGCACTAGGCCCGGACGCGAGAGGTCGCCATCGCCGATCACTTCCCTGAGGACACGGCGGTGCTCAGCCCACGAAGGGTATTCTCCCACCGTATGTTCCACCGTGTCCTCAGGGCGGTCCTCGCAGTGATGACACCCGGGCGTTTCCTCCCGCCCCATCAGACACAGGTACCTCCCGAAACTTCCATGTCCGGTGAGGACCTGCGTCAGGCGGTAGGTGAGGACGCCGTAGCGTCTCTCAAGCCACTCCTCAAAGAGGGGACTTACCGCTGCGATGGCAGCGAGCCCAGCCCTCGGTTGCGACAGTCGTTATCGACGGCTGCAATCGGGGACAGCTTGTGTCCCGATGCTGCTCACTGGCAGGGTGAGTGCACAACGAGCACCGCCCTTGCCTCTCCGCCACGCTCTCTGCTAATCAGAGAGACAGGCGGAGAAACGCCCCACGGAAGCGCGGGCCATGAGCACACAGCCCGCCGCCTCCAGAACCCTATCGGGTTCGCCCGCCCAGTCCAGAAGTCTGCTGCGGGCGACAGTCACTCCAACCCTATCACCCCCGCTAGGGAGACTGTCGCCCGCACCCAGGGTGCACCACGGGGAGGTCTTCTGGCACCGCACCCCATTTCTAGGGTTACGCAGCAGCCGGGGCTTGCATACTGTGTCTGGCATTTGAGTACCGCGTAATGACGACTGGTAAGGCCGTTATGGGGTTGAATGACACCGCACTTGGTATCCCACCAGCTCCATGGCTGGGTGAGCTGATGACCCGAGTGATGGGGCCTAGACACTCGGAGTTTGCACTCACTAGCTCATATATGTACTCGGCTGAGAAAGCTTTACAGGTATGTTACCTTGCTATAGAGTAAAACTCCTGTGTAGAACCAAAGTCTCTCACAAGCTTATGTCAATATTATGAGATTATTATTAAAGTTTACATTACTATATATTATGGTATAAAAATGTAATTATTTATTATTACAGGTATTAAAATTCAGTACTTAATAGACAGTAATACCTATTCCTAGATTTCATAATTACTTAGATAGTTTTAATAATCGATGTTCTTAGAGTTGCGTAGTGGGTACAAAGAAGTGTTGAATATTTTTCTTCAAAATGTATTTTCATCTTTTAATTTACTCAAAAGACAATTTATTTTCTTTAAACTTACGAATTTAGAAATTTGACTTTATGCTTAGTTGCTTCTTGTATGTATGGTTAAAAAAAGATTACAAATTACTATCTAGGTGGGTCTGTGGTGGGTGGGTGGGTGGTGGGTGAACGAAGTAGCAGCAGATAAAGAAGACGCAATAGAGAAATGCAAGGCTCACATACGAATACGATTGTGCGATCAAATACCGGTGACAGTCCGAACTTTAGCTAAACGCTAACTTTAGCTAAACTTTAGCTAAACGCAACTTCAGACAAGACTACCTAGAGAAAATCGAACAAAATAAACAACAATACACAATAAACTGCGTAAATACCGTATCAAGCGCTGAAGTTCAAAAGTTAATAGACACGTTTGTAGAAAATTGAAAGAAAAGGTCTGCGAAATCTATTAAAGCTGTATAAGTTTAAAGTTTTTTTACTCTTCTTTGGCAAACGAGTCTCCAAAACGATCTTGTCGACTATACTTACTGCCAGTGTCAGTTTAAAGTTGAAAAACTAGTTTACTTAAATAAAGTGGCGCTGAAGTCACAAAAAGACGCGGGACCAAGGTGTTTTACAGTTTCCACGTGTTAGTAAAGGACGAAGAACGACAAACATTAAGATGAATGGTAGAAAAAAGTGGGTAGGATTAATAAAAAATAACTGAGAAAAAAGCATTTTTAATCGCAATTTCACGTAAAATATATCTCTAAATTAATTAAATACCTAGGTGTCGCGGTGATCCGGAGCTTTAAGACGCCCATTTCTCATGCATGAGGGTGCGAGTTTGAAACCTACCATGTACCAATGTGACTTTTTCCGAGTTATATGTACTTTCTAAGATTATTCAGACATCACTGACAAACCGTGAAGGAAACTATCGTGATGCGTTTCTAATTATAAGTTTGCAATCACCAACCCGCATTGAGCAAACGTGGTGATTAATGCCAAACCTTCTCCGTGTGAGAAGAGCCTTTGCCTATAAATGCTATAGGCTGTTGATGATGGTGATGATGTAAAATAATGACGTTCAGTCAACTCTACTGTACCTACCTAACTACCTACCTACTACGACCCTCACTAGCTGAGATCAGGACAAGATAAAACAATAATTTAGTGATCAAAGTAAGGTAATGGCATACTTATTTGTCTCTGAAAATGTAACCTAGCTAGATCTATTTATCGCCCCTGAAACCCCCAGTAACAAAATTTCAAGAAATTCGATAAATCCGTTTCCGGGATCGTTAATATACCTATTAAATAAATACGTATTTTAGATAGATGTATAAATGAGCACATAAATGATTCCTGTCAACAACATGCAATTCTATATATGTACTTTTTTTTTCTTCTTTGGCAACCGAGTCTCCTATATGATGTTGTCGACTATACTGCCAGTGTCGGGTGGTGACGGCATATTAATGAACCGTCGAAGTTAACTTTGATTCTATATTGTACTTAATTTTATAAACCGAACGCTTTTGTGGGCTATTGTGCTGGCACATACCTAATACATTTTATTTCTTTAACTATTTTTGTGTTAATCATGCACGCGGGTGTGGCTTTGCTCGTACAATAAGAACTATATTTAACTTCACAAAGATAAAAAAAAATGTTGAAAAATATAAACGAATTTAACAATTTCTTTATTCATATCTTGGGTCAACGCAAATGCGTAGGTAGGTATGCTAGAATCGTGGTATCTATTTGGCGTTTGATTGTCTCTGCCTACTCTAACCCCTACCCCAAAGGGAGACAGTTGTGTTAGTACCTATTGCATTGTATTACTATTAACAATTGAACTAACTAGGTACGTTCTAGTTAGAAAGTGTATCATATTGCGCAATATGTTTCACCATGCACATTTCAAATACAGCTAGGCTATAAGATTGGGCTCGCTGCCATCGCAGCGGTAAGTCCCCTCTTTGAGGAGTAGCTTGAGTGACGCTACGGCGTCTTCACCTACCGCCTGACGCAGGTCCTCACCGGACATGGAAGTTTCGGGAAGTACCTGTGTCTGATAGGGCGGGAGGAAACGCCCGGGTGTCATCACTGCGAGGACCGCCCTGAGGACACGGTGGAACACACGGTGGGACAATGCCCTGCGTGGGCTGAGCACCGCCGTGCCCTCAGGGAAGTGATCGGCGATGGCGACCTCTCGCGTCCAGGCCTAGTGCAGGCCATGATGCGGAGCGAGGGGATTGGGATGCCGTCTCCTCCTTTTACGAAGCAGTCATGCTAGCTAAGGAGGAGGCGGGACGCGTGAGGCAGCGAAGCGCTGCCTCCTCGCAACCCAGCCATCGCGAAGGACACACCGGGCGTCGGGGATCGCGGGACGATCTCCGGCCACCGTAAGCGCGGGCCTGCGGACGGCGGGCATGGGTGGCTCCCCGTCCGACCAGAAACAGACCCGAGCGTACGGCGCGTCGCGTTCCGCGCGCGCCTCAAAGAGCCATCAGACCACCACAGATGGGGCCCAATACGGCCGATGCCGATTCAGAGTCGCGGAGAACCTAACGGGTAACCGGGGCGCCGGCTCGACGTGCAGGAGAAGGAACGGGGTGGTTTTTAGTCAGTAAGAGTCTGACACTCCCTCCCGCCTCACCCAGGCGGGAGCAGTCATTCGATGATTTTCCCCCCTTAAAAAAAAAGGCTATAAGATGTCAATACGAACTCTCGAAGTGAGCTCGATCGTGGTCCGCCATGTCATTGGTTGTGAAAATACCATAGATTTAGTATTATATGGATGCGTCGTAATGATCTATAGCTTATTTGCTTATACAAATATATGAAATATATATCAAATCGGTATAGAAATATGAAACCACACTTTGTCTCTTTTTAATCAATGAGTAACCTCATTTGAAGAAAGAGACATCATATTGTTTGTTTATTCTCTGCCTGGCAACATTTCTACATTTCTGACAAGGTACCTACCTCGCGTGCCAGCCGCCATCTTTAGGCCGTACAGTTTTGTAGTACATCAGGTGTCAAGCGAATAACAACATTGGATTTGGATTGCGATTTTTTACAATAAAAACGCTCCCAACTAAATTGTTTTATTCTGTGAGTGTTTAGTGGTGCATATTCAATATGTCTACTTGTTCAATAATTCAGTGTGTGGCAAAGAAAAACCCCAATCAATCTCATTTGACTATGCACAGGTTAGTAGCCGTATTTTAAGAAAAACTTTATCATAAGTACTATTAGTTTTCTTGTTTATCTAGCCTTGTTTTATATATATAATAAAAGCCTCCAAAAGTACATTCAATTTGTTTATGATAACTAACTTCATTTGCTAAATTTGTTTTGTTTACAATACAAAATGACGATATACAATAGTGATGTATTTTATTTAATAACATATCGATAAGAAACTAACATATTTTTAGTTTGTACGTTATGGAGTCCAGTTGAGTAAGGTATCAACATAAAGGGTTTGAAGAGACGATTTTGAAAATAAATCTTACAGAATAGAAATAAAAATAGGGATAGTACCAAAACATAATAATATCAATTCTTCATACAGTAGGTGCTGTCATTTAGTTCAGTCTATGATTTGTTCCACTAAATACACAAAACTGAAATAATTTTTGTTTTTTTTTGCACAGATTCCCTAGAAATGAAGTGCTGCGTCAGAAGTGGCTTGAAGTCATTGGGACGGAAAATATCAAACCTGGACTTATAGCGCCACGTATTTGTTCATTACACTTTGCAGTATCATCCTTCAATAAACAATTACAACACATACTGGTATTTTTTAACCATTTATTTTTACGAGCACACAAGCGCTAATGTTCCTGTATCGGATTCAGGCGGAAAAAACGCCCCGGTGCCACCATTGTGTGGACTATGCACCGCCCGGAGACCGGTAGAGTTGTCCCCGTTTGAGCAGAGTATCGCAGTGTCCTCGTGAAAGCAATAGATGACAATGACCTTTCACGCCGGGCCATGGTCCAGGCTAGTGAACGTCGAACAATGGGATGCTCGCCATCTAGTAATTAACTGGACCGAGATCAATCGTGAACAACATGTGATCCATGCGCTTCAATTTTTAAATGTCCTCAAACCGTAGGGGCCCGGCACGGGCGATGCCCGCTTACTAGGGCTGTGGGTAATTTTTGAAAAGGAGGGTGTTGTCCTAAAACACAAAGGGCAACTGTCACTGAATAACACACGTATGGTTTTAGCCAGCAAAAGTCTGACATGCTCCCCCGCTCTACCCAGAGTGCGAGAAGTCATTCGATGATTTGTACCTTAAAAAAAACACCCAAAGTACATGATTTTTAAACTGTCAAACACCAAGCGGTCACCGGTGACCGCAAGCTATTGTTCTATAATTGTGTCTATAATGACGGTACTTGACGAGTATAAAACTCTGCTATCGATATCGATACTTTTTGGTTTTGACTACAGTACTTCCCTAGCAATGGCAGCCATTTTTAGGCTTCGGTTTCTAGTACGGTAAAATGGGGTAAACAGGACTTGAGCGGCGAAAAGGGACAGAAGAGGGGTGAACCGATACTATGAAGAATTTCCTTATATCTATTCACCCCTCTTCTGTCCCTATTCACCCCATTTTACGGTAGGTATGCACGCCTATTTTGTAGGTATTTCTGGTCCATATTATAGTAGGTCTGTGGAAAATACTTAATCCAAACCAATGATTGGCGAGAATGCGATCGAGCTCACTTCGAGAGTTCGAATTGATCTATTGACATCTTACATAATAGACTACCAGGTCAAGAAACTGAACTGATAAACAAACATACAATACATAGGTACTACGATATTCACATATGACGTCCGATGATATGTAAATAATGTTTAGCATATGCATTTTCGTGGCTTTAGGTTAACACGTAGGTACCAGCGGACTGTAGTAAAATAACGCTAAAAACGGTGGTGCCTATCTATTTTGATAACGTGTTATCTTGCGCTCAATTCATAATGGAAATACATATTACTTAATTCTTATCAAAAAAAACTGTAAGACGTATATATTTCGTACGACATGGAAGTTTCGGGAAGTACCTGTGTCTGATAGGGCGGGAGGAAACGCCCGGGTGTCATCACTGCGAGGACCGCCCTGAGGACACAGTGGAACACACGGTGGGACAATGCCCTGCGTGGGCTGAGCACCGCCGTGCCCTCAGGGAAGTGATCGGCGATGGCGACCTCTCGCGTCCAGGCCTAGTGCAGGCCATGATGCGGAGCGAGGGGGATTGGGATGCCGTCTCCTCCTTTTACGAAGCAGTCATGCTAGCTAAGGAGGAGGCGGGACGCGTGAGGCAGCGAAGCGCTGCCTCCTCGCAACCCAGCCATCGCGAAGGACACACCGGGCGTCGGGGATCGCGGGACGATCTCCGGCCACCGTAAGCGCGGGCCTGCGGACGGCGGGCATGGGTGGCTCCCCGTCCGACCAGAAACAGACCCGAGCGTACGGCGCGTCGCGTTCCGCGCGCGCCTCAAAGAGCCATCAGACCACCACAGATGGGGCCCAATACGGCCGATGCCGATTCAGAGTCGCGGAGAACCTAACGGGTAACCGGGGCGCCGGCTCGACGTGCAGGAGAAGGAACGGTGTGGTTTTTAGTCAGTAAGAGTCTGACACTCCCTCCCGCCTCACCCAGGCGGGAGCAGTCATTCGATGATTTTCCCCCCTTAAAAAAAAAAGGCTATAAGATGTCAATACGAACTCTCGAAGTGAGCTCGATCGTGGTCCGCCATGTCATTGGTTGTGAAAATACCATAGATTTAGTATTATATAGATGCGTCGTAATGATCTATAGCTTATTTGCTTATACAAATATATGAAATATATATCAAATCGGTATAGAAATATGAAACCACACTTTGTCTCTTTTTAATCAATGAGTAACCTCATTTGAAGAAAGAGACATCATATTGTTTGTTTATTCTCTGCCTGGCAACATTTCTACATTTCTGACAAGGTACCTACCTCGCGTGCCAGCCGCCATCTTTAGGCCGTACAGTTTTGTAGTACATCAGGTGTCAAGCGAATAACAACATTGGATTTGGATTGCGATTTTTTACAATAAAAACGCTCCCAACTAAATTGTTTTATTCTGTGAGTGTTTAGTGGTGCATATTCAATATGTCTACTTGTTCAATAATTCAGTGTGTGGCAAAGAAAAACCCCAATCAATCTCATTTGACTATGCACAGGTTAGTAGCCGTATTTTAAGAAAAACTTTATCATAAGTACTATTAGTTTTCTTGTTTATCTAGCCTTGTTTTATATATATAATAAAAGCCTCCAAAAGTACATTCAATTTGTTTATGATAACTAACTTCATTTGCTAAATTTGTTTTGTTTACAATACAAAATGACGATATGCAATAGTGATGTATTTTATTTAATAACATATCGATAAGAAACTAACATATTTTTAGTTTGTACGTTATGGAGTCCAGTTGAGTAAGGTATCAACATAAAGGGTTTGAAGAGACGATTTTGAAAATAAATCTTACAGAATAGAAATAAAAATAGGGATAGTACCAAAACATAATAATATCAATTCTTCATACAGTAGGTGCTGTCATTTAGTTCAGTCTATGATTTGTTCCACTAAATACACAAAACTGAAATAATTTTTGTTTTTTTTTGCACAGATTCCCTAGAAATGAAGTGCTGCGTCAGAAGTGGCTTGAAGTCATTGGGACGGAAAATATCAAACCTGGACTTATAGCGCCACGTATTTGTTCATTACACTTTGCAGTATCATCCTTCAATAAACAATTACAACACATACTGGTATTTTTTAACCATTTATTTTTACGAGCACACAAGCGCTAATGTTCCTGTATCGGATTCAGGCGGAAAAAACGCCCCGGTGCCACCATTGTGTGGACTATGCACCGCCCGGAGACCGGTAGAGTTGTCCCCGTTTGAGCAGAGTATCGCAGTGTCCTCGTGAAAGCAATAGATGACAATGACCTTTCACGCCGGGCCATGGTCCAGGCTAGTGAACGTCGAACAATGGGATGCTCGCCATCTAGTAATTAACTGGACCGAGATCAATCGTGAACAACATGTGATCCATGCGCTTCAATTTTTAAATGTCCTCAAACCGTAGGGGCCCGGCACGGGCGATGCCCGCTTACTAGGGCTGTGGGTAATTTTTGAAAAGGAGGGTGTTGTCCTAAAACACAAAGGGCAACTGTCACTGAATAACACACGTATGGTTTTAGCCAGCAAAAGTCTGACATGCTCCCCCGCTCTACCCAGAGTGCGAGAAGTCATTCGATGATTTGTACCTTAAAAAAAACACCCAAAGTACATGATTTTTAAACTGTCAAACACCAAGCGGTCACCGGTGACCGCAAGCTATTGTTCTATAATTGTGTCTATAATGACGGTACTTGACGAGTATAAAACTCTGCTATCGATATCGATACTTTTTGGTTTTGACTACAGTACTTCCCTAGCAATGGCAGCCATTTTTAGGCTTCGGTTTCTAGTACGGTAAAATGGGGTAAACAGGACTTGAGCGGCGAAAAGGGACAGAAGAGGGGTGAACCGATACTATGAAGAATTTCCTTATATCTATTCACCCCTCTTCTGTCCCTATTCACCCCATTTTACGGTAGGTATGCACGCCTATTTTGTAGGTATTTCTGGTCCATATTATAGTAGGTCTGTGGAAAATACTTAATCCAAACCAATGATTGGCGAGAATGCGATCGAGCTCACTTCGAGAGTTCGAATTGATCTATTGACATCTTACATAATAGACTACCAGGTCAAGAAACTGAACTGATAAACAAACATACAATACATAGGTACTACGATATTCACATATGACGTCCGATGATATGTAAATAATGTTTAGCATATGCATTTTCGTGGCTTTAGGTTAACACGTAGGTACCAGCGGACTGTAGTAAAATAACGCTAAAAACGGTGGTGCCTATCTATTTTGATAACGTGTTATCTTGCGCTCAATTCATAATGGAAATACATATTACTTAATTCTTATCAAAAAAAACTGTAAGACGTATATATTTCGTACGACATGGAAGTTTCGGGAAGTACCTGTGTCTGATAGGGCGGGAGGAAACGCCCGGGTGTCATCACTGCGAGGACCGCCCTGAGGACACAGTGGAACACACGGTGGGACAATGCCCTGCGTGGGCTGAGCACCGCCGTGCCCTCAGGGAAGTGATCGGCGATGGCGACCTCTCGCGTCCAGGCCTAGTGCAGGCCATGATGCGGAGCGAGGGGGATTGGGATGCCGTCTCCTCCTTTTACGAAGCAGTCATGCTAGCTAAGGAGGAGGCGGGACGCGTGAGGCAGCGAAGCGCTGCCTCCTCGCAACCCAGCCATCGCGAAGGACACACCGGGCGTCGGGGATCGCGGGACGATCTCCGGCCACCGTAAGCGCGGGCCTGCGGACGGCGGGCATGGGTGGCTCCCCGTCCGACCAGAAACAGACCCGAGCGTACGGCGCGTCGCGTTCCGCGCGCGCCTCAAAGAGCCATCAGACCACCACAGATGGGGCCCAATACGGCCGATGCCGATTCAGAGTCGCGGAGAACCTAACGGGTAACCGGGGCGCCGGCTCGACGTGCAGGAGAAGGAACGGTGTGGTTTTTAGTCAGTAAGAGTCTGACACTCCCTCCCGCCTCACCCAGGCGGGAGCAGTCATTCGATGATTTTCCCCCCTTAAAAAAAAAAGGCTATAAGATGTCAATACGAACTCTCGAAGTGAGCTCGATCGTGGTCCGCCATGTCATTGGTTGTGAAAATACCATAGATTTAGTATTATATAGATGCGTCGTAATGATCTATAGCTTATTTGCTTATACAAATATATGAAATATATATCAAATCGGTATAGAAATATGAAACCACACTTTGTCTCTTTTTAATCAATGAGTAACCTCATTTGAAGAAAGAGACATCATATTGTTTGTTTATTCTCTGCCTGGCAACATTTCTACATTTCTGACAAGGTACCTACCTCGCGTGCCAGCCGCCATCTTTAGGCCGTACAGTTTTGTAGTACATCAGGTGTCAAGCGAATAACAACATTGGATTTGGATTGCGATTTTTTACAATAAAAACGCTCCCAACTAAATTGTTTTATTCTGTGAGTGTTTAGTGGTGCATATTCAATATGTCTACTTGTTCAATAATTCAGTGTGTGGCAAAGAAAAACCCCAATCAATCTCATTTGACTATGCACAGGTTAGTAGCCGTATTTTAAGAAAAACTTTATCATAAGTACTATTAGTTTTCTTGTTTATCTAGCCTTGTTTTATATATATAATAAAAGCCTCCAAAAGTACATTCAATTTGTTTATGATAACTAACTTCATTTGCTAAATTTGTTTTGTTTACAATACAAAATGACGATATGCAATAGTGATGTATTTTATTTAATAACATATCGATAAGAAACTAACATATTTTTAGTTTGTACGTTATGGAGTCCAGTTGAGTAAGGTATCAACATAAAGGGTTTGAAGAGACGATTTTGAAAATAAATCTTACAGAATAGAAATAAAAATAGGGATAGTACCAAAACATAATAATATCAATTCTTCATACAGTAGGTGCTGTCATTTAGTTCAGTCTATGATTTGTTCCACTAAATACACAAAACTGAAATAATTTTTGTTTTTTTTTTGCACAGATTCCCTAGAAATGAAGTGCTGCGTCAGAAGTGGCTTGAAGTCATTGGGACGGAAAATATCAAACCTGGACTTATAGCGCCACGTATTTGTTCATTACACTTTGCAGTATCATCCTTCAATAAACAATTACAACACATACTGGTATTTTTTAACCATTTATTTTTACGAGCACACAAGCGCTAATGTTCCTGTATCGGATTCAGGCGGAAAAAACGCCCCGGTGCCACCATTGTGTGGACTATGCACCGCCCGGAGACCGGTAGAGTTGTCCCCGTTTGAGCAGAGTATCGCAGTGTCCTCGTGAAAGCAATAGATGACAATGACCTTTCACGCCGGGCCATGGTCCAGGCTAGTGAACGTCGAACAATGGGATGCTCGCCATCTAGTAATTAACTGGACCGAGATCAATCGTGAACAACATGTGATCCATGCGCTTCAATTTTTAAATGTCCTCAAACCGTAGGGGCCCGGCACGGGCGATGCCCGCTTACTAGGGCTGTGGGTAATTTTTGAAAAGGAGGGTGTTGTCCTAAAACACAAAGGGCAACTGTCACTGAATAACACACGTATGGTTTTAGCCAGCAAAAGTCTGACATGCTCCCCCGCTCTACCCAGAGTGCGAGAAGTCATTCGATGATTTGTACCTTAAAAAAAACACCCAAAGTACATGATTTTTAAACTGTCAAACACCAAGCGGTCACCGGTGACCGCAAGCTATTGTTCTATAATTGTGTCTATAATGACGGTACTTGACGAGTATAAAACTCTGCTATCGATATCGATACTTTTTGGTTTTGACTACAGTACTTCCCTAGCAATGGCAGCCATTTTTAGGCTTCGGTTTCTAGTACGGTAAAATGGGGTAAACAGGACTTGAGCGGCGAAAAGGGACAGAAGAGGGGTGAACCGATACTATGAAGAATTTCCTTATATCTATTCACCCCTCTTCTGTCCCTATTCACCCCATTTTACGGTAGGTATGCACGCCTATTTTGTAGGTATTTCTGGTCCATATTATAGTAGGTCTGTGGAAAATACTTAATCCAAACCAATGATTGGCGAGAATGCGATCGAGCTCACTTCGAGAGTTCGAATTGATCTATTGACATCTTACATAATAGACTACCAGGTCAAGAAACTGAACTGATAAACAAACATACAATACATAGGTACTACGATATTCACATATGACGTCCGATGATATGTAAATAATGTTTAGCATATGCATTTTCGTGGCTTTAGGTTAACACGTATGTACCAGCGGACTGTAGTAAAATAACGCTAAAAACGGTGGTGCCTATCTATTTTGATAACGTGTTATCTTGCGCTCAATTCATAATGGAAATACATATTACTTAATTCTTATCAAAAAAAAACTGTAAGACGTATATATTTCGTACGACATGGAAGTTTCGGGAAGTACCTGTGTCTGATAGGGCGGGAGGAAACGCCCGGGTGTCATCACTGCGAGGACCGCCCTGAGGACACAGTGGAACACACGGTGGGACAATGCCCTGCGTGGGCTGAGCACCGCCGTGCCCTCAGGGAAGTGATCGGCGATGGCGACCTCTCGCGTCCAGGCCTAGTGCAGGCCATGATGCGGAGCGAGGGGGATTGGGATGCCGTCTCCTCCTTTTACGAAGCAGTCATGCTAGCTAAGGAGGAGGCGGGACGCGTGAGGCAGCGAAGCGCTGCCTCCTCGCAACCCAGCCATCGCGAAGGACACACCGGGCGTCGGGGATCGCGGGACGATCTCCGGCCACCGTAAGCGCGGGCCTGCGGACGGCGGGCATGGGTGGCTCCCCGTCCGACCAGAAACAGACCCGAGCGTACGGCGCGCCGCGTTCCGCGCGCGCCTCAAAGAGCCATCAGACCACCACAGATGGGGCCCAATACGGCCGATGCCGATTCAGAGTCGCGGAGAACCTAACGGGTAACCGGGGCGCCGGCTCGACGTGCAGGAGAAGGAACGGTGTGGTTTTTAGTCAGTAAGAGTCTGACACTCCCTCCCGCCTCACCCAGGCGGGAGCAGTCATTCGATGATTTTCCCCCCTTAAAAAAAAAAGGCTATAAGATGTCAATACGAACTCTCGAAGTGAGCTCGATCGTGGTCCGCCATGTCATTGGTTGTGAAAATACCATAGATTTAGTATTATATAGATGCGTCGTAATGATCTATAGCTTATTTGCTTATACAAATATATGAAATATATATCAAATCGGTATAGAAATATGAAACCACACTTTGTCTCTTTTTAATCAATGAGTAACCTCATTTGAAGAAAGAGACATCATATTGTTTGTTTATTCTCTGCCTGGCAACATTTCTACATTTCTGACAAGGTACCTACCTCGCGTGCCAGCCGCCATCTTTAGGCCGTACAGTTTTGTAGTACATCAGGTGTCAAGCGAATAACAACATTGGATTTGGATTGCGATTTTTTACAATAAAAACGCTCCCAACTAAATTGTTTTATTCTGTGAGTGTTTAGTGGTGCATATTCAATATGTCTACTTGTTCAATAATTCAGTGTGTGGCAAAGAAAAACCCCAATCAATCTCATTTGACTATGCACAGGTTAGTAGCCGTATTTTAAGAAAAACTTTACCATAAGTACTATTAGTTTTCTTGTTTATCTAGCCTTGTTTTATATATATAATAAAAGCCTCCAAAAGTACATTCAATTTGTTTATGATAACTAACTTCATTTGCTAAATTTGTTTTGTTTACAATACAAAATGACGATATACAATAGTGATGTATTTTATTTAATAACATATCGATAAGAAACTAACATATTTTTAGTTTGTACGTTATGGAGTCCAGTTGAGTAAGGTATCAACATAAAGGGTTTGAAGAGACGATTTTGAAAATAAATCTTACAGAATAGAAATAAAAATAGGGATAGTACCAAAACATAATAATATCAATTCTTCATACAGTAGGTGCTGTCATTTAGTTCAGTCTATGATTTGTTCCACTAAATACACAAAACTGAAATAATTTTTGTTTTTTTTTGCACAGATTCCCTAGAAATGAAGTGCTGCGTCAGAAGTGGCTTGAAGTCATTGGGACGGAAAATATCAAACCTGGACTTATAGCGCCACGTATTTGTTCATTACACTTTGCAGTATCATCCTTCAATAAACAATTACAACACATACTGGTATTTTTTAACCATTTATTTTTACGAGCACACAAGCGCTAATGTTCCTGTATCGGATTCAGGCGGAAAAAACGCCCCGGTGCCACCATTGTGTGGACTATGCACCGCCCGGAGACCGGTAGAGTTGTCCCCGTTTGAGCAGAGTATCGCAGTGTCCTCGTGAAAGCAATAGATGACAATGACCTTTCACGCCGGGCCATGGTCCAGGCTAGTGAACGTCGAACAATGGGATGCTCGCCATCTAGTAATTAACTGGACCGAGATCAATCGTGAACAACATGTGATCCATGCGCTTCAATTTTTAAATGTCCTCAAACCGTAGGGGCCCGGCACGGGCGATGCCCGCTTACTAGGGCTGTGGGTAATTTTTGAAAAGGAGGGTGTTGTCCTAAAACACAAAGGGCAACTGTCACTGAATAACACACGTATGGTTTTAGCCAGCAAAAGTCTGACATGCTCCCCCGCTCTACCCAGAGTGCGAGAAGTCATTCGATGATTTGTACCTTAAAAAAAACACCCAAAGTACATGATTTTTAAACTGTCAAACACCAAGCGGTCACCGGTGACCGCAAGCTATTGTTCTATAATTGTGTCTATAATGACGGTACTTGACGAGTATAAAACTCTGCTATCGATATCGATACTTTTTGGTTTTGACTACAGTACTTCCCTAGCAATGGCAGCCATTTTTAGGCTTCGGTTTCTAGTACGGTAAAATGGGGTAAACAGGACTTGAGCGGCGAAAAGGGACAGAAGAGGGGTGAACCGATACTATGAAGAATTTCCTTATATCTATTCACCCCTCTTCTGTCCCTATTCACCCCATTTTACGGTAGGTATGCACGCCTATTTTGTAGGTATTTCTGGTCCATATTATAGTAGGTCTGTGGAAAATACTTAATCCAAACCAATGATTGGCGAGAATGCGATCGAGCTCACTTCGAGAGTTCGAATTGATCTATTGACATCTTACATAATGGACTACCAGGTCAAGAAACTGAACTGATAAACAAACATACAATACATAGGTACTACGATATTCACGTATGACGTCCGATGATATGTAAATAATGTTTAGCATATGCATTTTCGTGGCTTTAGGTTAACACGTAGGTACCAGCGGACTGTAGTAAAATAACGCTAAAAACGGTGGTGCCTATCTATTTTGATAACGTGTTATCTTGCGCTCAATTCATAATGGAAATACATATTACTTAATTCTTATCAAAAAAAAACTGTAAGACGTATATATTTCGTACGACATGGAAGTTTCGGGAAGTACCTGTGTCTGATAGGGCGGGAGGAAACGCCCGGGTGTCATCACTGCGAGGACCGCCCTGAGGACACAGTGGAACACACGGTGGGACAATGCCCTGCGTGGGCTGAGCACCGCCGTGCCCTCAGGGAAGTGATCGGCGATGGCGACCTCTCGCGTCCAAGCCTAGTGCAGGCCATGATGCGGAGCGAGGGGGATTGGGATGCCGTCTCCTCCTTTTACGAAGCA
Source organism: Spodoptera picta (assembly GCA_038387885.1). NCBI lineage: Eukaryota > Metazoa > Arthropoda > Insecta > Lepidoptera > Noctuidae > Spodoptera > Spodoptera picta. Next base: position 839,918 of record JAZHFQ010000211.1, on the reverse strand, counting down.
GTCATGCTAGCTAAGGAGGAGGCGGGACGCGTGAGGCAGCGAAGCGCTGCCTCCTCGCAACCCAGTCATCGCGAAGGACACACCGGGCGTCGGGGATCGCGGGACGATCTCCGGCCACCGTAAGCGCGGGCCTGCGGACGGCGGGCATGGGTGGCTCCCCGTCCGACCAGAAACAGACCCGAGCGTACGGCGCGCCGCGTTCCGCGCGCGCCTCAAAGAGCCATCAGACCACCACAGATGGGGCCCAATACGGCCGATGCCGATTCAGAGTCGCGGAGAACCTAACGGGTAACCGGGGCGCCGGCTCGACGTGCAGGAGAAGGAACGGTGTGGTTTTTAGTCAGTAAGAGTCTGACACTCCCTCCCGCCTCACCCAGGCGGGAGCAGTCATTCGATGATTTTCCCCCCTTAAAAAAAAAAAGGCTATAAGATGTCAATACGAACTCTCGAAGTGAGCTCGATCGTGGTCCGCCATGTCATTGGTTGTGAAAATACCATAGATTTAGTATTATATAGATGCGTCGTAATGATCTATAGCTTATTTGCTTATACAAATATATGAAATATATATCAAATCGGTATAGAAATATGAAACCACACTTTGTCTCTTTTTAATCAATGAGTAACCTCATTTGAAGAAAGAGACATCATATTGTTTGTTTATTCTCTGCCTGGCAACATTTCTACATTTCTGACAAGGTACCTACCTCGCGTGCCAGCCGCCATCTTTAGGCCGTACAGTTTTGTAGTACATCAGGTGTCAAGCGAATAACAACATTGGATTTGGATTGCGATTTTTTACAATAAAAACGCTCCCAACTAAATTGTTTTATTCTGTGAGTGTTTAGTGGTGCATATTCAATATGTCTACTTGTTCAATAATTCAGTGTGTGGCAAAGAAAAACCCCAATCAATCTCATTTGACTATGCACAGGTTAGTAGCCGTATTTTAAGAAAAACTTTATCATAAGTACTATTAGTTTTCTTGTTTATCTAGCCTTGTTTTATATATATAATAAAAGCCTCCAAAAGTACATTCAATTTGTTTATGATAACTAACTTCATTTGCTAAATTTGTTTTGTTTACAATACAAAATGACGATATACAATAGTGATGTATTTTATTTAATAACATATCGATAAGAAACTAACATATTTTTAGTTTGTACGTTATGGAGTCCAGTTGAGTAAGGTATCAACATAAAGGGTTTGAAGAGACGATTTTGAAAATAAATCTTACAGAATAGAAATAAAAATAGGGATAGTACCAAAACATAATAATATCAATTCTTCATACAGTAGGTGCTGTCATTTAGTTCAGTCTATGATTTGTTCCACTAAATACACAAAACTGAAATAATTTTTGTTTTTTTTTGCACAGATTCCCTAGAAATGAAGTGCTGCGTCAGAAGTGGCTTGAAGTCATTGGGACGGAAAATATCAAACCTGGACTTATAGCGCCACGTATTTGTTCATTACACTTTGCAGTATCATCCTTCAATAAACAATTACAACACATACTGGTATTTTTTAACCATTTATTTTTACGAGCACACAAGCGCTAATGTTCCTGTATCGGATTCAGGCGGAAAAAACGCCCCGGTGCCACCATTGTGTGGACTATGCACCGCCCGGAGACCGGTAGAGTTGTCCCCGTTTGAGCAGAGTATCGCAGTGTCCTCGTGAAAGCAATAGATGACAATGACCTTTCACGCCGGGCCATGGTCCAGGCTAGTGAACGTCGAACAATGGGATGCTCGCCATCTAGTAATTAACTGGACCGAGATCAATCGTGAACAACATGTGATCCATGCGCTTCAATTTTTAAATGTCCTCAAACCGTAGGGGCCCGGCACGGGCGATGCCCGCTTACTAGGGCTGTGGGTAATTTTTGAAAAGGAGGGTGTTGTCCTAAAACACAAAGGGCAACTGTCACTGAATAACACACGTATGGTTTTAGCCAGCAAAAGTCTGACATGCTCCCCCGCTCTACCCAGAGTGCGAGAAGTCATTCGATGATTTGTACCTTAAAAAAAACACCCAAAGTACATGATTTTTAAACTGTCAAACACCAAGCGGTCACCGGTGACCGCAAGCTATTGTTCTATAATTGTGTCTATAATGACGGTACTTGACGAGTATAAAACTCTGCTATCGATATCGATACTTTTTGGTTTTGACTACAGTACTTCCCTAGCAATGGCAGCCATTTTTAGGCTTCGGTTTCTAGTACGGTAAAATGGGGTAAACAGGACTTGAGCGGCGAAAAGGGACAGAAGAGGGGTGAACCGATACTATGAAGAATTTCCTTATATCTATTCACCCCTCTTCTGTCCCTATTCACACCATTTTACGGTAGGTATGCACGCCTATTTTGTAGGTATTTCTGGTCCATATTATAGTAGGTCTGTGGAAAATACTTAATCCAAACCAATGATTGGCGAGAATGCGATCGAGCTCACTTCGAGAGTTCGAATTGATCTATTGACATCTTACATAATAGACTACCAGGTCAAGAAACTGAACTGATAAACAAACATACAATACATAGGTACTACGATATTCACATATGACGTCCGATGATATGTAAATAATGTTTAGCATATGCATTTTCGTGGCTTTAGGTTAACACGTAGGTACCAGCGGACTGTAGTAAAATAACGCTAAAAACGGTGGTGCCTATCTATTTTGATAACGTGTTATCTTGCGCTCAATTCATAATGGAAATACATATTACTTAATTCTTATCAAAAAAAACTGTAAGACGTATATATTTTGTTGCAAACATTGGAAAGTTACACATAAACAAGTGAGTTTGTAGTGTTCGTTGCAAAATGTTTCATTTACGGCGCATACCGAGGAGTATTGTGGCGTGTTCACGATGGAACTCTTCGCAAGTGACACCTTTAGTATCGATAGACGTGGACAATGAAGGAATAGCAACACTGCAGATGCAGAGACTACCAGTGAACAGTTTAAACCTGGAATTATTTCAGGCGATAAAAGATTCAGTGATTGAAGTTGAAAAAAATAAATGCAAAGGCTTGGTTTTCACGTCGGTAAGCACTTGGATAGAATTATCATTAATTATACAGTACCTGAAAAATTTCATAAATGGGAAGCACTATGATAATTAAATGACTTATGATCTTACATATAGATGTAAGATCATACATAAATGATAGCATCTAGGTAAGTATGAAATCCAACATTCGGTACGACATAATGTTTCTGTGCTGCTGACACTGTGAAAAATAAACAATCCCAGACCTTAATAATATTTTCTGTATTTCTTATCTATTAGTTAATATCGCTGATCGCTTACCATCAGGCGATCCGTCTGCTCGTTTTGCCTCCTATTCCATAAAAAAAAATACTATTAACTACACCGACGCCGACGGTATACCGAGTTCCTGATTTACTAACCTTGACTTACTTGACTTATAGTCCTATGTCCCCTAGATGGGGCAGAGGGCGTCCACAGAGGTTCTCCATCTCGATCGATCTTGAGCTTCTCGCTTCACCTCGCTCCACGTCATTCCGATGCTCGCCGCCTCTGCTATCACAGTACGACGCCAGGTTTGCCGAGGGCGGCCACGCTTCCTTTTTCCCTGGGGATTCCAATCCAGCGCTTGCTTGGAAATATGGTCGGGACCCCCTCGGAGCGTATGGCCTATCCATCCGCATTTGCGACGTTTGATCTGATGGTCGATCGGAGTTTCGCGGCATCTCTCCAATAGGTCTACATTGGAGATGGTCTCGGGCCAGAAAATACCGAGAATGCGACGTAAGCATCGGTTGACGAAAACTTGGATTTGGCGGGAGATGTCTTTCGTGACCTTCCACGTCTCGCACCCGTAGAGCACTACGGATTTGACATTGGACCCGAAGATTCTGAGCTTAATTCTTCGGGTCAGTTTCCGTGACTGCCACACAGGTCTCAGCTGCGCGTAAGTAGCTCGGGCATTGGCAATCCGTGAGGCGATGTCCTCCTCACTCCCTCCAGTTTCTGACACGACGCTCCCGAGGTAAGTAAACTTGTGGACGCGTTCCACTGCCTCAGTGCCAATCAGCAACGGTGAATTATTCTTCACGCCCGATCTCATATCTTTGGTCTTCCGTGTGTTGATCTTGAGGCCTGTTTTTGCCGCTTCCTGACGCAGATCGTTTAGCTTTGCTTGCATGTCGGCGTGGGTATGACTAAGCAGGCAAAGATCGTCGGCATAGTCCAAGTCTTCTAGGACGTTGGATAATCCCCATTCTATCCCGCGGCGCCGATCTTCTGAAATGCGAAGCATAATTCCGTCAAGTACGACCAGGAATAGAAGCGGCGACAGGAGGCAGCCTTGACGTACACCCGCATGCACTGTTATGTCATCCGATATCAGCCCGTTATGGGTTACCCTGTAGGGTAACTTAAGGTTAGTAAATACTAACCTTAAGTGTTATAATTTCAAATTCCAGGCAAGTCCAACGATATTTTCAGCGGGAATCGACTTAAATGAATTACACAAACCAGATGTAAAACGTTTGACTAAGATGAAGGAGACTCTTTTTGATGCCTTTATGAAAGTGTTTGGGTCGGACCTTATAACAACTGTTGCGATCAATGTGAGTATTATTTCGCTATAATAGTACCTAAGTACGTCTCTATAAATGTAGAGGTGGGTACCCTGTTATCCCATTCAGACTATCTGATATTATCGAAACTGCCTCGTTGGCCGAGTGGTCGCAAGTGCGACTGCCGGGCAAGGGGTCTCGGGTTCGATTCCCGGGTCGGGCAAAGTATTACTGGGTTTTTAAAAAATTCTCAGTAGTAGCACGGAGTCTGGAAATGTGCCCGGTATATGGCAATAGGCTCACCCCCTATTACATGGGACTCGTAACATAAATAGTGAGAAGTGGGTGTTACATTGTACAGTGGCATTAAGTGCCGTAATGTGCACCTCTGCCTACCCCTTCGGGGATAAAAAAAAGGCGTGATGTTATGTTATGTTATGATATTATCGAAAATGTTTGTTCAGTAAGGGGTATGTAGATAGATAAGTACGTAGTGGTTACAAATGTCGAAATAAGTTCAAAAATTATGCTTCATCACTCCTTTATCTAATCTCAAATGATGACACCAAAATAAGATTAGGTACACTTACATAAAGTAGGTACCTAAGTACTCATAAAAAAATCTATCAACTTACAATGCCTCCTTATTCTTAAAATTTTGAATTTGCGAGGGTAGCGTGCATGCACCTTCTGGGGTCCATCTATAGTTATTCGTATCTATGCTTACCGCTGGGTGGATCCTCGTGCTCGACCACGATATTGTCAAAATTGGTAGATAGGAAGATGTTTATTTTTATTGGTAATGGGTAGATATTTATTGTTGAGCAACCATAAAGTGTAACACCCAACAGTAACAATCTTCGACCTTTATTTCTAGGGTTACACAGCAGCCGGGGCCTTTATTCTGTGCCTGGCATTTGAGTACCGCGTAATGACGACTGGTAAGGCCGTCATGGGGTTGAATGACACAGCAGTTGGTATCCCACCAGCTCCATGGCTGGGTGAGCTGATGACCCGAGTGATGGGGCCTAGACATGCGGAGTTTGCCCTCACTAGCTCATATATGTACTCGGCTGAGAAAGCTTTGCAGGTATAATATTCAATGCAGTTTGTTTAGAACTGTGTAATATGATGTAAAAAGTGTTTTATTTTATCATATATTTTTATTTATTTACTAATTTATTAAAAGTAATGTATTTTAAAGTAGTAATAAATTACCTACCCACTTTGTTATTTAGATTTAATGTTACATTTTTTTTGCTAATTACAATATTAAAATAAAAATTCTAATTACTTTCCAGGTGGGTCTGGTGGATGAAGTAGCAGCAGATAAAGAAGACGCAATAGAGAAATGCAAGGCTCACATACGATTGTACGATCAAATACCGGTGACAGCCCGAATTAACACTAAGCGCAACTTCAGACAAGACTACCTAAAGAAAATCGAACAAAACAAACAACAATACACAACTAACTTCGTAAACACTATATCAAGCGCTGAAGTTAAAAAGATAATGGATACTTTCATGGAAAATTTAAAGAAGAAAAAGTCGGCTAAATCTAAATAAGCTGCTTAAGTTTTGTTAGTTCAAAAGCTAGTTTACCTAAATAAAGTGACACTGAAGTCGCAAAAAGACGCGGGACCAAAAAATATAGCCACCAAACCAAGGTGGTTTCCACGCGGGAGTGAGTGCCTATTAAAATAACAAAAATTTTTTCGTATATCTATTAAAAAAATAACCGAGAAAATATTAATTTTAGTCGCAAATTGATGTAAAATAGTTTATGATACTAATATAAATCGACCTACTACGACCCCACACTAAATTGGAATAGGACAAATGAAAAATTATCAAGAATTTAGATTAAAGTAGGTAAGGTATGCCGAGTACAATATAGACATAACATCACGCCTTTTATCCCCGAAGGGGTAGGCAGAGGTGCACACAGAAGTAACACCCACTTTTCACTATTGAGTCCCATGTAATAGGGGCCTATTGCCATATACCGGGCACATTTCCAGACTCCGTGCTACTACTGAGAATTTTTAAAAACCCAGTAATACTTTGCCCGACCCGGGAATCGAACCCGAGACCCCTTGCCCGGCAGTCGCACTCGCGACCACTCGGCCAACGAGGCAGTCGTTATTTCGTACAATATAGAATATTCAAATATAAACCAATAACATATGATAAATACATTTAATAATAATAGTGTTAAAAATCTTCTCCCAACAAGGCCACAGCATCAGGATCTACAGTATCGGTTAGTGCCATGTGCATGTCTGCCCACTCCTCGCGCTGGTTGTCTATGAAGTAGTTGATCTCCAGGATTCTGTCCCTGTTGCGTTTTATTTCATTACTGTGGAGAAAATAACATTGTCAATGGCCCAATCACTTTCAAATTGGTCAGTTGGATTTTGGAAGCTAACTGAATCTAACTGCTTTAACACAGAGTAGTTAGATTTAGTTTACTTTTACCTTTATCAGCTTACCTCCTTCTCCGATCCGTACTTTCGCTTCTATGATTGCATTACATTCTTGCATTCAGATAAACATACACACTGGTTAAAAATACCTACCTAGCCTAGTCCCCATATAGCCTTCTTCATGAGTACCCAACCCCAAATATCACCATATCATTATGGTAAGGGTTAGGTTAAGTTGTTAGGTTCACCATCAAAATCTCTTAAGTTGGCCCTCCAACCTTATGTAATGAATGAACACTTTAACACTCACTCATTAGTTCCTTGGACGAGTTCTTCACGCCAGGCATTAGCGCGGGACGTGAGCAGATCTTCTCGTGCATCTATGAAGCGCATGTGAGAGTCTGATGATGCAGCCACGAGGTTCATCAAGAGGTCGCGATCCATCATTACCTTTAAATGAATATGTACCTATGCTTTATTACTTTTTGCATAAACTTAATCAACTTTAGTTCTCATGATAAAAAATGGTCACTTGGTCAAATATGTGATAGGAGATGATAACTTAAGGTACCTATATACTATATAAACCTTTTCGAAAGGTTAACGTGTATAACTGTGTGTAGGACACTGAAAATGTTATTATCTAGTTTATTTCACCATAGCAAAGTACCCTTAATCCATTTAAAAATGGCAAAATGGTTTCAAACCAAAGAATGGCACGGCTCAATTCAAATAACTTAAAACAATATTTATTGTCATAAAAACCTTCAAGTACTATGATGCCACTCACATCGAAAAGTTCAGGCGACACATCTCCCAGCATGATCTTGTTCCCGAGGTATTTAGAAAGCACTTCGAACTGTCGCATGGACCATACGCCCTCGTGCTCACGCCACGATCCGAACGCCATGCGAGACACCTCCAGCAACTTCGTCACCATTTCCGTCATATTCACTGAGAATTGGACGCGAGAGTCCTGGGCGGAGGCGAAGACAAAGTTGTTAGGTACAAAATATATGTAACTCTTAAGTTTTTTTGATAAAAACAATAGACTTCTGCTGAACGCCAGTCCGATTTTAGGTGGCAGCCCTTTATGAATTTGTTTGGCGAAGAAATTAGAACAAAGAATCTGATCAACCCCAAAAACGTATTAGTCCATTATATAACTATTGTCTAGTCTAGTACCTAACCTACTACTAAAAAGGTAATGTTAATCCTTTTTCACCAGATATATCACGTAATTACTCGAGAGTGACTAGACAACCTAGATTAGGCACTAATTTTCAATTTCTTACCTCGCATTGTTCAAACAGCTGCATCTCAGTAGTCATGAGGCTCTTCCACAGCTCATACAGCAGCTCATGGTATGATTCCCCAATCTCCAACAGCATCGGTTCTATCTGCTCCAAGCTGATCTGTTTCGTCGTGAACTTGTTGCTAATTTCTGCGACATGAGCCATTATCGGCTTCTTCTTAGTTTGGAACTCTTCTAACACTCTGATGGAATTAATTTAAGGTAGATAAACAAATAGAAAAGTCATGAAAACCAGTCCGATTCCGAGATGTGATGATTGAATAGTCTTCAGTTTTATTAGGAATATAACTTTACAGGAATCAGGAATAAAACTAGGTAGGTATAACTACATAAATATTTACAACTTAAAATTAACTACTATTATATATCTAAACTATTGAATAAAAAGAAAGTAAAAAAAGAAAACAACAAAAATTATAAAACACACAACAAATATTAGGCGTCAAAGTATTCGTCCGCATCAATATCACTGCGGAACGATCCCAGAAGACTGGCAGCATTGCAACGATTGAATTGATATCCAATCATCATTCCCAAAACCTCATTGCCACTAAAATATCATTGTTATACCCCTTATCGTCATTCCAAGATTATCTGTTAGCAGATGATCTGGTACTTACTTTTTACTTTTCTCGACACTATCCTCGAGAGCACTATCTACGAGGTTCTTAAACAGTTTGATTTCGTGTTGTCTGTCTTTGTATGCTTCTTGGGCAAATTCTACCAGATTAGCCATCGTTTCTACGTAGTTCTCTCTATACCTGTAATTGAAATAATGAATGAACCGGTAATAAGTAAGAGAGCTGATGAATTTGCAAGATGTCTTTTGAAATAACGAGGTATGAAATCACCAATCCGACTGCTATTTAATGTAGGACTAAATACTTTATTTGTATTGAAGGAAAAATCTTACTGATCATAATACGCTTGAAGTTCTCCACCGAAGCTGAGAAGTATCTGTCCGTCAGGGTCCTTTTCAAACATGGTTTCAATGAGTTCAGGTCCACTGAGGTATTCCACGAAGGACATGGCATAGAACGTGACTTTTGCATCGTACTCCTCTTTAGCTATCCTCTCCTGTTCTGTCTTCTCATCCGCTTCATCCATTTTCCGTAAAAGACCTCTGCAATTAAGCATCAATGAGTGTAACTGTAAGTGAACAGGCGGATCACCTGATGGTAATCAACATCAGAGGATTTACCTAAGGACTTACCTAAACATAGCTCTCCCGTTCTCCCTCTCTTCTTCAGTGACAATCTTATAGTCCAGGTAGGTGACCCTCGAAAGAGCTGCTTTCAAGAACTGGTAGGACATGGGATCGTCGCAGCATGGGTTTCCTTTGAAACTTACCGAGCGTAATTTACGAAATCTGCGAAGGTACGCCATCTTGAAAACAAAAAAATATTAGGCAAGCATTCTTCTTGTGTAAAGGAAATGTACCTATATTTTAACTGTAGTTGGGTTCGATGTCCGAGTCAGGCAAACGTGAACGGATTCGATTTTCGAAATTCTGAAGTTGTGAAATGGAGTTCACAGATGTATGAATATCTTCGCCCTTATTACACGGTACTCATATCGCGTGATTATTTAGATAAAGGTCCACTTATCCCAGTTTAAAACGTCAACCAACCTCCTTGAAATCTTCTATCTTATTGTCTCCAATGCTGAATACGAGAAGATTTTCTAGCGCATCCAAGTTTTCCAGTTTCCGTATTTTATTATGGAACAATGTCAACACTTCTAAATTGACTAATGCATCCAAATTCTCGATCATTTCAATCTTATTGAAGGATAGGTCGAGCTCATTGAGTCCTGTGAGTAGTTCCAAATGTTCTATTTTCTCAATTAAATTGTGAGCTAAAGTGAGCTTTCTTAAAGACTTCAGCATCCAGAGATGATCGATTCTTAGTATTTTTTGGAATTCCAGTCTCACTTCTTGAGCTTCATCTAGATGGACACCTTCTTCAGCAAAAAGTCTACCAGCCTCTTCGGTTGGACCTAATTAGAAAATGTAGGGGTTTTTTTTATTTCCGTTAAGATTTGAAATGATTAACTAGGTATCAATTTTATATCGTGTTACAATTAATATTAACTATAACTAAATGAAAATATATACAACTTAAAATATAAATAACTATGAACTAAAATATTTACATCTTAAAAAAAGGTAATAATAAATTTTATATCTACATAGTAGGTAAAGGCAAAAACAATAATCATGATCAGATAAAAGTAAAAACCGGTTCCTTCGCTTACCATTTTCTAAAATACATCGAATGAGCATAGCATTATCGATTACACCCGGTTCCACATCCGGGTGGATAATAAGACTATTCAAAGACCGCTTCGGTGGCATTGAATCTTGATCCAATGTGTTCATTTTAATAAGATTTCTTTATACAAAGCGTAAACCAAAGATAGCCTGCTTATAAATAATATTTTTATTTCTGAGGTTGCTATAGTAACTGACAATTTAATCAAAAGCTGTATTTTTAAATTACGCTGTTTAGCCTGTCAGAAACAAAAATAAACGAAACTTTTTAATTTACTTTTTGTACATTACACCATTACACCAAGCAGTTTAAATTTTTTTTTAATTTTGCCGCTTTTTTTAACAGTTCTTTTCTCATATAGTACCTACGTTGATTATTTTGTGCATTTTATACATTGATTTGATACTTTAAATCATAGACCTCTTTAAATATAAATAATTAAAAGAGGAATTCTGGGATACGAGTATTTTAGAGAGCTTTTTCAAGTTAATTTTAAAAGTTAATTTTTGTACAAGTTAATTTTTAGTTTTTTGTGCAATTATATTTGTGTTTTCCTTATTGATCGATAATTTGTAATTAATAAATATTTCTGAACGAAATTTATTTAATTTGACAGATACTGCGCGTATATTTTATCTGTGCATTGCGTTTTTGGTGACAAGTGAAATCGGTGAAATCATTTTGTTAAATACGTGATTAATTTCCAAAGATGTCTTTCTTTGGTGTAGGAAATCCCTTTTCTACGCCGGTAGGGCAAAAAATAGGTAATGATTCATTTTGTATAAGCTCCATTTATCATCACTTTCTAAAATATCAAAATACCGTACCCTCTGTTCCATTTCTTTTTGTTGCGCACTAGAAGATCTCAATTTCTCTTTGTTGTGGTATCACGGTAACTAAATGTTAGGCAATTTTATTGAAAGTACTTTATGAACATAGTTGTTGTCATTTTCTTTTGTACGCTGTACCATAAGAAGTTGGTGTTAATTGCTTTGACCCTTCGTATTACGATTTGAAATATTGTTTCAGAACAAGCTACAGATGGATCCTTACCGTCGGAAAACTGGGCCCTTAATATGGAAATCTGTGATATTGTGAACAGTAGCACAGATGGGCCTAAAGATGCCATAAAGGCTATAAGAAAGAGGTTGACACAGAGTGCTGGGAAGAACTACACAATTGTGATGCACACTCTGACTGTGCTTGAGACCTGTGTAAAGAACTGTGGCAAGTCTTTCCATGTCCAGGCTTGCAACAAGGAGTTTATATCTGAATTGGTAAGTGGAGCATCAATAATAATATCTATTCATAATATCATAGGCTTATAATCAAATAAAAACTCTTGTTATCACCCGGTAGCGAATGTCAAAACAAGAATACACAGTGATTACATGTTATCACAAAATCTGTTTACCTATGCCTTTGTATGCATTTGATATGTGCTTGATATAGAAACCTATAGAACAATAACAATAGTCAGGCAAACTGATTCATACTTATAGAAGCCATTAAATAAATGTAAGTACAGGAAAACTTGAAATAAATCACTATATACCCTCATCTCTTACTCAATGTTAGGAATTTATGTTCGGCTTTGTTTCATCTTGGTAATTTTTTTAAGGACAATTTTTAAATAATAATCTAATTTGCATTTTAACAAGAATTATTCATAATTAGTATTTCTTATAAGGATTGCTTAGGAATTATTCCCATTAAACTGTCAAACACCGCGAGGACACCGGTGACCACAACCTATTGTTCTTTAATTGTGTCTATAATGACGGTACCTACTCAAACTGAACTGTCGGAACGCGAGACACACTGTGTTTTCTATTACGTCTCATATATCGACAGACATGAGGTTCATATACCTACATTTAATACTTAAATGAATAAAGTAACTCGAATTTTATGTAGATATAGGTAGGTAACTACATGTAAACAGGTATATAAATACTTTAGATTAGCAGGTGAACACTGATAACTCACAAACTAATGACATGAGTCATTCCACATAAATATTTCAACTTTATAGTTCAACTGATAGCAATGTTTATCTTGAAGGTTAATCTTGAATGATGCTGTCTTTGGTATTTGAGAGGAGGAGGAGATAATGAATGAAACATTTATAATTAGCTACTCCCATGTGATTTGACCTACTGCTCTATTGGTCATAGTGTGATGTTTTATAGCTTATAGCCTTCCAAGATAAATGGACTATCTAACAGAAAAATAATTATTCAAATTAGACCAGTAGTACCAGAGATTATTGTGTTAATTAATAAAACAAACAACTCGTCAGCTTTATATAATAGTGTAAGATGTAAGATATAAAAGTAAAGTCAAAGTGATGTAAAATGGAATTCAGTAAATAAGTAAATAAATAAAAATAAAAATATCATTTATTCCGGACATACAAGAGATTCATAAAATTAATATATCTCGTGTGTTCATAAGTTTTGAGACAAACTTTTTGCTTATAAAAATAAAATGAAAATTACTGGCTGCTGTATATTTCTTTTTCTAATTTTGAATTTGGAATGTTAACTTTTAATATCTATGATTTCGGATTATTTTATTTAAATTTTCTCGTAATGGAGGGAACAAAAGAATTACGTGCGACCGTCATTTCATTATTTAAGGTGAGAAGAAAACCTATGGACATTTTCCGAGAACTGAAAAGTTTTGGTGTGAGCCGTAACTTCGTGTATTACACTATTAAACGATACCAGGAGACAAGTTCTTTACATGATCGGCAAAGAAGTGGTCGTCCACGCTCTGTGAGGACGCCTGCGAACATTAAAATCATCCGAGAGCGACTTCGCCGAAATCCATGTCGCACTCAGAAGAAACTCGCTCTGCAGACCAATATTTCGCGCGTTTCAGTCAACAGAATACTGAAATATGATCTCAAGATTAAGGCGTATAGCCGTAGAAAAGTACACTTTTTAAACGATCGCCTTCGTCAATTGCGACGCGAACGTTGTCCAATACTGCTTAGGAGACACGATGCGAGGAAGATACTCTGCACCGACGAGAAAATCTTTACCGTCGAAGAAAAGTTCAATCGACAAAACAATAAAGTGTATGCCAAAAGTAGCAAGGATGTCCCACCTTCAGCACGGAATGTCTCGCGTACTCATCATCCGGCTAGTGTCATGGTATGGTGGGGAGTTTCGTACGAAGGTGTCACTCAGATTCATTTCTGCCAACAAGGCGTCAAGGTGAAAGCCAAAAATTATCAAAGTGACATTCTAGAGACTGTTGTGAAACCCCTGTCTAATACCCTATTCCATAACAAGTATTGGGTTTTCCAGCAAGACTCGGCGCCATCCCATAAGGCTAAAACCACCCAAGCTTGGCTGAAGGTAAATGTGCCGGCCTTCATTGCGGCGAACGAATGGCCCTCCTCCAGCCCCGACCTCAACCCGCTGGATTATTCTCTATGGACCGAATTAGAGCTCAGAGCCTGCCGAAAGTCCCACCCAAACTTGGAGTCACTTAAGCGAGCTCTTGTCCGAGAAGCGAAGCGAATTCCTCTGGAAAAGATTCGTGCCGCCATTGATGACTGGCCAAATCGTCTAAGGGCATGTATTAAAAACAGGGGTGGTCATTTTGAATAATAATTATATTTAATTTTTACTTACTATCTACTTGATGTTTGTTATTGTTTTTATAAATATAAGTTTATTATTTAAAAAGATATGCAACTTTTAATTTGTCTCAAAACTTATGAACACACGAGGTATATACCATACATTTACTTTTTCAAATAAATACAATAAAATAATATTAAAATCGCAGTCATACCTACATAAGTTAGTCAAATTATCATAATTACATTAAAATCCGTCATTCTTAAATATTTTTTTTATTAATTTCTAATGCATGTAGTAATTACTCTACTTTTTTACTATGTATAGTGTATACAAATTAGTATAATAATTCAGTAAAATTAATTCAGTTCACTAGTCATAAAATCTATACAAATCTGTAAAACATTCTGCTACAACAACCTTCATTAGCAGATGTGTAAATAATAAATACATACACCTCATACTTTATGCATTCTGTAATAACTACAAAGTTAACACAATTGTCTTAACCCAGTAAATAAATAAAAGGAATTGCAAAATTAGTTATCCTTGACCAAATAAATATAGTTAAATATTACTAGCCTCACATAATCTTACAAATTTTTACGACTTATATACATCTATAAATAAATAAAGTTTAAAGTTATTGTATGATACAGTGCCTATTAATAATAATAACCAATAGGTAGGTACTGTGTCAAATCATATGATTGTTTTTTTATCTGGCCAAGATTAAACTTCATTTACTCAAAAGCAATAAAATGTGGGCTGGATGTTTATTGCTTGCTTACCAGGGTCCAAAATGTTCTGAAATAATAACTTTTTACTGGTGAAAACTGCCTCGCAATTAGTTTAGTAGTTTTTTGTTTTGTAAGGCTGTGTATAAGTATAACTATGTTTGTCTTCTTTAACTCAAATACTAATGAACAAATTTGCATGATATTTGGCATAGAGATAGATTGTTTAATCTGCTACCTTTTATCCTGGGAAAGAAAACAAAAGTTCTGGCAGAAGTCAGTTTATTCATAAATGTATCATTTGACATGATGCCAATTACTATGGCACTATACTACCTCGTGTGTTCATAAGTTTTGAGACAAACTTTTTGCTTATAAAAATAAAATAAAAATTACTGGCTGCTGTATATTTCTTTTTCTAATTTTGAATTTGGAATGTTAACTTTTAATATCTATGATTTCGGATTATTTTATTTAAATTTTCTCGTAATGGAGGGAACAAAAGAATTGCGTGCGACCGTCATTTCATTATTTAAGGTGGGAAGAGAACCTATGGACATTTTCCGAGAACTGAAAAGTTTTGGTGTGAGCCGTAACTTCGTGTATTACACTATTAAACGATACCAGGAGACAAGTTCTTTACATGATCGGCAAAGAAGTGGTCGTCCACGCTCTGTGAGGACGCCTGCGAACATTAAAATCATCCGAGAGCGACTTCGCCGAAATCCATGTCGCACTCAGAAGAAACTCGCTCTGCAGACCAATATTTCGCGCGTTTCAGTCAACAGAATACTGAAATATGATCTCAAGGTTAAGGCGTATAGCCGTAGAAAAGTACACTTTTTAAACGATCGCCTTCGTCAATTGCGACGCGAACGTTGTCCAATACTGCTTAGGAGACACGATGCGAGGAAGATACTCTTCACCGACGAGAAAATCTTTACCGTCGAAGAAAAGTTCAATCGACAAAACAAAGTGTATGCCAAAAGTAGCAAGGATGTCCCACCTTCAGCACGGAATGTCTCGCGTACTCATCATCCGGCTAGTGTCATGGTAAGGTGGGGAGTTTCGTACGAAGGTGTCACTTAGCTTCATTTCTGCCAAGGCGTCAAGGTGAAAGCCAAAAATTATCAAAGTGACATTCTAGAGACTGTTGTGAAACCCCTGTCTAATACCCTATTCCATAACAAGTATTGGGTTTTCCAGCAAGACTCGGCGCCATCCCATAAGGCTAAAACCACCCAAGCTTGGCTGAAGGAAAATGTGCCGGCCTTCATTGCGGCGAACGAATGGCCCTCCTCCAGCCCCGACCTCAACCCGCTGGATTATTCTCTATGGACCGAATTAGAGCTCAGAGCCTGCCGAAAGTCCCACCCAAACTTGGAGTCACTTAAGCGAGCTCTTGTCCGAGAAGCGAAGCGAATTCCTCTGGAAAAGATTCGTGCCGCCATTGATGACTGGCCAAATCGTCTAAGGGCATGTATTAAAAACAGGGGTGGTCATTTTGAATAAGAATTATATTTAATTTTTACATACTATCTACTTAATGTTTGTTATTGTTTTTATAAATATAAGTTTATTATTTAAAAAGATATGCAACTTTTAATTTGTCTCAAAACTTATGAACACACGAGGTATATTATATTTCTCTCGGTTTCCTGTGCTCATAGGTTCCTATGAGTCAATTGCTAATTATGATTCATAGTTTCTAACCTACCTTATATGTACAATGTATGTGTTATGACTGCAATTTTATGCACTATGCAACTGCGTTTATTATTAGTTTGTTTACATACAAGGTATAGTAGTTATGTAATCATAATATCACGCCTTTTATCTCCGAAGGGGTAGGCAGAAGTGCACATTTACGGCACTTAACGCCACTGTACAATGTAACACGCATTTTTCCCTATTTATGAGTCCCACGTAATAGGGGGTGGGCCTATTGCCATATACCAGGCACAATACCAGACTCTGTTCTACTACTGAGATTTTTTTAAAAACCCAGTAATACTTTGCCCTACCTGTGAATCGAACCCGAGACCCCTTGCCCGGCAGTCGCACTTAAAACCACTCGACCAACGAGGCATTCATTTATGTATTTAATGTGTTATAGAGGTATTAGATGTACAGGGTATAAATGGGTTTAGGATGTAAAATGTATTTTTATTTAAATTACTAGCTACTCCCGTTTCACCCGCTCTGCTCGGCTCTTATTGATCGTAGCGTGATGTTTTTAGGCCTATAGTCTTCTTCGATAAATGAACTATCCAACAAAAATATTTTTCTAAATCGTACTAGTGGTTTCTGAGATAAGCACGTTCAAACAAACAAATAAACAAGCTCTTCAGCCTTGTTAGTATAAGATTAAAAATATTGTATCTTTTTTGAAACAATTATAGTTACTCAATAACAGGCATATGAAAATACTATGTTAGCTGTTATATTACTTTAAATAATTATCTAATTTGTTTTGAAAACAAAGTAGTTAGAACAAAACCAGATTTCACAATATTATTTAACATAATTATGTGATTTTAAGTGGCTAATCTACTGTGACAAAGTTACCAATAACATCTTTCATTATTTATTACCTACTACATAAATACATACTAATATTTATTAACATCAGTTAAAGCTATATGCTAGCAAATGAAATACTGCAGTGTTGCAATACTTATTGGTTCTCTACACCTGTTCAACACCATATTATTGTTAATTAAATATTCTGACTATCAGTAGGATATCTCACAAAAAATAACTTGTTATTGGCCTCCAAACTATAAATGTCACATTATCAATGTGCATATATTATCAAAACTAGTTTAATTAATGTTTAACGGTTTATCTACCACCGTAAAGTATTAACGGAAAACACAATATTGAAAAATAAATGTAGGTTATAAGGATATTTTAATTATAAACTGTTTATTTTTCAATCTGCTTTAGGAAAAAATATTGCATACTATATCCGTCTATTATCATCCTGTGTTGATACAATAAAATTACTTAAAACTTAGATTTTAAAGTCTATTTTAGTTCAGCAAGATTTTTATATTACTTTTTTTCTAGGTGAAACTTATTGGCCCCAAGAATGACCCTCCAACAGTGGTGCAAGAGAAGGTGCTCAGTCTAATCCAGTGTTGGGCAGATGCGTTCCAGAACCAGCCTGATTTACAGGTAAATTATAAAAACACCCTTATCTTTATTTGTGTAACTAGCTAAGGCGGCAAACATCGTACCGCCTGCTAATTTTTCCCGCCTTTTAGACTTTCGCGAACATTTCAAGACCAAAATCAGCCAAATCGGTTCAGCCGTTCTCGAGTTTTAGAGAGACTAACGAACGGAAATTCTTGTTTATATATATGTATAGATAGATAAGCTTGTTTTTGGAGGAATAGAAACTCCTTGGTACACCATAAGAAGTTGTTACTATGACGCAACCTAGTAGAAATAGGAATCTATAGTCATATCGATTCCAATTTAAACCATCAGCAATTTGCTTGCAATCTTTCGCTTTGTCTCCATTCATCAATATATTCATGCGGTCTTTGATTAATCGGTAGGAGTCGGAATTGTTGCCGTTTCTTTCACTCCGATCAATGTCAGTTAATCAAAGTTGTTCTATTGTTATGACCTTTAAAACAACCAATCCGTAAAACAATTCTCTGCTGTCGCCCCTACATGAGTCTTCCAATAATTTATAAATGTCATATATTTGTCTTCAAAAGATCTTGTTATAACTTGTTATAAAAAGACTGATACATATAAATCGCTATATTTTACACGGACCTACCCGTAATAAAGAGTATTCCCAATAATATGCTTGTCGCGGTATGCGGTATGCGGCCGTCTCGAAGCGGCTTCAATTGTATAGGTCATCGCTAGTCATCATCATCAGTTGTGTGTAGATATTACAATCAAATTGAATCAAATAGCAAATTCATGTGACCAGGAATTATTCAAGCGTTACCTACGCGATTTCTTCGTGAATTCTTTTTGATACTATTTGACTTGAGATACTATTCTTTGGCCCTTTTTTTATTTAGAACATTTGCAGATTTGCACCTCCAACATCATAATTGATCTAGATTCCAACAACTTTGCTTTCTAATGAGTAAATGATAATAAAACTAGTAAGTGTCCATGTATCCAGCAAAGATACTAACTCTCAAATGCTGAAGTATGAATTAAATGCTTAACATAATAAATGTAGAGTTCTTATTTTTTAACACAAGAGACTTAGCTATGAAATAGGACCATACCACACCGTACACTGAATGTTTTCTTGGTTCAATGCTCCAAACAAACAATCTCATTATATCTATCTACTAAAACAGCTTAGTGGTTAATCCAATTAAACGAAAATACTCGGTTCACGCCTGATATGTTCGTAATAGTAAGATACTAGTTTTATTCGTGGCTTTTCTCACTTTAATTTTTACTAAATAGCTTGTCAGTCAATTTCCACAGTGAAAATAATTCTTGAACTTCACGAAAATCACTTTTTCAAGTTTTTTTTTGTTATAGAAATGCTTTAATGATATTCAATGCAAGATTCAACTGCATCTATATATTATGCTCTAAGTTTCATCAAAATTAGTCCAGCAGTTTAGGCGGAAGTGAAACAAACAGATTAACATTGATATACTCACAAACACATTTCTAATGTTTTTAAACGCTTCTGACTTGTAAGTTAGAATTGTTTAACAAAATAAAACATTAGTTTAAATACGAGATAGTTATCATATCGCGTGCTTTAACTCAGTTAATGGATATAATTATTTACAAATAACGGCATGACCCAGCAATATTATAGTTTGCAGTGTCATATAGCTCATATTTATGACTAAGCTTATTGAGGGCATTTGTCCCTCTGAAAATGGCACTTTGGGCGACTATCAACGCATAAAATCCATGCCGCATACATAGTTTGGGGCCTAAATGACACAATAATGTTCCGTTGATTGTCTGTAGGTTTATAGGCAGGTAACTATGGAACAAAAAAATAAGGTTTTAGCTAGCTAAAATAGCAGTCACAAGTCATCGTTGGTGTCAACAGCTTTGTCTGCTTACACTTGATAGTTTATTTATACCAATATTGTCAGTAAAATTGAATCAAATCTAATTGTGGATTCCTCGGTTTATCCAATACTGCTGTTCTAGTAGGCTAAGTAAATATCTTCGACGTGTACCTAAAAACTACTAAGTTATTCAGGTGTATGGTAGCGAACTTGTACCTATTTTAAAGTGGTCGATACTTTGTACATAGATTATTCTAGCAATGCACTTTCACAGAACCAGTTGGAAATCAATAAACCGCAGTACATTTTATTACTGCGATGAACTCAAGTTTTACGTAATGTTATAGTAATGATAAATGTTTCAGGGCGTCGTTCAAGTTTACACTGAATTGAGGACTAAAGGGGTGGAGTTTCCAATGACAGATTTAGACGCGATGGCTCCCATATTCACACCGCAAAGGGTATGTAAAATTTTACACTAAAAATCTCTAATATTTGCCATATGAGTGTAATATTATCTACTATTCGTCCCTTATCGGTTCACACACGTACTATCATGATGTGAACGATAAATTATAACAAAATGAGTCATGTTTTGTATCACATTACGTAAAACTCCGAGCCACTAATCCTTTGAGGTGGATCTTAGGATATTGTTTTCTAGAAATATGTGAACACTTTGTGAACAAAGGTTATTTATTGATTATGATAAGGTCATATACTATAAAATGCCATAAAGGGATTATTGTTTTCAAGCTGAAATAGATATAAGGAATAAATATCCTTTAAGTTCGCGAGTTATAGCAACATGAGAGAAAAATAAATAGCATTTGTAATAACTATGAAAACAAAATTATCTTGGTAGTTGTGAGTTGAATATTGAAATCGTCTGGCATAGATTTTATCGCTCGCATAAAATCAAGCTGCATTCTACGAAATATAACAATAATGAATAAATAATTGATAACGATCTATATTTGTTACTAACAACCAGTTCACGATATACTGTCGTTCATTATAAATGTATAATTGGCCAGCCAAGCTTTAAAATATTGTGTAAAATCTTAAAAGTGGTATTTTGAACCCTATTTACTAAATTATAAAGTTATTAGGTACTTGTTAAGTGACAATGAGTTTTATACAGAGTGTCCCGGACAGTGGTGAACCAATGATTGGGTCGCCCCAACGCTCAGTTATGCCGCAAACCTCGCCCAGCCGACCCACGCAGGAACAAATATCTGGAACCGTAAGTTATTTACATGTTCATATAACTATTATCATAATCTTGAGCAGATAATTAGATAGTTTATCAATACTTAGGTATAAATGTTCGATGTTTAAATAAAAACAAGGAAACTTGCCACTTGGATTAATATTCTTTATGAGTAACACTTCTCAAATTCTTCTTTATATTAGTATTTTTATGAATTCAATTTACGGCGGACGGTTTAGGGATGGTAGTTTAAAACAGTCAGGTTTAACACAGAATGCTGCTGCCTGGTCTTGTAGGTTGTCCCTTATCCTCTTATCTGTTGAAACACTGGCTCCCGGTATAAACCACATTATGGCCGCAACTTTCAACATACAAGAAGGTATGCCTTGTTCACACTATACTTGTATGATAGTCGAGTAGCGAATATTAACGCTCTCTCTCGCTTCTGTCCCAAAATCGAAGCCATTGTCAGATTAAAGATACCTGCAAATAGAGTAGGAATAGTAATAGGTGATCCGTCTGCTCGTTAGCCTCCTATTCCATAAAAAAAGGATTTTATTCTGCCGTCTCGTAGTCTACACAAGTTCCAAACCACTTGATTCAAAGAGGTTGATTAACACAACCACAGACATAGGTACTTAAATACGGAGCTGTAACAACGTAACGGGTTACCGGGACTCCGGTGTGGAGCAGGAGTAGGAACGGGTCGGTTTTTAGTTAGGAGAAGACCTCTCGTCTGACACAATACGGGAATGGTCATTGGATGATATTCCCCCCTCAAAAAGACAGGTACTTAAGTAAGCGTGTGCAAGTACTCATGTATAATTCGTTTTCAAGTGCAATGAAACAATACTAGTTATTGATTACAATCAATTACGTAGACTGATAAACCTTTGTTTAACAAATTATCAAAATGATATCTGTGTTTTTAAGTAGCTGCATGATTATAAACTCTTTCATACAGAGTGTAGGCTATTGACATTGCCTTCTATAAAAACAGTCTAGACTTCAATTTTCAATGTAAGTCCAGTATTGTATTAAGGGTCTCGACGATTAAATGTATGGTCCTAACTTTCATATCTGTTTTTATTCAATGTTTTTATTGAATGTTATATTTTCCCTATTGTGTATTTTTATAGCTATGTATGTCATTTCTCTGGTGTATATTAAAGAGAAAATAAACAATACCCTTCTTGCAGTCGGGTAAAAAGAAGTAGTGTTAGTACTATATTCACTTTTAGGTAGTTATTAATTTGATAATGTCTAAGTTCCGTTAGTTTTTATAATAACTATCGTGAGACATACTAAACTAAGTTAAAATCGCGGGTAACTCGTGCTTTTACTAGCTCTATATATTACATTACTAGCTCTACTAGTTTCGAACCACAGAGGGATTCTTCCTTATGAGAACTTTCTCCCTCTATTGTTCGAAACTAGTAGAACATTTCTCAGTATATTTCTTAAGTCTTTCTAGAAAGTGTAGAATGTAGAAAGGTCTTCACAAAATTACCACTATACAACTAAACTGCTTATCTGAGATATCTTAGAATTCTTAGAAATATGGAGGTAGTTGACCGCCACAGGAAACCAAAGCGACAAAGACAGGCGACGGCATTACATCCCTTTTGTATGGAAAAATATGAATACGAATGTACGATGTTTTTCATATTAATGAGGTCTGTCTTTTATATCTTGATGGTGTTGAATCTAAAACGCTTTTAGCATTGACATTAATAGCACTAGGTCCATTTCCAACGAATTTCAATGACGAAATATTATACCTAATCATATATACCTATATAGACATAGAAGAAGACATTTGATTCATGTAGGATTTCCGAATTATTGTATATGTAAGTATTGACTAACGGGTAAATAATCTGCAGGGTATACCTGCTGCATTATTTGTATATTTGTTTGGATTACATAACATAACATCACGCCTTTTTATCCCCGAAGGGGTAGGCAGAGGTGCACACAGAAGTTACACCCACTTTTCACTATTTATGTTACGAGTCCCATGTAATAGGGGGTGAGCCTATTGCCATATACCGGGCACATTTCCAGACTCCGTGCTACTACTGAGATTTTTTATCTAGGATCTAATTTTAGTTTTTTTTTTGTGGCACAAGCCGGTAAATGAATCGACGGATCACCGTCACCGATGGACACCTGAAACACCAGAGGCTTTACAAATGCGTTACCGGCCTTTCGGGGATTAGGAGTTTGAGGTTTGTTGGGGATTCAGGAATTGGGGAGGGGGGGGGTGTAATTGGGCCTCCGGCAACCTCACTCACACGACGAAACACAACGCAAGCGTTGCTTCACGTCGGTTTTCAGTGAGGCGTGGTATCACTCCGGTCGATTCGTGCCGAAGCATGGCTTTCCCACACTAAAGTTTCTGTCTAATATGTTTTATTTGAAACATCATTTTCCCGGTTGAGAGGGCTCCTCAAAAATGATGGCATATTTAATGATGGCGGTTTCCTATGTAGTCAACGACACATTTGCGATGCCACTGGTGTTCCACAATACCTATTATAGACTAGATAAACATAACACTAGAGGCATTACAAATGTATACTTGGGCTATGGTTACAGACTACCATTAAAGGCATCACACAAGCCTTTGTTCCTACCGATACTATTAACTGTTCACTCATTCGTATTGTCCATGTTCCAGGTGACCCTATCAGAGAGCCAGACGAACAAGTTGCGCGCCGACCTGGCGGTGGTGGAGGGCAACATGAACGTCATGAACGACATGTTGAACGAGCTCACCACGCAGCCACACACCGCGCACCACGACTCCGACATCGAACTGCTTAATGTAAGTTAAATTACTTGTTACTCTTATTACAGTATTAACCTCTTGTCTGTTGGAACGCACATCTATTTATGTATATATGTATGTGTATATGTATGCATGTTTATATGTATGTGTATGAATGTATGTATTATTACTACTTTATTTATTTTCTTAGTACACAACCCGTCTAAATATATCTCTTCATTATATCCACCCAAAGGTTGTCTGGTAGAAATGACTATAAGTGATAAGACCGCCTTTGTGCCCATTAATATTTTTCTTTATATTTGTAATTTCCTTTTCTATATGTATTATATTATTAATGGTGTACAATAAAGTTATATTCTATTCTATTCTACGCGAGCCACAATGTATTTTCTATTATGTCTCAAATATCGACAGACAAGAGGTTAAGCTACTATTTACAAGCACAAAAGCATGCTTCAATGAATGAATGAATGAATGAAGCGTTTATTCAGGGTAAGATACATAGTTGGAAAAAATACAATATTACTTCTGCCAAACTGCAAAACAGTTTGTTGGCAGATGTAGCTCCCTTAAATAATACGACTATATAAAATTACTAAAAAAAAGAACCTTTGACATTCTAATTCACACATAATAGTTTTCTATCAGGTAAGTAGTTTGAGTAGGACATAAACTTATCTATATATCTCCAAACAGGGAAGGAGAGCATGTGTGTTGGAATATTGCTCAAAATTAGGATGCTTATTTCGGGCATTTTTGCGAATAGACAGGCATTCGAATTTTGAACATTTTTAACACATTGGATGCCTTGTCGGATAATAATGTCCGACGCTAGCGGAGTATTGGCCTTTAACAGTTTTTGTCGCCAGTTAAAAGCTTAAGCATGCTCAATAGAACACCTTTTAGCATGCTATTATAGAGCAATGAGTATGTGTAGCTGTACCTTTAAGGTTACTGGGTTATTTCTAAACAAGTTTAGTCGTTCTTTAATTAGGCAGAAGACAAAATTGTGGCCCGACAAAATGGCATCCGACATGAATTAAGAGAGGAAAGGTTAATTGAGATATCTCCTTTTCATTTTCATGTTTAAACTAAAGTAAATTTAAATGTCTAACAGATGACTGCTGACGCATGTTCGAGTGATAAAATGATACAGAGATATTAATGTAAATGATCTATAGCTAGTTGTTCTTGATCTCTATCTGAAAAAGTCTTAAGAAAAGTGTAGTATAGCAACGTTTAAACAAAATAGATCTAATATCGCATCTCAATCTTAATTCGCTCTCGAATGAACATAAAATCTTAGTAGTACCTACCTACCTCTAGTAATAAAATACAAAGCGCTTCTTATACCTGTTCTGCGTTTTATCGTATATAGGTTTTTTTTTTACTAAATAAATGCACAATAAGGCGCCAATGACAGATAAAACTTATCATCCATGAACGATGTCAAGGTTTCGCGAATTACTATAAAGTATAGGCTACTGGGTTCAAAGACTTCATTGAATTGATTTCACTTTTTATGAAGAACTGCAATACAAGGACACTACTTTATTATGTTCGTTTTTATAAAGGAAATGGCTACGGAAATGTTAACCTTGTTTGTCTGTATATAAGGATGGTTGTTGTTGTTGTTTATTTGTTTATTGTTGGGTATTTCCGTTTCAGAATTCAGCTGTAATAGCACTGTAATCTTTGATTTTGTGGCGACACATGGTACATGTCAACGGATAACGTCACAAAAATCGTACATCGCACATGCAAATTAACACGGATAGAAAATCCCAACGAACAACTGTTGGGCAGAAAGCCCGCCAGGCACGATCACCTACCCTGGTCGGAGGATCCTCCTTTTCCGATATTAGGGAACTTTCCACTGTGTTCCCTAATATTTTATACACCATGGTTCCAACACGACGGCTGTCCAGCACATTTTCGCGTATCCGTTAGAGTTTTTGGACGAGCAATACCCGAACAGGTGGATTGGGCGATCAGGAACAATCCCGTGGCCAGCCCGCTCACCTGACTTAAATCCGCTGGATTTTTTTTTCTGGGGAACTATGAAGGAGCTCGTTTATGCGAAGCCCATTAATGACATCGCTGACCTTCGTGAGAAGATAACACAAGCAGTGCAGGTGATACGTCAAAAAAGTTACTCGCGAAACATAAAGCGGTCCTTTTTAAGGAGAGTGAGAGCTTGTATTGCCGCGGGTGGTCAACATTTTGAACATTTATTGTAATAAAATATCTTTACTCGTCGAGTACCGGTTTTGTAGACACAATTATAGAACAATAGGTTGCGGTCACCGGTGACCGCTTGGTATTAGACAGTTTAAACTAACATTCTTTGCTTTTATTCTACTGGGAACCCATCTACCTGTGTGTATTTCCTTCTTGCTCACTCTTGGAACCGAAGTAAATAATAGTAGTAACATAACAGTTTCTAAGATAAGAAAGGGTCCGACAGTTACCGTTAGTAGGTAGGCACTTCGTAAAAATTGGGTTGTTGAGTAAAAATATTATCAAAAATTTTTTTTTCAAATTAATGTGTAAGTATTATACCTTTTTAAAAAGAGGAATAAACGCGCCAAATTTGACGTCACTTGCCATACTATTTTGGTACATTTTTTTTACACTACAGTCGGTCAAAGTTGCGAAATTCAATAGTTTTCCATATCACCTTTAGTTAAAATAATATTTTATTTTAAAATGGTACAATAAGTACTTTATTTTTACATTCTATTTAGACACAGCAATACCCTAGATTACAAAACCTCCAAGAAATATCGAAATTATCAGCATTAGCAGTCACAGCATTCAAAAGTATGTCACAGGGTGCTCATTTCCCCTTTTTTTTTGAAATCAGTATAATTCTGTAAGTACATGGGGTGGATTTTTTAAAATATTTTTCTGAGTACTGTTAGAACTTGGGGCATCGTGGAAATCCAGTTGGACGCCAGGTTCTTGGACACCCTGTATATTATAAAATAAAATATATAAATGTAACTGAACGTAAAGATATATTTACAAAGTCCAAATGTAGAAAATTTAATCAGGTAATCTAACGTTCCTACCAATCATTGGGAGGAAGCCAAATACGGTATTCTTACTTTCTTAAACTTAGAAAATATTGTCTAATATTTTTTCCATCAATAAGATTTGTGCGCATAATTGTAATAAAATGTCATTATCTTTATATGTTTGCAGGAGTTGGCAGACACACTCCGCGCTATGCAGACTCGCGTGGCGGAGCTGATCGGGCGACTGGCGGGCGAGGCCGCGCTCACCGGGGAACTACTGCACGCCAACGACAGACTCAACAACCTACTGCTGCGCCACGGACGGTTCGTTAACAACAGGTCAGTCCGTTGGAAACTACAAAGTAATATCAACCTTATTCTGGTACTTACATTATAATAACTTTTACCTAATCCCCTCAGAATCTAAGCTGAGAAGAAACTTAATGGTGGATAGCCATACGCCATTGGTCCATTATAGAAATAAAACTTAAATGTCTCCTACTTTTTTGTGCATTTAACACAATACAGCGCAAAACGCCCAATAACACTAAATGACTTGTTTTACAGGAATGCCGCTACCGGCGGTGCTACGCCATCTGCCATTCTAGGCGCTGCCATGGGAGTACCTGGATCAAATGCTCCAACATCACGTTAGTATTCCTAAATTACTTTAAATAACTAGTAAATTAAAACTATTCAATGAATTTGCGCAAACTGTACTATGAACCGGCGAAAACTTCGCAAGCTCTTTTGCTTGTCGTAGGTAGTTATTAGCCTAAAACTGTATAAGAAATTTTAATAAATGATGATAATTTTGTTTCAGCAAAGAAACCTGATGACGACGCTCTAATTGATCTCAGCGATGATGTACCTGATATTGCCAAATTGAGTAAGTAATCTACTATTGCGTCACACATGTGTAAGTCATCAAAATATATTCTAAACATTTTGATTAAAATTTGCGTAACTGCGTTAACTAATGTACGGCAACCTGTATTTATTTAAGCATAATATAATTTCTTTTTATTTTAACAAATCACCAGAGTACTAAATGAATTGTAAATTGTTTGTAGGTATACTAATATGTTGTGTATTTTCAGGTGTCCGTGACTCTCAGCCAGACAAGTCCCCGGGCAGCTCTAAGGACGAGTTCGACATGTTCGCGCAGTCACGGAACCTTACGTACGAGAACTCCAAGACTGGGTGTGTTACTTAATAAATGCCACTACATTGTTTAACTTTACGCTAACCTTATTTTATCGCAAAGGTTTATACTTTAAAATTGTGTGACTCTGTAGATTATGATAAGAAATCGAACATTTGACATTGCTAATGAATCACTTAGCAACTCGGTGAATACACGAACTTTGTCCTGTACCTATATTTTGTACTCCAAAGCCTTAGACAGTTTTTAGTTATCTATTGATTACGTTATTTTGTGATTATTTAAGTTTTTTTCGAATCAAAATCATCAATAGAAGAAACATTTTAACGGTTATCAAGTTAGTTAAAAAAACGTGTTGAGAAGTTCCTCTGTAATAGGAAAATGGCTATATGTCTTTACTAAAAACTACTTTATTACCGTTCACAGAGGCAGTAGTTACGCAGATAACTTGGAGGAGCAGTCCTCGGCCGGACTGGCCTCCATCGCCAGTCAACGAGCCACGCAGGGACAGCCACTTGTATGTATAACTATTACACTACTTTCACTCATTGTTATAGTTGTTTATTGTTTTATCTCACGAGCGCGGGTGAGCCCTAGTTGTCGTCGCGGCCGCACAAAGTGCGAGTACATGTAGTACGTGTAGTACATGTAGTACGTGTAGTACATGTAGTACGTGTAGTACATGTAGTACGTGTAGTACATGTAGTACGTGTAGTACATGTAGTACGTGTAGTACATGTAGTACATGTAGTACATGTACCCACGCAAGTATGGCACCCGCGCTCGTGACAAATACTATACGCTATCTATACTTACTGAGTTGTCCTGTGTCGTTTGAATCTGTTCGTCCTTTTACTAATATACGTAGTTTTGTTCGTCTGTTGTGTGATTTTGCAATGTGTGTGTTTGGGGGATGTACTTAGCAAGTACCATATTAAATTAGATTGGTCCTAATAGGGCTTTAAAATGAGATTTAATGTTTTATCCTTATTACGTTTATTTAATTTTGTTTTCAATACATACAGAATTTTATTTTATCTACAATTTTTGGTTCTTGTAACTTAGTATTTTATGTTTTTGTTTGTTTTGTATATAACAATTATTTTATGTTAACCTATTTCTGGAACATTCGACAGCCGTCGGGCATGGATGAAAGGGAGATCGATGAAATAGCGGCATGGTTAGCTCAAGAGAAGGTGTGTTTTATGATTTATTTTATTTTTTCATTTATTTTTAGTTTTTACTAATGGGAAGACTCATTAGTTGGTCATACATTTTTGTATATATTTATTAATCGCACAGATACACAATCATGCTTTCATGATAGCCAAGAAGGATTCTTTTATACTACATACTTAGATATTTTTATTGGGAAGTAGTGTACACAGATAATTATAATTAATTAATTAGGTGCTTGTTCAAGCTTAAATAATAATCACAAACGATAAATTCATATGGCTTATGATCCTAAGTGAATTACTACACTGCCTATGCTGTTTAAACACTTGCCTAGTGTTGGCACCACACTATTATTTCAATTCAATAACCAACGTTTGTATCAACATACCTAGCCTAGTTACAGCACGACAATCGTACTTCAATCCACTTAATAACAAAATGATAAAGAGTAAAATGTAATGTTTAAAAATAATACAGGATTATTACATGAACGGCCTTACTGTGTATATGTGGCCTGATAAACAATCCTGCAAGGTTACCACTGTTTCTGTATAATAGTAATTTTAAAACCATCCATTCAAATCTCCAGGCTGCGTCAGAAGCAGCAGGTGGGCAAGAGAGCGTCACGAGCAGTGACTTCGACAAGTTCCTGGCGGAGCGCGCCGCCGCGGCCGACAGTCTCCCGCCGGCCAGCCAGGCGGCCCCCCCCGCCCCCGCCCCCGCCGGCGCCCCGCCCGCCATGCCCGCCGCACTGACCCCCCGCCACCGCCAAATCAACAAGGATGACCACGACTCCATGTTCGCGCTCTGATCCTCTCCCAACAACGCAGGTTTATCGTCATGTCTACAACCTTAGCTTACCTATATATCTTCTGAAACTGATCTATTTGATCTCGTACCATATTATTATTCCTTGATTTTTTGAAAGCTGATATTGATGATGTAACGTGATTGGTTGGTTGGTTAGTTAGTCGAAAAACCGACCAATTGTATCACACTTTGATCCGCCGTTCGACGTTGCGCGCGCTTTTGCTATGTATATTGATCCTATTTTTCTCTTGTTATTTCTGTTTATGGCTTTTATTTTTTCTTTGTTAAGACTTGGTTTTTCATAAGGTGTATTCATTTTATTTTCTTATTGCTTTGATTTATATTGAAAAAGAGTTCGCAACGTCGTAATATTTTGGTTCTGATATGTAGCCAATCGCAATCCGCATTGTAAAAAATTAGTAACATGTATTACTTGAAGAGTGCAATAAACAAAAGGCTTTTATAAAAAATAAAAACGGTAATACATGCATTTACCAGTACTGTACGCTTTGCACACGAATGCATTGAATAAAATGGTCAGAATGACTTCTATACATACAGCCAGATATTCTAAATTGTATTGTAATTTGTACACTCAATATATTTATAGTATTGTGTAAGGTTGCGATTAATATATTCTCGACGTATCACTAGTTCGAAGTTTTCAACACTAGTATTGCGCGATAGTTTCTCTCACGTTACTATGTATTTGTGGCGATAAATCTGTATACTTAGGTATTAGTATTTCTCGCTCGCCTGTCGACATCCGTTGACGTTTAAAGTTGTTATTTTTGCATCGAAATGTATTTATACACCGCAATAATTTCTCGTAATATTGTCAATAAGTCACGTGTATTCGATATGCCGTTTGGTGCCTGGCTTTTATAGTTATAATTGAAATATTTTAAGCTGACTAACCGACCTCGTAAACTTACTAATGTTTCAAAAAAAATTAATATATTTCTTGTTATTCGGCGTTTTACTAACTTCTAAAGTATTGTAGGAACATCTTTTTCAACTTAAAATACTTCAATGAAAATAAACGATTTTGTAATAGCGTGGTATTAAAAAGTATATAAAACTATTAAGTACATAACCGCGGCCGCGTCATTGACTATGTATTACACTAGAGTAAGGTAACATTAGGTAGATTTCTTTAATATATGAACGTATGTAGACTTCACTAGACCACGGGAGCATTTAATACAAGACCACTGGCGTTCGAAATTATTGATGGATTTCTATTATGTAATTATTTATTACGATTTCAATGTATTGGAATGATCGTCGAAGGGTCGAGATTGTGATATATAATATTGTTTGATATAATAGTATATCGTGGTTTTATTTATTAGATTTAGAGATTACTAGAGTAAATCAAGATGTATTTGTATATTTAATTTAGTACCTGTCGTACAGCATTTTGATTTGTTTTTGTTGTTTGATGAAATTGGAAGGAGTAGAATACGAATCGATTTATGTTAAATTACTGAAATCAATTTCACACAGGTAAATTAAAGGTGAAGTTTTAAGCCTTGTCTAAATACAATCATGCACTTATGAACTTGAAATCAATTCTTGGTCCTTATTAACATATGTTTGCCAATCTTGTGTCTTCATATACATACCTGTACCAACAATAAGATGTTGTGGAAAATAACTATTACTAAGAACGTTATTGGGCCTAAAAGATCGCAAGGAACACGAGGGATTTATGAGCGCGAGGATTTCTTTCAGGTGCATCTATTGTGCTAGTATCTTATAGAAAAAATGGTTGTACTATACACCTGTAATGTAAAAATTTGCATAACTATTTATTCACTTTGACACTAGTCTCGAGTTCAGATATTATAAAACCATATTGTTGTTTTTTTTATTATAAATATCTTTTTAAAACCATAGAATATTTTACTGAATGAACAAAAGTTACCCCAGAAATTAACCTGTATGTACCAAAGTGCTACCCGTTCACTAATGATATAATACATATTATTTAAATACAATGCCATTCCACATTTGTCTAAATTAAATGTTCTTTTGGTGTTAATGTGATAATTTAAAAGAACAAGCTTAATGTTAATTATTTAAAAAGAGTTATTTTATGTTGTAATCGTTGTATTTAAGATAATAAAAATAATTACCATATGTTTTCAGTGTTTTATTTTATCTGTCTTATTTTATCACTTACTACGAATTTTTTAATTACTTCCATTCCAACCGCAAATTCACTTCTGCCATACCCCTTAGAGGCCCAAAGGGGACTGCGCCGACTAATCGATAAACCTGAAAAGGCTAGCTTCTTTTGTAGCCGCCGATTGGTTGAATAGGTCTTTATATTTAGTATTTACATATGAAATTGCCGTTATGTACGGAAGAATTTAATCGATTTTTTTTCGTGTACATATTTAGTATTTTTATTAATTGAAGTAATCACCCATACAATCAATGCATCTTTGCTAATGCAGTGGTAGTTTATTGATCTTCTCTGTCGTTTCGCTCTTGGCAGTGTGGTCGTGATCACGTTGAGGCGGCCGTATTTGTGTTGGAGGCCGATGCAGTTTTCCTCTCACGATCTCCCGCCGTCTCTCCTTGTTTGTGGATTGTCTGGCGCAGTCTGACACTGGGTTTCCCGTTGCCGATTTGACTTGATCAGTCCAGCGCATAGGTGGTCTGCCTCGTGATCTGGTTCCCTCTACTTTCCCCTGAACGACCAGCCACTCTATGGAGTTGTTATCACGACGGAAGACTGACGGATGACGAGTTCTCGGATATGGAGCCGTTGGTGCGAAACTCAGTCCACGATACACCAAGCATCTTTCTTCAGCACCACATCTCTAGAGGATCTATCTTCCCCTTTTGCAATTCACGTACTGTCCACGTCTCTGCCGCGTAGAGGAAAATTGGAAATACCATCGCCCACATAAGTCTGACCTTGGTAGTTTTAGTGATGTTGCGAATCCTCCAAACTTTTCAGCTTCTCCACCGCAGTTCTAGCCATAGCCATGCGGCGCTTAACTTCATCCACGCAACCACCCCTGTTGGATATGAAGGCTCCAAGATATATATGCGTAACTACTGGCGAGTTGTCTTTGACGCGGTCCACGATCATTATTTTCGTTTTAGTTCGGTTAATTTTCAATCCAAAGGCCCGGCTTACGTGTTCCATTTTGCGAAGTAATTCCTGCATGAGATCCGCATTGCTTGCAAATAAGGTGGTACCATCTGCGTATCGCAAGTTTGAAATGTTATACCCACCATTGATGAGTGATTCGCATCACAAGCT
Source organism: Spodoptera picta (assembly GCA_038387885.1). Classification (NCBI taxonomy): domain Eukaryota; kingdom Metazoa; phylum Arthropoda; class Insecta; order Lepidoptera; family Noctuidae; genus Spodoptera; species Spodoptera picta. Next base: position 806,518 of record JAZHFQ010000211.1, on the reverse strand, counting down.
CGGTGTAAATATTAAAGAGCAACGACGAAATTATGCATCCCTGTCGCACACCCGCGCTTGGGTGAAAGCTATCGGAGAGGATGTCATCTGTACGCACTGATGCTGTTCACCCCTCGTAGAGTCCCCTGAGTAGATGCACAAGGTGTTGCGGTGTGCCCATATCCATTAGTTCTCCATAGCGTCGGCCATTTCACCGAGTCGAACGCTTTTGACAAATCAACAAAGCATATGTATGTGGGCTTGTTGAATTCTCGTGCTTTTTCGATAATTTGACGAACAATGAGAATTTGCTCACGGGTACCCTTGCCCTTCACAAAACCGGCCTGTTCTGGTGCAATTTCTTTGGATACATATGCCTTCAGTCGCTCGTTAATCATATGTAGGTAAGTACCATTATTTTACTGGCGTGTGATAAAAGGTAATAAGTCGAAAGTTGCCACATTTCTTAGTCGAACCCTTTTTATGTAGCGGAGTGAAAACTGTGTGAGCCCACTCTGAAGGCCATTTCCCTGTCAGCCATATCTTGTTGCAGATGGTATGAAAGATATGAACAGCGTACTCTCCCATTGCTCGGATAGTTTCGATTGGAATTTGACCTTTTTCTGCAGCTTTCCCATTCTTCAAATGTAGAATAGCGGCTCTCACTTCCGATTTCAGAATACTTGGCTCCAGCATATCACTTGTGGGTTCGGTGGATGTGAAACTTTGCAACTGAGGATCCTTAAATGTCCTCAGTTTATTGATTCTTAAAAAAACCAGCTGGAAGTGAGGACAGGACAAATTCTTCAAGGCATTCTGTACTACCTCACGGGGATTGAATATTTTCCGTTTCTGGAAGAATAATCTGTAGGCGCGCAAGGTCTGGGGAGTAGGGCCGATGACGGAGAGGTTCTAATCCCAGTTCTTGCAACTCGGAGACCGTCTGATGTGCAGTATAAGGTCGCGTTGTCGTGCAGGAGCAGCGGAGACGAGTGATTGACCAATGCTGGTTAGAAATGTGCCAGCTCCTCCATCATTGTGTTCAGAGTTCTTTACAGTACAAATCTACAGTAACGCTCGTTTGGTAAAAAGCTATGATGAATCACACCCGCGCGAGACCACCAAAGTGACTATCACTTCTATAGGGGTTTTTTTTTAAGGGGGAAAATCATCGAATGACTGCTCCCGCCTGGGTGAAGCAGGAAGTTTTCGTTTAGGGCATTGTTTAGGTGCTGAGCCAGGATCCGACCAACTTGCTGAGCGCTTGCGGTTATCAAACAGAATGCATTTTTCAATGTGGTTCAAAATTCCTTAATTTGTGCGTCTGTTGATCAGTGCAAGGCACGCCTCGACACGTACTTCGCGCTGGCGATCATTGAGTTCGTAGGGCACCCATTTGTCAAGCATTTTTACTTTACCAATTAGACGCAAATGGACCTATATTGTTTTGATGCTAACGTCGAAAGCTGCTGCTAATTCAGTCGTAGATTGTAGGTATATCATCAGTTTGGTTTTGTTATGAGGGTTTAGGGTAGGGGACCTTTTTGTATTTATACAAATCTATAATTAGACCTCAATTGGAGTTCGCAGTACCTATATGGAACCCGCTGTACAAGAAATATAATGATACTTTGGAGATGGTACACCGCAAGCACATTCGTGCAGTTAGTTATAGATGTGATCGCAGAAGATCCTCATACTATCTATTACTTAAAAAGTATGATCTAACATTAACAGTCAAGACGAATGTTTCTGGACATTATGACTCTATGTAATGTGTCACGCAATGGGTTCGATCGTCCTGACTTGATTAATAGTATATACTACCTAGTTCACGCACAGCTTACGTATATACGGGAGGTGCGTGATCTGCGTTTGTTTGCCACTAAGTATTGCAGATCCAATGCTGGCTCACGTTCGCCTCTTCATAGTATGGTTGAGACTTACAACAGTGATTTCAACGGAATTGACATCTTTCCTTTGAGGAAAAACGTTTTTACGAGGTAAATTCGGACATCTCTTATGGATCGACAGTCTCTCTGTGACGCAATGTGTGTACGAAATTGGAAGAATTGTTAAAAAATTTTAATTATTCGGATGTGCATAAGTGGTGCATCGTGAATTTATGAAAGCTGTTGTCTTGTTTCACATTCGTTTATTCTATTATAACAATGTACCTATGTTTGTGTCACTCTAGATCTAATATTAAAAGTAATCTGTGGAAAACGTAGTGAGTAACATTTTTGCCAAGTACAATATAACAACAAACTTGACCGTCTTCTAAATAACTGCATTCGATTCGTTTCTAACTTGCGTAAATACGACCATGTGTCTGCACAGCGATCATTGTTGAAATGGTTGCCTATTCGTCAGCGCAGAGAGCTAAGGGCACTCACAACTTTATTTTCTCTGCTTGACTCTCCCAATTCTCCTAACTATTTAACTTCCCATTTCCAGTATGTATGTGACAACCATACTAAAAATCTACGCTCCTCGCATAATCGGCTGTTGCACTGTCCTGTCCATCGCAGTAACTTTACTCATTCTTCTTTCTTCATTCAAGTCATTTCTCTCTGGAACACGCTTCCAACGAATGTCAGAACCGCAACCAGTCGTCTGAGTTTCAAGCGGAGGGCGCGTGAGTACATTAGCGGAAAGCTGGCAGTTTCATAACATCTTTCATAATTTTTCATCTTGTTGTAACATAGGACAAATTCATATATGAGTCACAAATATATTTATATGTATAATGATATTTATATTATATATAATTATATATATCTATACGATTATATTTACGTATTTTATGTATGCTTTTGATACCCTTTTACTAATTTGGATAAATACCACTATTTCTCATGACTGTTTTGCAGCTTACCACCTACCACATACATTTCTGCACTACCCAAAGGATGACTGGCAGAGAATGCTGTTAGCATTAAGTCCTCCTTATGCAATTGTATAAAACTTAATTAAATAAATAAATAAATAAATATATCGCACCTACGGTGCAATATTGTCACTCAAAACTTAACTGATTATGAAAGAATAGGTACTCCAAATTCACCTCTTTACTTGATGCGTTATTGTCATTTGTGTAGTAAGCAAACTGACATTGTGAGGGCATTACTGTCGTTACGGTTTTGGCGCTAATCTGGACGGCACTAGGAAAACAACGTTTCATTGTTCAGTTGCGCGCGGGCCCCCGCAATACATAAGTGACGGTATAGCACCGGAGGTACGATATGTAAGCTGAATTATGTATATCTTGTAATATGTTACTGTTTGTTTTTCCTTAATAAATAAATAAATCAGCTTTCACAATCGCCTTTAATTCGTCATTGTAGACCCGTCTTCGGACGACAACGAGGTTCTTTTGCCAGGTCGAAATTTCAAGAACAGAAGGGGAGCAAACCCATCATGGGTGGTGCATTGGTTTGTAGTCTTAGCTCCGTAAAAGTCCGTAGAATTCTTAGCCAAACAAAAATTTGAATTGGCTACTGCTGCAATTTCATAGATTTTTAATGAGAACTTTCCCTAGTTAAAGAATAAGTACCGCCAGAATTACTTGCGAGCAGGTGCTAATAATAATATATCCTGGGCCTAATAACAATATCCCGGGACTATTCTCAGAATATTTAATAAGTAGGCCCAATTCTGCCAAAGTTATTTCCACCCTTAAAGGTGAACCCTTTATTACAAATGGGCCCCATGTTCAAGGTCATTCCCACCCCATTCCACTATTAGAAAAAAACTTTTTACGGGGGTAGTGTATAAAGGTGTATATGCGGCATGTTGCAAGATGTTTATGCGGTGTCAGACAAAACAGTTGAAATAAAAATCGTAAAATAGGTTTAATTTTGTTTATTTATCAATTTCTGTATCCACAATAGATACACAATTGCAGATTTGGCAAATACATTTATGAATATTTACATGTATAGACAGAATTACCAAATATCCGTAGAAAATTACATTTTCAAGATCTTCAATAACAATTATAATTATGAAAATAGCACTAAATACATTTGACAATGCAAGTACTTATGATTGAACTATTCAACATAACAATTTTAATAAAAAACGCTACAAAAATACAACTTAACGGCTTAAGATCCTGCTTAAGTAATTATACTTGTTGTGATGAATTAATGTACAAGTAAAATATAAAAATATCGCCAATGCTTCTTCAACAAAACACTTGTTCGATGTAACTATAACTTGTACTGAGGAATGTGAAACATTATACCATTATGATACAGAAATTATAAATATGGTAATATTTATTTATTATACATAAACTATCGTTACGCTGCTGTTTATGCAAAATAAATTATGCTTTTAGAAAATAAATTAATTTCACTGGGCACTTGCACGAGATCCGGCCGCTCTGACGATACGCGTGTACAAACAGACAGAGTATTAGGTAATAAAATATCAAACAATACGTACTATTAACTTACTTCGTTCAAGTACAACCCTTAAAACAATTTAGAGAACAAGTCAACAGTCTAGCAAGTGAAATGCAAACATGTTAGTTTCAGTATAAAAGTAATAATTATAATCTATACAGTACTATACTATGGAAGTCTCATGAGAGTGTACGGGCCCCCAAGCGCTTATAACTCGTCTCTGGATGGCTGTTCGTCTTCTTCATCCTCCTCGCTCTGCAAAGATAAATAAAAAACAATTAGGTATTTTCTATATTCTCAACGATCGGCCCAAAACAATCATAGGGTAAGCCGTTATTGTTTTTAACTTCATGTCTATAATAATAATTGATTTCGTGACTATAATAATAATAGTTATTTAAAACAGTAAATAATGACAATTAAAAAGCCTTAAAGACTTTACTTTGTACATTAATTTACATGATAAACGAGGAGGTTATCAGAACTACACGTAATCTTTAAATACGTGGCCTAAACTTAAGAGGACACGTCATACGAGTCGCGAGTGCGTATAAAAACCTTAGGTAAATAATAAAACAAATAATTACAAAGCGAATCGGACGGAAACAATTTAACTTAATTAAATTGGTTGGCAGCGAGTACTTAAAATTTCCAAGGACTTAAGTAGGCGATAAGCTCTGAATACTGATTAAGATTTATTTTATTGTTACTATGCACCTTGTTAACAGTTAAATCAGACTTTTATACATACTCTAATCTAAGTTCAGTTTATAAGTATACTTTTTTAAGCGATGTAAATCATCGAATTACTGCTCCCACCTGGGTGAGGCTTTCAGAGGGAGTGTCAGACTCTTACTGACTAAAAACCACCCCGTTCCTTCTCCTGCACTCCCAAGCCGGAGACCCGGCAACCCGTTAGGTTCTCCGCGACTCCGTATTGGCATCAGCCCTATTGGGCCTCATCCGTGGTGGTCTGATGGCTCTTTGAGTTTATAAGTATACTAACGACCCGCCCCGGCTTCGCGCGGGTGCAATATGCGTATTATACATATAAATCTAACTTAAGAATCACTCTATCTATTAAAAAACTGCATCAAAATCCGTTGTGTAGTTTTAAAGATCTAAGCATACATAGGGACAGACAGACAGCGGATAGCGACTTTGTTTTATACTATGTAGTGATGTACATAGACATCCGTGTTTAGGTATAATAATAAAAATTAAACGTGTAATCTATATGGTCCATCTGCGTGACAAATAAACACAGACATAAAAAATATATTCGTAATTTTTCATGTGTGTTAAATGGCACTACCATTTTAAAATCATATAGTCAACACAGGTCAATGGAGGACTTCTACGGATGTCCTCTGCTCCAACTAAGTGTCATGGGACATTGATGGTATTGACACGAAGTTAAAAACTTTGATGGTAATAATAATATATGAGCATTATTGATAACTTACCACACTGGGTGTAGGCTCGGCGCCTTCACCATCGGTCTCTACGAACTTGGTCATAGCTGCCAACGTCCTCTCGCCATTGTAGTCTTTCACCTGTGGAATGACAAATAAACAATCGTTAATAACATAACAGACAGACAGACAGGTAGACAGAGGTGCACATTATACCACTGTACAATGTAACACCCACTTTTCACTATATACATATGTTACAAGTCCCATGTAATAGGGGGTGAGCCTATTGCCATATACCGGGCACAATTCCAGAGACCGTGCTACTACTGAGAATATTTGAAAACACACTAATAATTTGCCCGACCCGGGAATCAAACCCGAGACCCCTTGACCGGCAATCCTTAATATAATAAAAACAATCGTTTATGTAATATCTATATAAATAAAAATGAATTTCCGTTCGTTACGACTCGCTATAACTTGAGAACGGTTGAACCGATTTGGCTAATTTTGGTCTTGAAATGTTCGTGGAAATCCAGGGAAGGTTCGAAAGGTGAGTAAAAATTTTTTTAAAGTCGTATGAAGTTTGCTGGGTCAGCTATTATAATTTAAATTTGGGTACCGGCTGCTTTGGGAATATTTCGGAAATCGAATGTCTGTATGAACACGAGTGTCTGTAATATTGTATTGTGCCACGATATTGATTAGTATCGCATCAGCCACAGGTTTATGATCCGTATAAGTGTGTTGTGTATGAACAGTACAGATGTTAACGTGTAACATTTATGTCACAATTTGTGTCGTAGTCTATACCTTTATAGTGTAAGAAAAAACCGAAAAATGAGTTTGCAGTTTTCCTAAAATTTAATCCTATATTTTACAAATTAACTAGTATTTTTATTACCCGGCAATTGCCAAACAATTGTAAACTTAACCTAACTACATTCCGAGGTGGGTCATAAAATAGCTATAAATAAAGTTATTTTTTGTACGTTATTGACATACATTTCAATCAAGAGTACTCACTAAACATATTACTTTCGTATTATTTTATAGTGAAGTAATAATGTATGAACCGTAACGGACCAGTAATGTAATACCTTTACAATATACTTTACAAAATTGGAATTGTATGGTAAAGCAGTATAAATAAATAAATGTACCATAATCGTAACTTAATGATATCCGTACGATCAAATTACTCGAGGAATATTACAATGAAATATTATATCGAAACAATAACCTTTTTTATGCGATACCAAAATCTTATGTAACTGAGGATAAACTATTGCTACCGGGTCCAATTCTAGACTCTGTGATATTATTGAGAAATTTTCAACACCCCAACAGTGGCACTAAACCATTTGAGGCCCGCGGCGAATTTATCGGATGGGCACTCTCTTCCCATACAAAATAGAGAAGTTCAGATGAGAACCTAAGAACCTTCCCTTCCAGCTCAGGATCTGATGCATTTTGCCCACTTGTCACCCTGTAGTTACGCAGTTACGCTACTACCCCGTAATATACTTCATCCGACCCGAGAATCGGACCCAAAACCTATTTAACTCGACGCCCAACGTGGTTGTCGAGTACCGACGCGGTACATATTTACATTCGATAAATACAATAAGAACATGCGTGTCCAATCTACATGCATTAATCATGAGCTGTCAAGGTGACTATTGTTCTTGTTTGTATATTAAACATAATAATATTACAGAGAAAGTCAGCTCATTTACTACAATCGTGTGCGGTGAAACGCATATTATACTGGCTAAAATAATTACGATACATTAATTTACCTAATTAACGTTAATAAAGACATTTCTTATTCAAGTTACAAGAATACATTCTATAACATCTCTAGACTAGACGCATTATTAGATCATGTATTATCTCAATGATTTCGAATGAGAACGGATTTCAGATTTAACTTGTCTGCCCCTCGTTCATCCATAAGCTAGGTGAGACTTTGAATATGTCCATCTGTGCCTAACCCTTTATTTTATACAAGGATAAGGGTTACAAATGGGCTTTTTTTAACTCATCTTTTAATACCTGAACATACATTTCCCCCTGTATTCAGCAATAAAATTGACAGGTTGTGGCTATTGTGATAATGCATGAAAATGGAAATTAATATCTAGTTTATTATATTGTACTGACCTGGTTATCCTTAGTGTACAGTTTGATGGTGGGGAAGGAGGTAATCTTGGTGTGTTCCAGCTCGTTGGCGGTGGCGTCCATCTTGGCGATGATGACGTCATCGTCCTTCTCGAAGTGCTCTCCCAACTTGTCGTAGATAGGAGCCAACTGTTTGCAGTGACCGCACCTGTTGAGAGAATGGTTGAATTAAAGATTTTACATTTTTAGAGTAACAGGTAGGTACATCAATCAATGCAAGATGGCTAGATTAAACATGTATGTACCTAAGTGTTAATGCCGAACTAGAAGTGGTATCATTTTAGAATTACATTTGGTATTACAGCAATAAATTCTATCTTATGGATGTTGCTCACATAACTGGAGATAAGTGGGCTACATCTACTCCGTGGAGGATTAAAAGATGTATATCAAATTTCCTAAAATATATACTAGACAAAATCCCTAAACATGTTAACAAGAAAAAGAGACGAGAAAACATTTCCATAATGGTGCAAATCATCAATTTCCAGGCCGTTGAGCAGTAACAAGTGAACAGTAACGTTTGACACAAGCGCATTAATTACGAATCACTGAATACGAACTAACGAGGCGAGAGAGAATGTGACGTAATGGCAAGGCGACAAATATCAAATAATAACTAAGTAGGTGTCATGATGAGAAATGTCTGTGTCTAATCTAGAGATTGACCTAGTAACGCGAAAAAGAAAGCCTAATGGGGGAAGGTTACACGCTGAGTATTACACCCTGGTACCAACCATGGCTATGGGATCTTTATGTAGTTAACTAGCGACCCGCCCCGGCTTCGCACGGGTACAATATGCATGTAATGTACATATAAACCTTCCTTAAGAATCACTCTATTTATTAAAAAAAACCGCATCAAAATTCGTAGCGTAGTTTTAAAGAACTAAGCAGATATAGGGACAGACAGACGGCGGATAGTGACTGTTTTATACTATGTAGTGTTGGTCGGCGTTTGTCTATTATCTTGCCTGATGGAGCGCGCCTACCCATAAAAATAAACTCAAAACAAAGAATTTATTGCCACCATTTCGTGTTAATCGTGTATAATGGGAAAGAAGATAACGTAAGAATAAAAAAGGAATTTACGTTGAAAGTGTAAGTCAGAATACGCAATACGCGAATTTACCCTCACTACAAAGTATCTGGGTTGTTCGCGCTCGGTATTAGGTATAGTATGTCTCGTTCTTGAACTCGACCTAGTAACACAAACAAGTAACCCCAACGCGGGTAATGGTTACACCGTGTGTACACAGCGGGTATCAATTCTCAATACGTGTTCGACACCATATTGAATTTTTACATCATTTGCCTACAAACTGATGATGCAATGTCCATTGTTTAGATTAAATATCCTTTTAATCGCACATCTGAATAAATAACATTTGTTGTAATGAAGTATTGAGTCATTAAAACTATCTATTTATTCATTGTTACTTTAGCTTGTAGGTGAATCAAGATATATGTCGAATATAGGGCAACATTCACAAAAATGTACCTAATGTAATCAATTACCTATATTTTCAATGTCTACGTGGTTATCGCGATAATGACACTTTCGTGTTATTTTATCGTTCATTTAATCTTATTGATGTTTTATATCTCTATTTATGGTATTCCCTGTTTGATTAAATAACTAATACCAATCGGTTTCACACGGTCCTCGGCTCCTGTTAATTGTAGCGTGATGTTTTATAGCCCATAACCTTCCTCAATAAATGCACTATCCGAAACAACAACATTTTTGCAAACCGAACCAGTTGTTTTGGAGAGTAATGCGTAAAACCAAACGAACTCTTCAGCTTTACAATATTAATATATAGATTAGCATAGAATTATATTAACTTACCATGGGGCATAGAATTCAACAAGGACCTTCTTGTTGTTGTCGAATACGACTTCATCGAAGTTGGTGGCGACCAGGGTCTTGACGGGTTTGGCGGCCCAGTCGGCGGGGAGGTCCTCGCTCAACAAGTGCTGTTTCAGGGTACCAGCGAAGAAGGACTGGATGAATTCCTTTGGACAAAGAGAAAGATGTTATTATGAGGATATTCGCCATTAGAATTGGACAAGGAAAATTTGATTGCGATGTGGATTCATTTGTAGTTTGTTACTATACTACAGCTACAACAAAGTCAATACATTTTCAGTAAGTTCAAAATTGAATTTTTCGTCAGTTTCTCCATCAATGGATACTGGGTACTCGTTCCAAAATGTATATTTGTATAGAGCAGAACGAGTAAGAAACTCCATGAAAACTCATTAAAAAAAAAGGCTTTTATTAATTATCATCTTACAGTAAGTCTACATTAAGTTCAATCTAGTACTTAAAAACAAAGACGTGGGTATAAAGGTACCTACTACCTATTTTAAATGACAACAGAATCCGTTAGTCAGTCCGTCAGTCATAATGTAATTGCATAGCAATACAACGCGTAGGATACCTATGCATTATGTCACGTTCTAGGTACACGTATTTTAGTTGTGTGATTGTGTACAATTTATTAAGACAAACATGCCAATCTGTGAGTAGCGTAGCGAAGCTAGACATGAAAACCGTGACTTTAGGATTAATGATTTCACGATTATTTCAGTTATTGTTGTTATTTCTGTAAATATTGTAGCTTTTATTTACTGTTTATTTGTACACAGTAACAGCATACCATGCAGTCCATTTCTACAATAAAAATATAGTTAATCTACTTAATTAATGCATACATTTAAGTAAAGTTTAACTTTGAACTTTGATATTATGAAAAAAGAAAGTTCTAAACGACGAGTTGAAGCTGTTTTCAAAAGTTTTTTAAGCACTTGAAACATCGCCGCATTTGCTAAGTCACTTTCGAATACGATAGGTATAAATCATTTTTAATATCCTAAAGACGAGAAAGTTGTAGTTCCATCTGTGATAATGCTTGAAGCACCCATTGAAGACATGTTTGACATCAGTTTATTACTGATGACATGCAAGTTTTCTTAACACGATAAATATTGAATGATATTAACACGCTAGACATGTTAAAGTAAATCATGTTTAGTTCACGGCTCACTCACATAACTGTTTAGCGAGGTAACTGGACTCGTTTCAAGCTATGCTTGGGGCTCATATTCATGAGCAGCAATATATCGCAAAACAGGTAACTGTTTATCTGCTTACTCTCTTACGAGAGTTTTTATTCATAACATTGATTTTAACAAGATGTATATCGGAAATCAATTACATCGACGAAGGTCGGTTTAAAAAAATTGTTACTGTTAGAGGCGACTATTGAAATCAGGACATCTAGATAAGGCAATGTATAACTAATTTGATCAAGTAGTATAATATTATGAATTATATTGTTTTAACCGTAATGTTTAACTAATTAGGAATGTAGACTAGTCGGTAATTGGGTTAAATATTATGGCATATTTATGTAATTATAAGTTTCTATTGTTATGAACAATTTAAGAGATGCACTTCGTTGTTTTATTCACGCTTCGAAATATTGTCTGTATAAGTCAGAAGTGAAATTCTAAAAGATGAAACTAAATCCTACGACGACCTACGCACGCCTTTGCGTCTACACATTCCGAATAATCGAAAACTGGATACATCAGTTTTATAAGATAGATAGACGGATCACCTGATGGCAGTGATTAGCGCCGCCCGCGGGCAAAAGTAATGAAATTAACTTTCATAACAAATATAAATGACGCGGTACTTAAGACCTAGAGAAAGATAAGAATATACTAAATAGTGGTATGTGGACTTACCTCAATGGAGTTGGCAGAAAGTTCGTCGCTAGCGGGCTTGTATTTGGCCATGTCCTGTTCCAGGGCAATCAAACGGGCAGAGGGGATCTCCTCCTTCTTCATGCCGAAAAATTCCAGGATTCTGTAGGAGATAGAATATTTAGAAATAATGACTAGGCTTTCCAAGAAATTTTGTCACATGGAATAAGTATTCCTACGACTTCGCCTACATGTTACTTATATGTCTTTCGGGAAATATCGCGATAAATAGTACTATCTCAAACATATTTTTTCCAAGGGTAAAAGAGTTTTTAAATCGGTCTACTACTTTCGTAGCGTATTCAATGCAAACAGTTTCTAGTTCGGTCTGATTTTATCGGGTTTGTGCGTACTATTGTTAATACAATAAGCATGCAGGTCGCGGTAAATAAATGAAATTACCATAGTTTAGTTACTACCTTTTTAGAAGAAAACGTTGACGAAATAATGCCGCTTTCAACAACATCTCCTAAATTTTTAAGGGACCTCTAAGCAAGATAGGTAACACTTAACGACATTTTGACTTTCAACAACTTAGAAGTGACACCTAACAGGGCAAGTAAGGGGTTAGTTTAGGTACTGGACCAAACTAAGTAACTCTTAGTTAAGAGGAGGAGGAGTGGTTGGCGAAAACCAGGCAAAAATGTTTCAACTGTGAATTATTCTCAGTCATTAACCTTATAATACCGTCGAGACGGTTTTATATTAGCTCTTAATAACTTTTCGAAGCCTTCATGAACTCTTAATGAAATGTGCTTGGTCGTCCTTGACATTTCGTCTTGAAGTAAGGAAACACGTTTATCGGTTGGTGGGTATTGGAAGCTAGTATAAAGTTAAATGCTCGCATCATTGTTAAATGCAATGTAAACTTGAAATGAAATTAATAGTGTGGAATTGACATTAAATTACAATAAATGTTATTTCAACGAAATAGTAAGGGAAATGAAAGATTTCATGATTCGAATCATTAAGTAAAACCTTTTTTTATCTCGTCATAGATTCTAAACAATTCATTGAACTTCATAGAAACAGTTGTCTATGTACAGTTACATATAGCATGAATAGATAATGGTACAAACCTCTGGTGTTCATCTTCGTCAGCGTCAATGGCGACGGACATAACCCTGTCACGGTAGTTCTTGGCAACGGGCTTGAGTTCCTCAGTGTACTTGTCGAAATCGCCATTTTTCTACGAAAAGAAAAGTCTTATTAATTCTCAAAGGAACAAGTCTCCAATCTCAACCTCCAAGCAAAGTTCATCGCCCTCGGGGTCGTTGAACCCATCGTGTTTGCTCCGATATGTCGCTAGTGTGTATTTAGCTATTTACACGTTCAACTACCGTCTCGGTTTATTTGATATTTTTGTAAATTCAAATCAATGCATGTTTATGCGATTTCGGTATCGAAATCACGAAATCGATTTTACACAAACCCTGCCCGGTTTGTGTAAAATCGATTTCGTGCGGTAACTAACTGGCCGTTTACTATTTCTAGCTAGGGTATTTATTGTTTAATGACTAACATTAAATAGTTTTACTTCTTTTACCTTGACAAGACTAAAAACACGATTTAAATTAAAAAAACAACAATAAAAATAAGTCCCACGATAATTATCACAATAAGAATGTACCAGAACATTTAAATAAAGTTGCCTAGTAAATAGAGTAAACTTTGATTATCGGATGCGCATCGCAGATTGCGTTCAGCAGTGAAAGGCGAAAGTTCACGCCGGCGGGTCAGCGGGTCTAGTAAGAGTAACTTCACTACACATTTATGCGTGTGAAAGTACCGTGATACCGTCCTACGATCCTTATTCAACCACTTTCAAGATCACCGCAAATTATATAGCAAAAAAAATGACTGCAATGATTAATTTCTCAGTACCGTGCGTCACAATCACATTCTCTTTGGAGACAAGTCATCGATGTATGCCTTACGTGTCCGATCTGAACACCGGTGCCTCGTGAAAAACCGGTTTAGCCGACTAATAATAGCGAACTACCTATACTGTTTTTAAACGAATTTGAATGTCGCGATTCTCATCATTATAAGAGAATAGTATAGAAGAATCTATCAAATAACAACCGCGAAATCAAGCGAGTTTGTAATAGTTACAGAATTGGATTCACCACATCAAATCAACATTTGAATAAAATAGTTACATACAGTTTAATTTGTAAAAACGGAATCTCTGTTATCTTGTTCACATCCTGTCTAACAATATTGCAACATTGTATATTTATGTGTAACATTTTATTAAAACCTATTTGGTTAGCACTTTTTTTCGGGCTTCTTACCTTGGACAGGAACAAAAGGAGGTGGTATTTGATCTGACCACCGAAGATTTTGGAGGCAGTCTCGTGAGAGAACTCGACGATGGTGGGCATGCTCTGGACGAACACCCAGGTCTTGAACAGGTCCTCGTCGAATTTCTCACCGTCATACTTGACGCGGGGCTCTTCGAACTGGTGACAAAATAAGAACATAAGATGTGTGCATACATGTAAACATACAGATTAAACATACTTTTTCCTGACAGGTTCTGTATAGACAGACATGTTGCCTTATTAATAAATCCAATAGTTAATAAATCGGAGGTATAATTTCATCATTTAATGGAGTAAACAGGTAAATAACTAAATAAGGAAAACTGGAGTGCCAACTCAGAATCATGAACAAACTCATTTTGTTCAAATCATAAAACCTGTTGCTTAAATATTAATTTGATAACTTCTTATTGAAGATACCTACACAATATTAATTTATCAACCATCTTAAACTGTCAAACACCAAGCGGTCACCGGTGACCGCAACCTATTGTTCTATTATTGTGTCTACAAAACCGGTACTCGACGAGTTAATAATGCTGGTACAAAAAAATATCGACGAAATATAGTTATTATTATGTCAAGATTTATTTTTTGATTTCCTAAAACACCAAACCACTATCTCTATTAACAAGAATTGAAACTTAAAAAATACCCGAAATAATGATTTTTATCATTTAAAATGGCACCAAAAATTAAAAATCAAAGGTAGATAAATGATAAGGTTTGTGATAACTGGGCAAATGTGTCAATGTTATCAGTCACACATGAGTCTAACAGTGTTAAAGACTTAGACAATATGTGGATGCAATCACAACCTCTTTATCAAAGTTTAGAGAGGCCAACAAACTTATTATCTGTAACCCAAATGGAGGACACTTCCAATCATCTACAACACTAATAATATGAGGTCTTATCATCAAGTTATTATGTCAGAAATAGCGGTTTAATTTAAACACAATTTGCTTGTATACAGGCTAAGATTAATAAAGTATATGACTCTTTATAGGAGTATCTAGTATTTTTAATTTGATTTCATTGTAACAAGTGACTTTATAACTGCATCACTATTTAATAAATGACTACAAAATATGCAAGTTACTTTATCCACCTACCCACATTGGCTGAAAATTTATAAAAGAATCTCATGCCTATTAGACTTCTTTGAAATAAATAAATAACTAAATTCATGTATAGAAGTGAATAACAAGTAAAAATCTTGTAAAGGAGGATGCAAGTATCTTAAAAATAAGAATTAGTAGAAAGATGCACTTACATTCTTGAAGAGGACAACATCCTCATCTTCAGCTTCCAGCTCAGCAATGACTTTCGAGTCAGAAACAATGGCAAAGACCTGGTCATCAATGCCACTGGCTACACTCACGAAAGACTTGGCTTTAGGAGTATTTGAGTCAGAGAAGAAACCGAAGATGATGACATTGTTGGCACCAATGAGCTCCTTTGCTTGCTCAGCAGATGACACTTCAACAGCTGGAGGACCAGTCTTCTTCTTCAGCCATGTGATGATGTCATCAGCCTGGCGACCACCTGCCACAAAATAGAGATGATTAATTTAATTCAAAACAAAAATTTCATCACTAACTTACAAGCATGTTACTTTTTCAAATAAAATAACTCCAATTGGAACCATATCAAGCATTGCGAATTCCAATCAGAATATTATGAGAATAATAAATGAACCATGACAAGTTAGTGCAAACATTAGATAAAGGGGTAATTCCAGTTAATTATTTAATTACCATACCTGTGTAATCAATAGGGCTGCCGTTCCTGAAGAACTTCAGTGTCGGGTATCCCCTGACGCCGAAGCTCTCCGCGAGCTCTTGTTCTTGCGTGGCATCAACCTTAGCCAGCTTGATGGAGGACTCTTCGTCGGCCAATTTGGTGGCAGCCTTGGCGTATTCCGGAGCGAGGGACTTGCAGTGACCGCACCATGGCGCATCTGCAATTATCAAGAATGATTCACAAAGGCATTCAATACGTACCGGCATGAACGCAACCATGCCGACCCTCGTATCATTCACATTTTAAAGAAAATATGACTAACGAAGGGTCAATTTTTGAAATCCACATTCAAGAAAAGACAAAAGAATAACAGTAACCATTAATACTTACAGAATTCAACTAAAATGAAGTTGTTTGATGAGATTGCACCTTCGAAGTTGGATTTGCTCAACACGAGCACATTTTCTTCTGTGGGTATATCATCAGCCAAAGCGGCGCCCAAAAGGGCTATCGCCGTAAATAAGATAACTCTCATGTTGAAAAATACGGCACTTTTCAAGCCTTCTCCGAAGACGAAACTTTACAAAATGCCGAAATAGTGCCACTTCATTCACTCACTCCCGTCTCACTTGACGTGGCAGCGTCGATCGTGTGTAGAGCGGTGATTGGTTAATACATACGACATTTTTAGAGTGACGATGGCAAAGGTAAATAACTAAACATCCTATTTTTTACACAAACAACAACTAAACGTAAATTATAAACAAACAGATTCTAATAAGAAAAAATTCTGAAAAAATAGTTTGTAATTCAACGCCATGCATCATGTCCATGGACATTTTGAAATGATCGGATCTTACTAAACATTCTTGATTAATTATCTAAATCAATAAATTATGCTTTAAAACCATATAAAATCAAGAGAAGTTAATTTTTAGTCTATTCATGGTCTATTCCAAGGTCTATTCATCATAATTTTATACGCTTTCATGAAAAGATTAATTTTTTTTTTATTTATTTCAGAACCATGCCAATCGACAACAGCTGTTCAGTTTTGAGATCTGTCAATGTCAATCTTATTCCACTCTCAGAGTGGAATAAGAGTGGCACTCTGACAAATGTCAATAATGTCAACGCAAGAGTTACAAAACGTAAACAAACTTATAATTATTGTAATAATATTAAATAAAATAAAATGAATTTTAATTCAATAATATATAATAACAAACGTTATTGTGAAGCTAAAACGTAAACTGATAATAAGTAACGGCTTCTCTGAACAAATTTGAAGAAGGTAATGTATCACTATTATTACAATCTTAGGTATTGTTTCATTTCGGAATTGTACTTTAAGGGAGTATGATATAATAGCTAGTAAGCTTCAGTATATTGCTTTTCGCGTGAAATCGCCTGGCCTATCTCATTTTAATTATAGATAGAAGATTTCCAAATATGTATCTATGTATGAAACATGAATATTAATAAGTTCCATTAAGGAACATCATCATCATACTATTTCCCGCCCACGTGACCGGCATAAATAACAAACACGCCTAAAGCATAGTAAATTACAAAAGCTGGCATGCATACCACACTATTACAGATTTATTTTAGAAGTTTTAATATTGGACCGTTTCCAATTTTTGTACCAATGTCCTTCCTCATTAGCAGTTGCAAAAAGTCATCTTATTGTCTCTGGTAATTAATATTGAGTTTCATAAAATAAGGTCTGTCTAAATTTATTAAAAAATCAGTTTAAAATATTATTTAATTGTATAATTATTAGATTCCATTGATATTTTGAAAGTAATTACATCATACAAGTGAAAATATTTTAAATTGTGTAGTATATTCTTGTGATGTGTGTGTGCAAAATTTGTGGCGTTGTCTAGATATTTTAATATACTGTGTGTATCAATTCATGTTTATGTGAATAATTAATTTAAAAAATGTACAAATCAAAATAATTTATTGATATATGCAGTATTAGAAACAGTGTGATGAAGTTCAATATCAAGTTCAAGTTCAATATGTGGTTATTTCCTATTTTATTTTGATTAACTCTTGCACAATAATATTGTAAAATATAAAGGCTATTCAATGTACATTTTAATTGTTAAAGATAATTTTAGTCAGTTTTTTTCCAATGTAAATATAATAATAACAAATAATAATCATAAAGTCACTTTTTTATTAATAATATTAAATATTTTGGAAAACAAATCTTGCACACCCCTACTGCAAAGTCAAATGTAAACACCATTTATAAAAGCATATCATAAATCCTGACTGAGTCACACTGCAACATGCACTATGAATTGCTTTCAAAATATTTACATTTTTCATTCATTTTACAAGCCATTCACACTTCAACTAGTAATAAAATGTTTTTAACATGCAAACTGCCACATTTTATTCAACAAACATAAATTTTGTGAGATTTGTTCATAAAACTGAATCCTGTTATGATTCCAGATGCCAGAACTGACGGTGACATCGGAGATATATGAGGAGTATGATTATAAAACTAAAATATCACCCAGCACTGAAGGAAGTGAGTTTTAAACGATGACATTTTATTACTTTTTATGATTCACAGGTGATGTAAACTAATAAATTATTTTTTGTGGTGTTTTTGCTACCTTTGGTTGGCTCATGGATTAAATTTTCGCAGATTAGTTATAGGTATACCTTTGCTTAATACGTACACGTACATACACTCACGCCTTTGTACGGGTCGTCATGAAGTAGGAAGCAGTGGCGTAACTATACCGTTCGGGGCCCGTGGCATATTCATCGAATAGGACATTTACAAGAATAAATATCTTTATCTTTAGGTCCCGCATACCTAATAAACAACAGAAACGTTCAGATGAAAACCTTTGAACCTCCCCTTTGAGCTGGGGGCTAGTGGCATTTTGCCAACTTGCCACCCTATAGTTATCTACGCCACTAGTAGGCAGATACCACAGAGCCCCACTTAGTATGATACGTACTTCTCTTGCTTCAGTACTACAGACACTAGAAAAGACAAAATAGATCATTTCTGGTCATGTGGGGTGGCGCAACTGTTATAGTCATGCATGGTGTTATTCCGACGTTAAATTACTCGTAAATGTATTATATTAAAACACATGCATTATATTTTTAATTCATAAATTTTGCTGTCCATCCACCTAATAACACAAAGTAAGTATAAGTATATAAGTACATCAAATGTTTCTTTTGTTTTACAGATGTGATATCAGAGTTTCCATTCCTGTTGCCTAAAGCTGGACGCAGCGCCACGTATGATGAGGATGATGACCTCGACATCGAGAGGCCACAAAAAGAAGTTATTAAAATTGGTATGTTTTTCCAGAGTATAAAGTCCATAAATTCGTCTATTACGAGGTGCACATTACGGCACTTAATGCCACTGTACAATGTAACACCCACTTTTCACTATTTATGTTATGAGTCCCGTGTAATAGGGGGTGAGCCTATTGCCATATCGTCGGTGATATTCTGAAACCGCGGAACTAACAGTGCATAAAACCGCGTAAGGTAGGTGCAGTGAATTTTACAGGAACGAGGAAAAACGTAAAGTTTACTATACCACTTGACTTTCTATTGTTTAAACCTTTAAAATGTCAAATTATAATATTCCTCTCAATATTGTAGGCATAATTTATGTAAAATATCTATTAATGAATTAGAAAATTTACTTTCGCGGTTTTATTATCACAAATAAAATCAATATAAGTTTTTTTTATGTCACTTAGAGTTGTCCTCTAAATAAAACCAAATAATACAAACAAAATCTTATTATTTATTCAGTCAACTTCTTAGTTTAATTTTTGGCACATAATTATTTTTTTTTTATTTATTTATTTATCTCAACTTCATACAACAAGTGTGTACAGGTGGACTTAATGCCTTGGGCATTGTCTCCCAGTCAACCTTTAAGCAGTGCAGAGATGAAAGTAGCAGGTGATTTAAACCTTTATAAATAGGCAATGTACCAGTGTAATAAATAACAAATCTCACAATCATAATATTCAATAAACACTAAACATATAGGTATATTTGAAAACTTATACATACTTACATATAACAATAATTATGTATATAATATTAAAGTAAATATATATTTAAAAAATTATGAATATATATATATAGAAATATATATGTACATTATAAAATATAATACAAAATATTAAATTAAAAGAGGTTTAGGTTTGAGATGAATCTACCAATTGTTGAAGAAGATGCTCCCGAACTTTAATCTTAAAAGCTAAGCGACTGGACGCCGTCCTGACATCCGTGGGTAGTGCATTCCACAGAATAACAGATTGTATATAGAAAGAAGAATGAAGAAAATCAGTGCGATGACTGACACACTGTAGATGGCGATTGTTGGAAGAACGAAGATATTTACTGTGGTTTGCACTGGTGTATTGAAAATAGGTGGATAGATAGTTAGGAGAAAAAGGGGATTCAAGAAGAGAGAATAAAGTAGTTAAAGCCCTTTGCTCCCTACGTTGGCGTATGGGTAACCACTTTAATTGCAAGCGCTGTGCAGAAACATGATCATATTTACGAAGATTGAACACGAATCGAATGCAGTTATTCAGAAGTCTATCTAGTTTGTTGAGGAGATCTGCATTCAGGTCGTAATAACAGACATCACCATAATCAATAATAGGGAAAATTAACGACTGGACAAGCGTTGCCTTCACGAAGGATGGAAGAAAGTTTTTAAGGCGATACAGAGCCCGCAACGACCCAGTAACCCTCTTACAGACACTGGTAACCTGCGGGCGCCAGCTCAAGGTATTATCAATGTGAAGGCAATTATCATCGGCACATTGGGCAATCAACAATATACAGAAAAATAACATCATAAATCCCTATAATGTTAAAAAAATAACTCTTTATACTTACTAATTAACAGTTAAAACTAAAAACGAATAAACAAAATGTATAAAAAAAGATTATTTTTTAGTAGAATAACAATTGCATTTTAAGATCTTTGTTAAACAATGAGATCAATAAAACTTTACTTTTTCTTAAATGGCAAATTATCGTAAAATAAGTGACAGTCGGCAGGTATCACACTCTTTAATTGCTGTAAGTGCTGATACTTACTTTCTAATATAGGCAGTCTAGATGAATACAAGGGAGGTACATTATTTACTACAGCTGAAATAGGTTTAGGCCTCCGAGGAAGTGGGCTGAAATCATCTTTAAAATGTTTTTTAAAATCTATTGTGCCGTTAGGATTATACTTTAAAACCCTCAAATCCACTACGCAATCATCTCCAACAGAACGCCCAGGACGAATGGAATCATAAATTTGGTATTCTTTTAGACTGTAGTCTTTAAAAAAGGTATAGGTAATCTGGTTGAAACACTTGGTATGGAGAAGGATGCTTCCTAGCTTCGTTTGTAATTGAGGCATACTGAGATGGAAGAAAAATTTCAGCATTTTTCAGCTTTCTTTCCACCACTGAGTGTACAGAGTCAACCTCCATTTGAGTGTGACCTTTTTCCAAATACTTTTGTGTAATTGTTATATTTTTGTCTATTGCTAATCTTAGAAGGGCATTAGAAACTATTGAGTTTCTATTCTGAGCAGTGCAGCCATCCGTCCAGATGACAACATCTCTGCGATCTTCTTCTAATAAGTTAGTCAAATAATCAATGAAAAAAGATGCGTAAGTGGTAGCTCTCAAATCACAGGCGGTTTCGTCGAACCAGTAGCAAGTTACATGACCCGTTGCAATATTGTATAAAGTAAAGTTGTGCACAGCTAATTTGGTCTTAAAGTATAAAGCACTAGCTGCTAGCGAAGGGCACAACTTAACAGCCTGCAAATCGGCGGTCACAACATGAAGAAGTTCTCTTTGAGCGCTTTGCTTGTCGCTAAGTTTTTCAGCTCGAGCCAATTCTTTCAGTTGGGTGTGGTATTGGTAGTCTTCTTCAGAAACGTTGCCTACCTTATATGAACAACAATAATCACATGCATCTTTCTTGGGTTGAAATAGTGCAATGTTTTGTTCATCTAAGATGTCACAAAATAACTTTCTGGATGCCACTGGCCTAGACATTGACGATGCAAATTCTACGTACGTCTTATAAAGCTGAGATTTTGATTGAAATAAAGGTTCCAGATATTGTTTGGTGGTGGTTTTACGGCAGTAATGAGATGGTAACTTCGGTAATGAATTGAGGTAATCCTTAACAGACGATTTTTTGCTTGTGCTGTTATCTTGAGTAGCGGTAGTATTTAAAGTTGGGCTAAGTTCTGTATTAGAGCGAGCATCACCTCTCCCTTCGCCTAACCAATAGCACACTGTCCATTCCTTTATACCAAAAGTAGCTAGAAACGTTTTCATGCAAACTCTCTCTTTCTTACCTTTGACTTGTAGATAGTAAAATTTAGTATTAGAACGTCTAGAGTTATGTCCTTTCTTCCCTCTTTGAACAGGTACTTTGTCAATCATTGAACTTACAATCATTTTCTTTTCTTCCCACGACTTACTCCAAAAATCTACAAAAATGGGTTTTTGTAAATCTTCCGTTAATTTTGAGCAAAACATTACTTTGCTTTTATTGCTGAATTACATTTAGTACCTATCGCTCTTTTAGGTCGTTTTTGTTTCTGAATAAGGTTGTCAATTTTGTTTAAGCCTATGTATGTCTTTGCCATTATATTTTTCTTATTAATTGATACTGCCCACGAACTTCGATCAGCCTTTCTTTTTCTTGTACGTGACTCTTTGGCCACTTCAGGCTCAATTTCTCTCTCCACATACCATTCAACGTTTTCATTAGAAATAGACTCAGACGAAGTAGCAATAGGCTGTAAATTTGTTATTTCGGACAATGGAACGTAATCGGGATCATTATCTACATCATCTGAAGAAAAATCGAATGCTTTTAGAATATTTGAAATCATCATAGATGATGCGCTAAGGCCAGGAGAAGGCTCAAAAACTGTTGTCAGAGTTTCACAGTGTGCAATGCTATCGTTAACATTTTCAGATGTAGAGGCATTTGGGAAACATATTGGTACTTGCGTCGCTGGGGATGGTTCAATTACCTCTAATGTTTGCGGGATGTGTAAGTTAGTGTTATTAAGTTTATCCAAGATGAGCTGCTTTTTTCGCACAAGTTCGGCGCGACGTTTTGCTAGATCTCTTAAAGTGACAACAGACACATCCGCACATTAATTTTCTTGCTCCATGACGTAAACTAAAACAAAATAAAGATAGGGTCAGCTACCAAAACTATAGGTAATTGAACTATCAAACACCGCGAGGACACCAGTGTCCTCACACCTATTGTTCTTTAATAATTGAATTCCCAAAGACCAGTTTAAAAGATATAAGAAATAACTTTCTATAAACAGAAAACCTTTATCTCCTATTACTATTACCTACTAGGCTACTAGTCTATCTTTGTACTAATACTTACTAGTAGCCTAGTACAAAGACATCGAGTTGCAATCTAATTTTATGATAATAAATACAGCAAATTAACTTGAGTTCCGAGTAGGTACATAATTTTGCAACCGCGTATGTAACAGAAAACAAATAACAATATGAAATTTATAACCACGTATCTAACATCAAAATGTTAAAGACGCTTTCTTAGTGTAAATATTAATAACTCAAATAACAAACTATCCTAAAAAGTAACTGAACCAATATAGTATGGAATTATTATATTTACTTACCAGTTATTGCAGGATTTATAATTAAAACAGGATTTAAAATTTCACGCGCGCGTCGTTAAACAAACATACTTTTCTTGTTATGATGCGAAGATACGCGGTTTGGGCACAATAACCAATCACCTGACGTTACGCGCAGGGTTGCCACCTTTTTTTTTTGGTATTTAAAGTACATTGACGATTATAGGGAAGAAAAAAAAGTACTTAGTACAAAAATAAAGTACAATTTATTCTTATTTAGTATTATATTTAACAATACATATTTATTGCTTTTTGCAGTTTGTATTAAATTAGTATCTTTACTAAACAATTGCATTGGAATACTAAACAATTGCATTTTTACTAGAAATTGTATAAGTGGCGCTGGCAAGTGGCGAAATCGATAAGTTTACCGAAAAAGACATGACTTTATAGAAATGAAGTTTGCAAAAATAAAGTATTTTCGTGTACTTTATTATTCTTATAAAGTATGTAGTACAATTACCTTAAATAACGTACAATACTTTATTATAAAGTACGGGTGGCAACCCTAGTTACGCGGTTTAAGAGACATTCGATTTTACGACTTCCTATTGGATAACCGGCCCGGCCAACATTCCAGAACGCAGCCAATCACTACAACGAAGCTAAGCCCGCGAAATCTTGATTTTGCTACTTTTGTAGATACGCGGTTTTAAACACTGTTGGTTCCGCGGTTTTAGAATATCACCGACGATATACCGGACACATTTCTAGACTCCGTGCTACTACTGAGATTTTTAAAAACCCAGCAATACTTTGCCCGGCCCGGGAATCGAACCCGAGACCCCTTGTCCGGCAGTCGCACTTGCGACCACTCGGCCAACGAGGCAGTCGTCTATTGTACTGAATTATATCTAAAAAATTGAGAATTATAGACTAGACTCCGATAATATTTTCTTCATTCTGTTTCAGAACACAGTTCCAAAACTAAAATCGCGCTAGTAGGCCTACAAGTATGGCGGGGCGCGTTCCTCCTCGGTGATTGGTTGATACACCTCGGTCTGAAGGGGGAACTGACCAATCGGAGCGTGTTGGAGCTCGGCGCGGGAACTGGACTTACCAGTTTTGTTGCAGCTTTGTATGCTAAGAAAGTTATTTGTACAGGTAAATTGGATTTGTGCACTTATTGTGTTTTGTGAAAACTTGATTTATGTACTTTACTTCTTAGATTCTTCAGAATTTTTCCGTTTGCAACAGCTTTATATGTATAGAATGTCCAAAATTTAAGGGGGTCAGCCTATACTGGGCACAGTTCCAAACTCTGTTATTACTGTCATTTTTTTCGAAAAACCAAAAAACCCCCACTATACCTCTTTGACCG
Source organism: Spodoptera picta (assembly GCA_038387885.1). Taxonomy (NCBI): domain Eukaryota; kingdom Metazoa; phylum Arthropoda; class Insecta; order Lepidoptera; family Noctuidae; genus Spodoptera; species Spodoptera picta. The sequence goes on along the minus strand of JAZHFQ010000211.1, from coordinate 781,613 downwards.
ACCCAGAAATTGAATCCGAGACATCCTGTTTTGTAGTCGCACTTGCGATCACTGCGGCGTCTCTAGTACCAGTAAAACATTTTTAATATAATAATAATAATATTACACACTTAAATATTGCAATCAAATATTCCACTATTGTTTCAGATATCAACATGGGCGGTATACTAGACCTAATTAAACTAAATGCGAAGTATAACAAGAGGTTATTAAAGTCACAATTCAAAGTAATGCCGCTGGACTTCACTGACACCGCGTGGAGCTCCTCCTTGTTGACCGAAGTCAAACAGGCGAGCATCATTCTTGCTGCTGATGGTATGCATCTATATTAAATTTATAACTAGACTCTGCCCGCCACAGTTCCCGTGGGATAAAAGTACCCTGTGTTATTCCAGACCATAATCTATTCCTGTTCTACATTTCATTCCGATCCCTTCATTCCCATCCTTCGTCATTTTGACGTGATTGAGCCCTTGAATGCCCGTATATGACACAATAGAAAATACATTGTCTCGCATGGATCCACGTTTAGACATACGACGGCTTAAACTGTCAAATACCAAGCGGTCACCGGTGACCGCAACCTATTGTTCTATAATTGTGTCTGCAAAACCGGTATTCGACGAGTTAAGTAACAAACATACACAAACTTTATTAGTAAGATAAGACTTAGCCATTAGCCAATTTATTCGAGAAGACAATCAAGAGAGACCTTTCCCTGGTCCAGCGATGACGAGGTGAGGTCGCGTTAGCTTTCATTGAAACCATACAATTGACAAGACAGTCAAACTATGTCCATTATTTTCAGTAATATACGACGACGATTTAACAGCAGCCTTCGTGTCAACTATACAGAAGATATTAAACACTGAGCCACCCAAAACGTTATACATGGTGCTCGAAAAACGGTACGTGTTCACGATAGAGCACCTCGACTCCGTGGCGCCCTGTTACGAGACATTCCTCACTCTGCTAGACAAAGTCAAGACAGAAAACGCACATTCCACGTGGAACATACAACAACTACCTCTAGACTTCCCCCAGTATTTCACCTACGACCGTGTCAAAGATCTCGTTCTATGGAAAATCTCATCTACACCTAATTAAATTAAAGCTAAAAGACAATAAATATTATTTTGTTACAAAAACATAAGACTTTTATTAAAAAACCTTCGTAAACTAGTATAACCTTTATTTCAATTTGGTTTCCCGAATAAAACACAATTCAGCGCTACAAAGTAAGCATACGAATCAATCAGATTTCAAATAAATAAACGTGGGACAAAACGCTACTTAATAAATTTAACATCTTACAAATAAATAATATTGTGTATAAATATAAAACGTTTCAAATAACTTATACCATGTTTTTTGGCGAACTTTCCTATTGGCACTGCGTTAAATAGGTAATCTCACTAAAGACAAACTTTGAAATTACAATCTAGACTTAAAATTATTTCTGTGTGGGCCAAAATTCGTTGTATTTTGTGAGGAAAGTTTTCCTTAGTTCGGAATTTCTCGCTTGTTGGTCCTTCTCCTTGCTCAGAGTCTCGACGCTTTGTCCCACGCACAGGTCACCCGTGAAGTGAATGATCACCACTTGCGTATTAAATGTCACGTTTTTGTCCGGACTCTGCTTACTGTATGTGTGTGCTCCAAAATCCATTGCGAATGGTAGTGTAAGATGTTCTGCGAACAAATATATTGGATATTAGGTATCACTGTATCAGGCCCCGTAGGTACATTACGGTTTTGGCACATTCCCTAGAAAGTTACGTTATGTGACGAAACCCTCACCGTTCATTAGTTCTCATCCTCGTCAATGGAAGCTATTTCAAAACTTTATCCATTTTTTACTATATTATATAGGTGATTGTCGGAAATCAGTACCCTAACACTTTGTACAAGACGACTGAATGATTCATTAAATTAAAATGTTCTTAATTAACAGGAACCTAGGCATAGATCGCTGGACGTTCTCCGGCCACAGTAAGCGCGGGCCTGTGGACGGCGAGCACGGGTGGCTCGCCGCCCGACCAGAACCAGACCCGAGTGTACGGTGCGTCACGTTCCGCGCGCGCCTCAAAGAGCCATCAGACCACCACGGATGGGGCCCAATAGGGCTGATGACGATTCAGAGACGCCGAAAACTTAACGGGTTACTGGGGCTCTGGCTCGAAGTGCAGGAGTAGGAACGGGGTGGTTTTCAGTCAGTAAAAGTCTGACACAGCATTCGATGATTTTCCCCCTTAAAAAAAAGACCTAACAGACATGATTGTGATTAGGTACCTATATCTTTTACGTAGCCGTAGTTAGCTTTACCAGTATTGTATTCCTCGGTGCCCTGCACGGAGGAGTCTCCGGTGCACTCGGGTCCGCAGCGCCCGTCCTTGAGGATCCCCCGCATCGTCGTCAGCTTGCTTATTGCCTTCTCGCTGCTCTTGTTATTCTGCTCGTTCTTGTGCTTGTCTATGTTGCGCAGAAACTTTTTCATCTAGAACAATGTAGCAATGGTCTAGAAATCATGTAGTCTACGGGATGCAACGTGCAGTGTCCACGTCGACGCGTAGCAGTCATCTATTTGAAAATATCACTAAAAACATGTACCTAGACCTTAAGCTTGTTTCCACTACAAATCATGCCGGACAGTGGACACGAACCCACCTTTTTCGGAAGACTGGAAGCGACTAACAAATAGGTAGGGAAGTAGATACCTATGCACATACATAGTCACTCACCGTCTTAGATATTTTCTTTGGTGGATCAGGATACGACATCTTTGGCTCCCCAGGATTACTTCCGACCACGTACAATGTATTTTTAGGTATGTCGAAGTCAGAATACACCGAAGCTTGTCCTTCGACGGGCTCCTTCTGACGCGACCCTGTCGAAGACTTACTGTTTGTCGGCATGTAAGACGACTTCTCTGCGTTATCCGATTGACACTTTTGTATTGTTGCCTTATTTTTGTTAGAGTTTTTTTGCTTTCTTTGAACAGGTGAATCATCTTCGTTCGAGAGGCTCTCTTCTGACGTCGAAGGGAACACTTCGTTGAGGCTCAGAACTTCCAAGTTGCACTCTTCGAGGTTCGTTGGGTTATCTACGTAGGCCACTTGACACAACTGGTCAGTTGAGTGTATACTTATGAACGACTTTTGACCAGAACACAAGGCACCTTCCTCGCTTGAGGGGGAGGGTTTCTTCGAAACAGTCACTGTAATGAACGTACAGTCATCAAATAAAAAAAACAATTTCTTGAGTGCAATTAAAGCAAGTCACAATTCCTTATTAGACCAGTGAAAAATAAGACACTTGTCAGTTCCCTGAAATTGGGGGATGGAGACATACATACCAGCGTAAGTGCAGCTCTCGGTGGCGTTACAACTTATAACTTCCCCTACAACAAACAATACATTGGATCACTTGACGTGTCGCGCGCGGCGTCACGCGCCACTCGCCACCGAACTTACCTTCGTCCTCATTTCTATCGGTTGCCGGAATGTCTGTTCTACTTTTATCAGATAATTTGTGTGCATTCCTCGAATGTGACATATTTAACAACAAATTTCAGTTTGTGAACTTTGTCAAATGGCTTTCCATTTTTCTCTTTATTTGGTTACCGTTGACAGTTCTAATTTTAATATTTTTTTCGGCTACATGTTATTTGTGAGTATCTGAACTCTTTTTATAACCTCTTTAAGAGTTTATTCTGAAGTGTAATGTTGGTAAAGCACGGGTAGAGGGTAGATAGATCACGGCCACGATTTGTTCCGTGGACGAGAAAATGAAACGTAGTATTTGAAAATAATTGTTATATTTCATTTCATCGTAAGTACAATTTACTGAACATATACTTAAAATGGAACAATATAAAAAATAACAAAATAGAGTGTCATTCAAATCAGCATTGGAAAATGGAATTATGTTAACATAACTAAAGTGTAAAAATATTGAGTGTTTATAGTATTTTATTATAACTATATAATAAAGTCGCAACAGTCTCCAACATGGGGATATGATTACACCACGACGAGCTGATAAAATATGGACATGTAAATTGATTTCACTTAATTATAAGTTGTGAACACTTTGATGATTTACCTAAGATAATTTGTGTGAGAACCACGTCAGCGGAGCGTCAGCGTGAGACGAGAGTAAGGCATTGCAACCCTGCAGTCTTTGTAACAATACATGTTAAAATAAACATTTCACACAATTCTTCCGAAATTGTAACATCCAATTTATTTATATTTCAACTTCCAATTTCATTACGTCCTACTTAAATAATTATAAGCTAGTCACTTTCAACAAATTACATTTAGATCTGTGTTATTTCTCGATCAGTCTGGTTTTGATAGCCCAGTCACGTTTATATAGAACATCCGTCTATGTCTTGTATATTCCTAAGCTCTATTTCTTTGAAGAGGAAGGCACTTCTTCAAATTAGAATCTGCTAATTATTGCGCATTATCCTACGTTAATGGAAACCTGTAACTTGACATCAAATTGTTAGCCTGATTATATTTTTGGTCTACTAATTCGTTAGCCTTAATCACGGGATTTGGAGTTTAAACGTTTTCCCGAATTGTACGAGGCATTACATAAAACCTACGACAAAATGCGTTTGACTATAATTTATCTATTATAATGTTATATGAACTAGAATACTGTGGCAAGGTTCTCATAGCGTGCAGTCAGTCTAAAGTGGGTGTGTCAGTGATACGTCACAGGTCGACGGCGACCTCATGAGATCTAACTTCATCAGAACAAGAGGAAAGTATAATACGTTATAATTTAGTAACTTAACTATTGTCATCCATTTCATGGACATCGACTTACAACTAAAACATTACCATACGGGGGCAGTAACGAAATCCTACACTAATCTAATCACAAGAGACAATTTAGTTAAAATGGAGGCTTTCACTTGATATGGCGTTAACATTAAAATTATGCATAAAACGTGAAAGACCAAAATTTGTTCTACCGATTCACACCTAGCTAGTGGACAGGCCGCCATGTCACCGGGGGCCAGTCTCGAGCGAACGAAGTCCTTTACAGAGGAAGAAGCGAGCTATCGCTATACGGAACTCTTTCTCTCGGAGATGGAGGACCGCTTGCGGCTGTGTATAGCGCCGGAGGACATCTTGCGCTTGGTTTCGGCGTGGCCGGGCGCGGCCGGGCCGGCTGCCGGCGGCGGCGGGCGCTGCAGGCCGGCGGCGGCGGGCGGCGCGCGCTGCAGGCTGGACGTCTTGCGGCGCACGGCGGGCGAGGCGTCGCCCAGCTTGCCGGCGGCGGCGGCCGGCTTGTGCTCGGGCGCGGCCGGCGCCGGCTGCTGCAGCCTGCCCACTAGCTGCCAGTGCTCGCGCGCCGCGCGGAGAGACTCGCGCATCTTTTCTTTGGCTTCGGCGTTGTCCGCCAGCATTTGGTTGAGCATTTGTACAGTCTGGTACAACGCGACGGGGCTCAGCAGCCCGAAGTCGTGCAGCGAACACATGTGCAGGACGAAGTTCCTGTACAGGTTCTTCTCCAGTAGCTCCTTGCCTCGCATCTGCAGGAACATTTGGCACGCGATGGGAATCTGGCAGTCGCCCACATAGTTGTACTTCATGACGTGAAGGTTCCACATCTTCATGAGTTCCTTCTCTCCTTCATTGACGTCGGTGAACTCGTCGATCATCATCATTGTCTTCTGCTGCAGCCACAGCGGGTCTGTCTCACTCTCAGAGTCTATGTCCAGCTCGTTCGGGTACACCGGCAGGCAGGTGATCGTGTGGTGGTACAATCTGAAACAATCATTCACAAGATAAAAACATTAGATTTTTTGTCTCAGTTACTTATTTTGTCATCTCTTCAATAAACACAAACTGAAAACTAACCTGTTATGTCCAGTGAGATAAGGTCTTTGCGCATCGATTACGTCAGCATCGTCGAGCTCCAAGAACTCGGCGAGGCTGTGCCTAGCGGGGCGGCGCCGTGCGCGTGCGCGCCAGACGAGGACGTGTGTGAGCGCGGTGCGGCGCGTGGGCCCGGCGCGGGGCCCGGCCGCGGCCCCGGGGCCCGCCGACGCGCCGGAGCGGCCCTGCGCCGCTATCAGGTCGTGCGGGGACCCTGTGTACGATCCGTCGTACAACTCGTTGATTGATACATCGATGCGAGCGCCACCCGGGATTGGCTGATGACAATAATGTTTGATTAATACGTATTAGTAGCTATCTAATGTACATTGATTTAGATACTAAAAATATTTAAATCTGTCAGACTATTGAGATTTGCGCATACGCAAACCAGTAAAAATATCTAATAAATATTAATAAAGAAATGTACTTACGAAGTATGTAAAGTTGAACCTAGAATGACACAGCTTAAGATGTTTGAGCAGTGAGTAGAGAGTGCCGCAGTCGAGTGAGCACCAAGGACAGTGGAGGTCGTCGCAGGCCTCCGTCTGTTGTCTCGAGTTGTTGTTGTACAGGAATTGGTAGATTATCTGCTGCCTCTTCGACTCACCATCGGCTGAGTCAGATTTTGTTTTATCCCCTGAAATATGGGAAATAAGGAATTTCTGATTTAATATATTCTAGCTAGAAGGTTAGGTTAAAAGTAGGGCGAAAACAAATTAAAGAAATGTTATACAAGATGAAAATTAAGACAGCGAACTAAAAAAAATTTCAACTAAAGTTTCATACAAAAAAGTTTAAATAAAGGGTAGGATTTGAGTGGAACAAAATTAAAAATCCCATGCTTGGACAAACATCAAATACAAAATCTACCTTCAGTACATTCTTATTTACCTTAATAATATGTATATTGTATACTCTATCGTAATGTTATGCATATTGTAGTGATGAAGTGAATTTGCTTTGCCCTCAAGTTTACAGGCCCAAAGTTGTAATGAAAACATACTAATCGTCACAATACTATACCATTTTTAATATCATTATTACTAGTTTTTGAAGTACTCTGTCTGTCCTTGTTGCTGGGGTCCTTCTTGCCATTCTCGTTGGTTTGCTGGTACAGCTTGGGTCGGTTCACCAGTCCATTGGTGGGCTCTTGACTCCAGCTCAGCTTCAATTTCAACAGCGGTCTAACTTTGAATATGTCGAATGGATTGCCTTCTGTCTGGAGATCATTTTCCTGCAAGATTTATTGAACCATGTGTGATTTCTGATATTCACCTGTATTAAAATAGATAGACTGCCTCGTTGGCCGAGTGGTCGCAAGTGCGACTGCCGGGCAAGGGGTCTCGGGTTCGATTCCCGGGTCGGGCAAAGTATTACTGGGTTTTTAAAAAATCTCAGTAGTAGCACGGAGTCTGGAAATGTGCCCGGTATATGGCAATAGGCTCACCCCCTATTACATGGGACTCATAACATAAATAGTGAAAAGTGGGTGTTACTTCTATGTGCACCTCTGCCTACCCCTTCGGGGATAAAAGGCGTGATGTTATGTTATGTTATGTAAAATAGATAAAACTGTGCAAAAAGAGGATTTGTTAGGAGTATATTAAACCCTTCTATTATCAATGACTGACAAACAATGTAAAGCTTTTATTATTATGTTCCTTGAGCAGCGTATTGAATGCAATATTTTCCGAAATTCGCATGGAGCATAGATAAGAAAAATAAGATACACAGGATTATTTTTATAACTTACATTAGGTATAGTTTCCCACTGTGCCATGAGAGCTTTGTGTGGCGACCTGGCGATGGTCCCGCTCCTTCCTCCCGGCGAGGCGTCATGCAGTACTAGGTCATACTCCCCATTAGTCAGGAGACACCGATTATGTTTGTCGTACACTATTAGTTCACTCCCGTAAAACTTGGTCCATTTCCCATCACTAGACGAATTGAGATCCGATGATGATTTCAGACGTTTTGTGACTGGTTCTAAAAGTTAAAGGAATATAAAAAAGATATAACACCTACTTCTTACCTATTGAATCTACCTATGTGAATAGGAGGGGAGCCTATAGCCAATAACTGTACTTCGTATTAGATTATGTATCACTACTAGTTTTTGAAGGTGGGTCGGGTCGGTTCTTGTCGTGTTGGTCCGGGGGTTCAAGACGCCCGCTTCTCATGCATGGGTGCGGGTTCAAAACCTACCAATGGCAAGTACCAATATAACTTTCATAGATATTCTAAGATTATTTAGACACCACTGACAAACGGTGAAGGACAACATCGTAAGAAAACATGGGCTTATAATTTCTAATTATAAGTTTGAAATCGTTAACCCGCATTGAGCAAGCGTGGGAATGAATGCTCAAACCTTCTCCGGTTACGAAGAGGCTCTGCTCAGCAGTGGGCATTTATAGGCTATTGACTATGATCACTACTAGAACGTTTCAAAATTGAAAATAAACTTTAATACTTTTATCAAACCAGGTGTCGAAACTGAGATTATTCTATTATTCTATTTGATTAGCTATATTTCAATAATGATATAAAATATTCTGGTCAATTATGAACTCTAAAATCTACAACAGATTAAAACACATTGACATGCTATCTATGCAACATTCACAGATAAAATACAGGAATTGGAGGAAAAGAAAAAAAGTGGGGATACTACAAAATAAAAAACAAAACAAGCAATTACCATCACAGTCACCATTTGTAATTTCACTAGAACTTGCCGCACCATTCGCTGTACTGGATCCTGTTGCCCTGGTCACAGTAACCCGCAACATGAGCATGTAGGACTTTACGTTGGGACCTTGTGAAGGGCTAAAAGTGTCACTGGAGATGCTAACTGCAGAAGCCATGGCTGGTGGCTCCGATGTTGATGGGTTGAGTGGCACCGAGCAACTGCCAACCTGGGGAATTATTGTTTAGTGACGTAAATCTTGAACTAACCTTTGATTTTTCTTTAAGCTTATTTTAAAAAACAGAAGCCCATGATTAATAATTAAACTGTCAAACACCAAGCGGTCACCGGTGACCGCAACCTATTGTTCTATAATTGTGTCTATAATGACGGTACTCGACGAGTTAAATTCTTAAATAACAAGAAAATAAGGTACAAAATTACGCAAAACCTGTTGAGGCATTTACATGGTAGCAGCACAAAGCAGTATTGTATGTATAAATTACTATAATGTATTATTAACTTTGAAATATGTAGTTTACTATTAAATGGACAGATAATAATGCTGCACCTTGTGTAATCTATTTAAATACAAAGAATACTTCAAGTTAACTTTTTCTCATACTAGGTCAGGGTTAGGAACTTAGACATGGCACATGATCAGTGTTCAGTTGATAACATTACTTTAACATTGACTTAAACTGTCAAACACCAAGCGGTCACCGGTGACCGCAACCTATTGTTCTATAATTGTGTCTACAAAACCGGTACTCGACGAGTTAAATTGTCAAATACCAAGCGGTCACCGGTGACCGCAACCTATTGTTCTATAATTGTGTCTACAAAACCGGTACTTGACGAGTTAAATAAATAAGCAATACTTATGAGGAACATTATTATAGGAAACATCTAATTTATAAAAATTGAAAAAACCATAATACGATAAATAATCCGCATCATAAACATAAGACCCCCATATAAGGTAGGACCCAGTTATTACCAGATTTTAAATATTGGAATTGTGATTACATTCATGAATGTGATGTAAATAATGAGGGCTTAGCACGAATTTATTTAACGTTTATAATAATCGAAACAAGTATGCATTCAGCATTCGAGATTAGTTAGTATGTTAGAATTAGCCAATTAGAGCACCAAACGTGTAGCTGTTTCGATTACTTTAAACGTAAAACAAACTCGGAGCTCTGTAGAATCATGGGTTCATAAAGGTATGTATCAGATATATGTATCAGAGACATTGTAGAACATAGTTTTTTAAAAAAGAGTAACGAATGGAGTTTCTTGCTCGTTCTTCTCCATTCGAATCTACATTTTGGAATGAGCACCTAGCTTCACCTAATTTCACTGACGGACTGACTGACAGACTATTATTTATTTTGTATTTGTTGACGTTTCAAAAGTACCAAACTATGGTTTAATTGAAATAAATGCTTTGACTTATGTTTACATCCATCACAGATTATATATTATTGTACTTCAATCTCTACATATTATTGAAACATTTTCCCTAAACAAAGCATAGGTATTGTCTGGTAAAGACAATGATACAAATAAATACTTAGTTAATTATTATGCAGTAAGTGAACCAGTGGTAAAGGTTAATAAGATGTTATCAGCACAACTTGTAGTGAAAGTAAAACTGATAACAGTATTGTCTTTTGTCATTTCTCTTTACATTAGCTGTATTGTAACTTGCAAATTATTGGTACTGATTAGATATTGTGTAGAATTTATGATACAAGTGCAGTATATATAGATATTAGCACAGCTATATGATTAAGTATAGGCAGTAGGAGATAAACGATTAGTGACTTGATTTTGACATAAATAGCCAGTGTTTGACCTGACTCCAATTCTGATACTCACAGAAACTTCAACAATAGCTGAAGAGCTTTCTTTCCTCTTTTTATGGCATATCTTAAGCAGCAGCGTCTCCACCTTGACCTGATAGTCCCTCGGGTCATCCAAACTCTTATCGTAAAACCCTAGGAAGGTCAGTGTCATGTAACCTCCCAAACTATTTGGCTGAAGCTCTGTACTCTTCTTTAAAGTTATTTTTTCTAACAAACTATCGACTTTGAAACCTATACGGCTCTTGTTGCTTCTAGACATTCGTCTCTTCATGTACGACAGTGTTCTGTTTAGAAATATAGGCTAAAACAGAAAGGAGATTATTCGTAAATGTTTTCATCACACTACTCCACACAATACAAGTTTTTCTACATACCGATAGCATGTTTCGAGTCCGTAAGAATCTGTATATTTGTGTAGGCTCTGCAAAACATTTATGAATAAAAATTAATACAAAATTATTCACAGGAAATGCTCATTACTAAGCATCGGACTTGGAAACTTACTTTCAAATGCTTGTAAAAACAACTCATGGTCCGCTTGTAAATGGTCAATTTTGGAGCTTTTACTAGCTTCATTGTCTTTATCTCGCTTCTTGGGAGGCATTTTTAGGTTTTTATCTAAACTATTAGTGAAACCGCCAAGTTCATCGGTTCGTTGACTTGACAGCGTCAGGTTATGGGGTTCCCACCCTACAGAAAATTTCTTAAATGATATGGTAATCCCAAAATAGAAGATTTTTTTTTAGAAACTATGTTGAATAAAAAGGTTACCGAAATACCATAAAATATACATTTTAACTACTTTAAATCAATAAAATTTGCTCTTAAAATCAGTTCATAATCCAACGTCAATTTATTTAATGGAATATTAAAAGAAAACCGATTATATTTCTGCAGAACGATGTATTGCTTACTCTTAGGGATCAACTTATTTAAACTGTGACCATGATTTTCATAGAAATTACTCATCAATGAATATTTAATCGAGCCATTTTATCATAAAATCAGGAGAAACTAAATTCTTAATATGGTAACATCAAAAAAAGCCATAGAGCACAGATTTCGAAAAAACTTGAAGTTTATGGTAGTAATAGTTATCAGTAGTGAGATAATGTCATTGTTATAATTTATTTTTATTCAAAATTTGTGGTTTTTGAACGACACTTGTTATTTCATAATGACGTAAATGACGTCTATATACTATTGTGATGTTGTGATTTTTAAAAGCTTTTAGCAATATTATGGAAATATCATTGTTATATTGAATATGTTTTACAAACGAAGTAATAAACAATGCGTAAAGCGTACAATGCAAAAGGAGTGCTAAAAAAGCGACTACGAACTATACAAAGGAAGGCTATCGAGAGAGGCTTAGATGGGGTGCTATTACAGCAATACGATTTTATATGTAATTTTAGTGATGAAGTTGAAAATAAGAAATGTAATAAGAAGCTTATTGCAGTCATAGTGTCGGCATTTATTATATTAGTGCTGAGCGTTAGCTATATCAACAGTATTTTAAGCGCTAGATGTCTGTTACCTAGTAATTACTTAGTGTGGGAGGCGACGCGGCCACTCGCCGATTGCGCCTATTGTGAGAATGTTACGAAACCAATTATATTGTGGAACGTCACGCGGCAGGAATTTGCTGTAAGATTATCTATTAATATACAAGTTTTTATTAGTAATGTTTCAATTACAGTATGGTACAGTGAGGCTTTTATTTCTTGCAGAATTATGCTTATACACCAGGACCTATAATCGTAAAAAATGCCATCAGACATTGGAGAGCGACCAAAGAGTTTAGTTTTAATATGTTTAAGAGGCTGTATGAACAAACGGCAGGCAGCTATGAAAGCCTTGAGGAAGGATGCCAGTTTCTTAATTTTAAGACAGATCTGTTTAGTCTAAGGGAAGTTTTCAGCATGTCTGAAGCTAGAGTTAAGAATGAAGAGGGCCAAAAGCCTTGGTATGTTGGATGGTAAGTAAAGCTACGCTAGAAGTAAATAATAAAAAGAAAGAATACATACATGTACTTAACATACCAATTGATACTTTGACCAACCCAGGAATTTGGCAACCACATTTTCTCCCACATATTCAAAGAGAAAGTATGGTGAATCCAATCTCCACAGATAAATAAAATTGAAGTGTCTGTTTATAATAATAGAGTAACCGCTTTTTCTACATGCATATAGATATGCATATGAGGCATAATATACCAAAATTACTCTTTTTACAATTTATGTCTTGTCAGTTTGTACATATTGGTTATCTCTGAAATGGTTGGGCCGATTTTGGCGGGACTTCTATTGGCAGCTAGCTTATATACGAAAGAGTAACAAAGGCTACTTTTATAATGGAAAAATGCAGACAAAATTGCAGGCTCGGCTAGTCATCAATAAATTATTATAACTTCAATATTTATTTTACTAATTTCAGGGGTAACTGCCATCCTGACATATTGGCTCAAGTCAGACAGTATTATGATATTCCACAATTTTTACCTGATGATGCTGAATTTCCAGCAACAGAAAATATATTTTTTGGATTTGAAATTGGAGCTGTGATGCATGTATGTTAGAATTTTGATTTCATACATTATGCGAGTTCTCTACAGGATATAATTAACTTTCATATGGTTTTCTAGTTGGATTATATATCAAGACTGATGTGGCAGGGGCAGGTGCAAGGGAACAAGACATGGTTTGTGGCTCCTGTGCCCGAGTGTGATCATGTGTGTCATAGGTTTCAGTATTACGTTGAGCCTGGAGATGTGGGTGGGTAAAAACATTATTGTATGTCAATTAGAAAATGCTTTCAGGAATGAAATAGAATGCATTCGTAAAAATTTGATTACATAAAATAGATTAGAAAAACAAGAAGCTGTTTTAGGAAATTAAAATAATAATTAATTAGTCCATTTACTTTGTTTCAGTGTTATTGGATACGCGCATTTGGTACCACGCCACAACTATACCTAAGGGCCAATTTTCCTTGACAGTACAGTCAGAGTATGGATGAAATAATGCTGCTATGCCAAGACTTAGTACAAATGAAAGTGTTCTTTCACATATCAAGATGCCAAATTATACACATTTATTATTTATACAAGCTATTTTGAACTTTCGATATTATGCATTCAAGTGCCATTTTTGTAGTGCAACTATATTTAGCAATAAGTTTATGCAATATTTTGTTTTTTTATACTCTTGTAAACTATTTATTTTCTATCATGTGTTCTAGAAATATACTTTTTGGAAGTTTGTCGTTGTTTTCTTTATGAAATGTACCTAATTTAATTAGGTCCTTATACGTACAGCAAGCTCACTGCTAATTGCAAATAGAAATATAGATCAAACTATATATATTAAACTATAGATATACTTATAGATCTTGGCAATAAACAGATCTCCGGTTACCTACCTACCTTCGGTAAATTAATGAGAGCCAGATGTGTTCATAAATAATGATGTAAAGCTAATTTGACATTTTCCCTTGGTGAAATTTGGCTCGATCCTCTTATTTCGTGTTAGTAGGTAAGTTAATTGACAATTCTAATGTTGCTTCAAAAAATCAACTATGTTCTGTTCCTCGTCCACAACGACAGTGATTTGAGTAAACAACCGGCTTCCCAATCGCTTTACGATATTTATGAACCCTTAACCCTTAAATGCGTGATTTTTTAAAAATCCAAGAAAAAAATATTTTCTGTCTCTAAATAGTGCCTAGAACACAGAAACATATAAATTTAGGTAACTTCCCATACCTTCATAGCCTGAAAAAATTGAAAAATGCTTTGTTGCATATCTGCAACATTGCGAATTCCTTAACACTTACTACCTTAATGTTGTATCAGTTTTATTGTTGAAATAAAACAATGTAAATATATAAAATATTTTATTTTTTAGTTATGAAATTTGTAAAAACAATTATTTTCTCTATTGTAACAAAGGCTGACCCTACATTTTTCACATTTATTGTAAGTAAACCCCTTACACCCAGGATATTTACACCTGGCTCTATCACCAAAGACTTGCCAGTGCGGCACTGGCAAGTCTTTGGTGATAGGCCTGCACTAGGCCATGATGCCAACTCCATCTACATTACCCACTGTCTCCACAAAGTGACCGCGGGGCACGTCTCGTTTCATAATAGACGATTTGCTTGTACAGTTCCTAAAAATTGTACCCCTTGTTTAGCAAGATAAACCGCCAGCGGTATCGAGGTGTAGTATTGGTCAAAATGAATAATGTGGTTTGCACGTCTGGGGACGATCCTCAGTAGTCTCACTACTACGTTGCCTGTAGGTCCCAAATCTGGCTCACCAGGAAGGGTAGGATGTTTTTCGTTCCCAGCATACACTTCAAACTTGTGTGCAAATCCATAAATACTACACAACAAAAACAGTTTGAACCCCCATTTATGTGGCTTTTTAGGGAGGTATTGCTTCATATAGTGTGATAATTTGGTTGCGCACATCTGTTCGTCTAACGCCAGTCGTTGTTCGACTGTTGTCTCCAAACAATGTTGCGCTGGCGGATTGGAACAGCATTTTGGATAGATAATGATGAAGTGTTATTATCAATAATGAGGGGCGGATCGGTTTCATTTGTTTCATGGCAGGTACCTTCAATCAATGGTGGGTCTTGAGGGTCTTCATCCACCACCTCTTCAGGCTCCTCATCTTCCAAAGCTCGAATCAATTCCAAATCACTTCTAAAGAATGCCTCTTCATCACCTTCCTCATTTTCTGAGGAATCCATTCCATCTTCAGATTCATTCAAGGTGCTCAAATAGTGTTCTATATCTCCATCAGACATATTTCGCGACATCCTAAAAAAAATATAATAAATTATATGCTATTCAAGTAAAATAATCGAAAAAATATTACTGACTTCAATTGTTCATAATAGTTAGGAAATATACCCAACAGTGCGCAATGTTGCAGAAATGAATCAAACCGACTTATCCTCATTTCCATTGTAAAACGAATAAATAATGGACAACTATTATTATTTTCATATAAAGGAATATCTAAATAATCAATAAATAAAAAAACAATAATCATCTTACCTGGAAACCTTTTCAAAATCACAAATCACAACTTCGAAAAATTCGTTTCACTTGGCGCCAACCGACTCGCGGGCAATTTTTTTTTAATTCAAATTATAAACATGGTTTTGCCGCCAACTGTCAAAAATGTTGTAAAAAATAAAAATATCTATGGAATTTTCGTTCAAAAATCGACTTTTTATATTTTTTTTATATTGCCACAGCTCAAAAAGATTATGTTGCAGATATGCAACAGCGCGAATTTAAGGGTTAACTTTTTAGGAAACGAAACAATAAATATAGATTGCAGTATAGTAAATGGGGTCAATGTATCAATAGGTCTTGAAATTAAATCTTAAATAAAAACGAACAAAATAATAGTCAAATCATTTTATTTTTCTAATTCTATGATCAAAAGTTTTAAGCGAGGAATTGGCTTGAGTAACAACTTTGACATACAAATACATAATTTTAAAAACACACAATATGATTACACTTAACAGTGATTAGAGTAGTTGTGTGCTCAGTCCAATCCCTCCACTCAAGTGACATTGTAAAGTTCACATAAAGAGATCAGGTTTGAAACTCGGGGGACAATAAGCTCTCGAGGGACGCTCGGGCATCTTATGATTACTACAGCAGTAATCTATGTACACTTGTACAGCTCATTGAACCCAAATGCGCGAAATGCAAACTTACAATAACAATAAATAATTTTGTTGACCAGATAGATGCCAGTTCGAATATGGACAATTTTAATTGACATGGCATAATATGTATTTTTATCACAAATAAAAAAGTGGTACGATTACATTGTACCGATTGTAATGGACACATTAGATTAAAAATTTATATTGCAACTACCCAATCGGCTGATAGGAAGGTAGAGACAGCAATGGACAGAAGAGTCAAGAATATTGATTAGAATAATTGCCAGACACCAAGCACTGCATCCTTTATGGCTTCGATGTACTGTGCAGGCACCCAGTATACCCAATACCGCGATGCTTCTGTTGGACCTAGTTGTAAACCCTGCAACAATACATGACACATAAAAATAATATAAAAAACATAATTATATGAATTAAATAACAGTGCTGGAATAATACATACCATGATATGATACTCCTCATGTTCTTTGATTGGTTCCGATGTGATGCCTGTAAAATATATCACAGTTATTATTAATTCACTAGTTTACAAGATTTGAAGTAGAATTTGTAAACAAGAGGATAATTTACTTTGAAGATACCACTTAGATAATAGAAATGAACAAGTTAAAGTGAAAAATGTGAAAATTAAGTATGAAAACCATAACATTATCATGCATTACATAAGGACAGCAACTAATATGAACATTCTTACGAAGGATTGAACTTCATAATATGCCATATTCTTACAATAAAAAACCACTTACTTTTAATAGAAGCCATGGCGAGCTTCTCTGTGCGCTCCTTCGTGCCGATCCACAGCTGATCCTGTTCATGTTTGAATGTGAGCCGCACTTTACCTCCATGTTTGTTTAACATACCACTAAGGGGAACTGGTGGCAGGGGCTCCTGGAAACAGACAAAGTGAATAGAAAAGAACAGTGAATAGAACAGAAAAGTGTATTTCTATAACATTAGCTACAACAAACCTCAGAACAAATATTACACATAATTAGAGTCTAAAGTTAAATATATGAACAAATAAACTACATCAGATCCATTATTTAATTTTATTTTTTGTTTGGGACAGCAAGCAGTTACATCATAAAAACATAATTAACTAATGTTGTAAAACAAATGATAATTGGGTATAATAGTGTAATAATGTTAAACCCGTACTCCCATAAATTTTTGACATTGTGTTGTTGTTACATCATTCTTACATATATATTACGATATCAGATATGCTTGGCTGCATGGTTGGTGCGGTGAAGAAATAAAAACATAATGTGTCAATGAGATAGTAAAAATCTTTTTTAAAAGAGTAGTCCCTTGCTCGTTCTTCTCCATATGAGACTACATTTTAGTACGAGCGTCTAGCTTCATTGACAGGCAGACGGACGGATAATAAAAATTTTGTCAAAGTGCCTAATTAATTATTAATTGAAATAAATGGTTTGTAAGTAAACCACCATCGGCATTCAGAAAAATAATATTTAAAAAACCTAAATGTATGTTAATTGATAGCAGTATAATTATCTATTTACAACAACTACAACAATTTCAGATAAGATTTAAATTGTGGCATGGTAATAATTGTTATATTATTTTATTTTATGTTCGAAAGTAAGTGGTTTACCTTGACTCCCTTAATTCCAGGCATCACATCAGGAGGGATGCCCTTATCCAGAACTTTCCTGTGAATCTTCTGCATGCAAAGTGGCTCCTTACTTGACTGACTATTTGCTCTCTCTTCCGATAATTCCTAAAAAATGTAAACAAATAAATAACATATGGCTATGAGGTTATTTTCAGCAGAGCATTTAATTAATTGAATATCAGTTGTGTAATTATTGTATAAATGAAAAATATTTCGGTAATTTGTAAATTAGTTTGTAATTAAGTGAAAGATGTTAAACATGTTTGTTTTAATTCTAATACCACAATGTTTTGGTAGCCATTGTTGTGATGTACATGTAGGAACAATAATAATTACCTTTTGGGCACTCTTCACAGCCAGAATGTCGTCCATTTTGGATCCAACAAGCATGACCTTTCCTCCTTTCTGGACGCCGGATTGTCGCAGTGTCATGTTGTCCTTGGCCATGCCCTTAATTATTAATTTCTGAGCTGATTGCGGCACACCGCATATTCGCTCCAAATGAGCTTTTAAATCAACCACAGTGGCATCGTACGCGAAAGTAATGTCATGTTTGGCTTTATTAAAAACTACTGTAAATTCGATCTGTTCCGGAATCTCACATAATTCAGGTTCTGAGTCTTCAGTGGTCTCCGACGTGCATGCCGCACTCTCCGCGGGAGCTTCTATGTGTGCGCTCTCCAAAATACTCTTGTTTTCTGTCGATGACTTAGATGTGCCATTGGCTATTGAATTTGGATCTCGATTCTCTGTTGAGTCTCCCTTTTCTGATGCTAGAAAATAACATCAAAACGTGAGTTAGCAAAATTTCTAGAACAAAAGGTCTCCGTGTGTAGATTTACAAAGACTGTCAATCTGTATTTTTGGGCTAATAATGAACGAATGTGTATTAATACTTACCGATATACTCCATAGTTTTATGTGAATTATCAGTCAGAAGGAATAAATTAACAAAAACGCTATTGTATCGTACTTGTTTTGAAAAAATAATTAAAATACAGCCGACTGGCTGACGTGAAGCAACAAATTTTTTGCACAGACTATATATTTTTTTTATGTTTTGTTGCGTTTGGAAACGTATCGATCGTCTCGTCACGCAGACATTCACGTTAGTCTAAATGATCTATAAGGAATCCAATGTTGCAATATGTAAATAATTGTTAACCCGTATTTTCACGATTCTATCCAAATTCAACCCCCATTTTATGATTAATAAATAGCACTATAACTATTATAAAAAATGGAAACAACAAATAAATATAACAAGCTTTGAAAATTATAAATGAAAATGAGAGATTGGGAACAATGGGAATACTGGGGGAAACCGTGTCATTTGCTGGAAATAAAGAAAAAAAAACGTTTTTGTTTGTGGTATTATTGTGACAGAAGATTTCCGTTTCCATGGCGGCCAATTTGTAAACAATGGTAGTAGTGCGCTAGTGCGCTCAATAAAATTATTTTTAATAGTTTGCGATACACAATCTACAGAAGCAATGAGTTTTAACATTGATGATCCTTTAGCTGGAATTCTAAGTGATGGTAGCGACGATAGTTTTTTTGATGATGACGTATTAGGAAAGAAAAAACCTTCAAGAAAGAAAAGCACACCAAACCTAGAAAAGAAGAGTACTTTGTTTGATTTAAAGGATACTGATAAGCCAAAACCTGTTACCAGTACACTAGATAAGAAAGATTCATTATTCGACATTGATTCTAAAAAATCACCAACACCTTTTAAGAGAACTGTGTCAAAGGAATCTATAAAATTTTCCCAATCAGAACCAAAAGTAAAGGTAGGACTTGATAAATTAGATACAAACAAGTCTCCAGCAAAGTCTAAAGTGAGTACGAGTGCTGACAAACTCGACATACTCAATGAATTAGGTGGAACAAGAAAAGAGTCAGGTAAAACTATAGAAAAGGGGAAGAGCTCGCAATCTTTATTAGATGATATATTGGGGGGCCCTTCAGTGAAATCTGGTGGTTCCAGCCAGACATTACGGCCAGTCACAGCAGGAAAAAGTCAAGAATTCGATTTTGATTCAATTTTAGGAAAAAGTGAAACCAAAACATCAGTTTCTAGTAAAAGTTTGCCTCAAAAACCACCTGTTAGAAATATCGTGAAAGAAGACAGAGAAGCTCCCGCAAAGAAATCTAAGTCTGCAGAAGACTGGCTGGGTATATTTCAAGACAAAGATGACGGTAATGACGATTTGGAAGATGAAGCGGGTATGCCATCGTGGTTAGTGGGGGGTGATACAAAGAAGAAAAAGTCTGAAGATAAAAAATCTACTAAATCTGAACCTGTTAAAGAAAAACCTAAACCAACACCTCCGAAAGAAGAACGATCTGAACCAGATGAGCCACCTCCTGAGGTACAAAAAGATAATGAAGCCGTGGAACAAATGGTTAAATTTAATCCTCCTTCAGCTCCGAATGTTCTTCAAGGCAGTACTGAGGACATCACGGCAGAAGGTGCTGCTTTGTACATGCAGCAACAAGAGTCTCAGATTATGGTGGCGCTGCAGCTGAAAGCACAGGAAGAGAAACTAGCGGCTATGCAAAGTGAGATATTTGAAATGTTTGGTGTATTGTACAGGCATAAACTTTATAATACATAGGTCGAGATTTCTTACTTCTACTATTCGGTCAGATATCAGTCCGATTCCTTTAACTTCTTTCCAGAGGCTTCTTCTTCTAGCATAGCACTGTGCGAGCTTGATTTTCATCTTTTCGGGTCTACTCATTGATATACAACTTATATTTAGTTCTCAAAGTCGTTTATACAATAATAACAATTTTTAATTCTTCTCTTCCCTATAAACTTGCCAGTGCGTCAGAAAGAGAGTCAGCGAGTACAACGCGAGGCAGCGCTTGCACAACATGCACAATTGGACGCCATGTTGCGACGACAAGCGGAGAACAGACAGCAGATGCAGTCCATCATAGCTGCTCATCAGGAGAGGATTACTCAGAGAATAAAGGTGAAATATTAAGTATATAGGCATAATCCATGATTTAGTTAGTGATATATTTTTCTGGTCCAGATCTGTAGCTGTTTTGATGTTGACGTTGACTTCAGATTTGTTGGGTAGATTCACAAATTACCTTTAAACCTTTAAATTTTTTTCTCTAGGCACTCCTAGGGTCTGAAAATACGGATAACGAGGATAACCCGAATTATTCAGAAGAATTTCATACAGCGGGAGATCACAAAGACCCACCACACTTGCGAGAAAAGAAACAGTTGCTACAGTTAGTGCAGTCCCTGCAGGAGAACCACGATAAGGAAATTGATCTTATGGAGACGTCGTACAGGTATTTATCATAATGTATTATCCTCCTAGAAGGAGAAAATAAATATAATACTTGTTATTGTTCTAAACTTCTAAGTACATATATTTAGGTAGATTTATCTTCATCACTATTGTGAATTTCTCAGTCGGAATCGATCGTTTGCCGAATCGAAAGTGGTAATAGCATACCCAATCCGTCGATCTCTTCCTGAACCGCTGTTGCGACGGGTAGTACCTCCGTCTCCTTGGAGATGGTGAACGAGATCGAGCGTCGGACTTTTTCCTATTCTGCCTGTCTGTGTGCATATCGTCTATCCTCTTGCTTAGTTTCGATATTTCTGCTACTAATGCGTCGGTGCTCGATGTTGACGCGCCGGAGGTGACTTCTGAGACTGTGTCGTTTGTCTCCGCTGCCTCCATGATCTTGTCCGCATGCTCAGCTAGCTTCTTAAGGTCGGTAACTTCACTGGTACTCAACACGGTACGTACTGCCGCTGGTAAATGTCCAATCCACAGGATGCGTAGGGTATCGTCTGGGAATTTTCCTCTGCTAAGGTCCTTCATTCTTCGAAGTAGTTGCGACGGTTTCTGATCTCCCAGATCGATTTCCTTCAATAGTTTCCGAATTCTCGGACTGTCTTACTCTTCATAGACGCTAAGTAATCGCTCTTTCAGCGCTGCATATTGTTTATCTTCTGGCGGCTGAAGTATTAAGTCAGACACTTCTTTGACGCTGTCTTTACTCAGCTTTGCGACCAATAAGTTGAATTTTTTTCTCTCACCTAGTTTCTGGTCTGCCACTATGACCTCGAATTGGCCAAACCATAGTCGCGGTTGGTCTGTCCAGAAATCCGGAATCTGCGTCTTGATGGTTATTTGGGCTAAATCACTGCCTTCTACTTTCACTGTGGGTTGAGCTGGCACTTGTGGTTGCATCATCTTGTACAAAGTTCGCGCTTACGATGCAAAAAGTCAAAAAAGTCAAAAGGGGGATCCCTAATTGAGCACTACCTCTTGGTCGTGGGGTGCAGGGGGTTGAGAGAAACAACGGTGTTCAGATACCAGATATATTCACGTAAACCCCCAGATAGAACCGTTCACTCGGACCAGTGCGCAGTAACTGTCCGTGCCTCGCATACTTCACGCTCACACAGGTTTTTGCTTGCCTTGCACTCTGCCATACATGTGTCCCTACAGTACCTACCCAATTTTCTGATCTCATATATCAGATTTACAAATGACTCACTATCGGTAGATCAACTATATCACTAGTGATCATTCTTTTACAAAGAAACCTGTTTTTAAGACCTAGATTGATACTTACAAGCTAATAAACTTTTTACACAGGAGACAGCTAGCATTTTTAGAGGTATCTTTGACCCAATGTGAGGAAAGGATGAAAGAAGAGAGTGATAAATTGGTGAAATATTATTCAGAGAAGATAAATTGGTTGGAGGAACATCACCATCTGTTTAAGAAGTTGACAGAAGAAAACTTGAGCGAGTTATCTGAACGGCATAGGACGGAGAACGAAATGCTTAGACAACAGCATTTGGAGAACGTGAAGGTATTACAGGAACACCATGCTGCACTCATGGAGAATGTTAAGTAGGTATTCTAAACAATAATTTTGGCAATTAAAATCGTATATTTATAGGTAGGTACATTCTTATACGCTGATTGACGATAATTACCTAATGTTTTATGAAGATAAATGAAAATACTTATAATTTTCAGAACCGCAGTTAAACAGGAACAAGTCTTGATTCAGGATTCAGCCAGTTTCTCATCCGATCTAAAGGAGCTGGTTGCAGATGTAAGGGAAAATAAAGTATTCTGTAAGGAACTTTTAGAGAAAGTGCAATCTTTGTCGGAAAATACTGAACGAAAATATGAGGGCAGTCTGCAAGTAAGAGAAACACAAATAAACGGTAAGTTCACCAAGTATTATTAAGTGTATTTGGCTTGAGAATGCATTTACATTGTTAATTATTCTATTTCCTACAGAGATGTTACAACAATTAAAAAGTGAACGTGAAAATATAGATTCAGAGAAAGCTGAAAATAGGGAAACAATTAAAATGCTCGAGGCGAGGCTGAAACAAATGACTTCGGTAATGTTTAAAATGCAGATAGGTATGTAATTTTAGAATGATAATTATCTCTGTTTCATTTATATTATTACCTTTCAAAAGATGGTCGAAGAGGAGACAGCAGCTTTAAAACAGAAGAGAATGGAGTTTGAATTCGAAAAAGCAACTTTCAATAAGCAGACGGAATTCGCTAAGAATGTTCTTAAGAAACAGGATGAAGAAATGAAGGTACGGTAAAATGAAAAACTTTTGATGAAAATGAAAGTAGTACAGTAAGCCTTGTAGATGACTTACATAGAATTATTGTATAGATGCTGAGAGAAGACATTCAAAAAGAATATCAAGAGAAAATAACGAAAATAGATGAAGAGAAAACTAAGGCAGTAAAGGAGAGCGCGGCATTAGCTAAGGAAAAGTCAACAATACAAAATTTGAAGCAAGAACTTGAAGTACGTATTAATTTGAATCTTAAATTAAATATCTTATAGATTTGAGTTTCCAGCAGCAAATATCAAATAAGGCTGGTGGAAACATGCAGTTCTAATTTTGTTTCAGAAATTGAAAGCTGAACTTCAGGCTCAGTTAGAAGATGTATCTGAAGAGAGGTCCAAATTGAACGTAGACAAACAACAGTTACATATGGAGGAACAACGAGTTATGGCTAAGTAAGTATGAATTTTAGTTTAAATATCATTAGACCATCTTCAGTTAGTAAAATTAAAACCCATTCCAGAAGCCGAGATTTAGATCTTCTCGCAAAGTCTGCAATGGAGAAGCAGACGAACGCTGACAAAAAATACTCAGAAGCGGAATTTGTTCAGCGCAAGTATGAAGAAAGGATCAGACGGATTCAAGAGCACGTGGTTTCTCTGAACTCCAGAGAAAAGCATGTTGCTAGAGAAAAAGTTGCATTATCAAGAGAGAGACTACAACTTCATAATGAGAGAAAACAAATTGAGAGTAGACAACAATGTTCTTTATGCAAGTCTTCGCAAAACTTCCCACTGTATTACGAAGCAAGTTATGTTTTACCTGAATCTTTTATGAATATCCCAGTCACTAAGGATTTGAGGAGTTCCAATGCTACTAATGCCATGAATGCTATAGAAGAAGAAATGTCACACTTGATGGGAAGAAATTTGAACTTGCGTCATAGTGTTGGCATAGGAGATCTAAGTCACCATGTAGATGAAAGATACCAGAGTGATGAGAGGCAGTCGAAAACATTACAGTCTGATAATATGCAAACTGATTCGGGACCGTTTAAAGTAAGTACTAACACAAAATTATTGTTTGAGTAGGATTTTGAACATTGTTATTATCTATTTAAAAACAGGTCCTAAAATACTACCCTGTGAGACCCTTACATAGAACAAACATTTTGTAGATGGTACGTTACATATGGTTACATATCTAAAGGTAATTTTCTCTCATTCAAGGATTACATGGATCCAAAGTTCATGATGCTTCGTTTAGATGTTCAAAAGGTATTGAGTAATTTGGACCAGAATAAAAAGGGAGATGGAGATTTTGCAGTTGAAGATGAAATTGAAGATGAATGAAATAAAACACAAATACCAAACACCACAGAAGTTGCAAAATAAAAGACTGAATCTGTATTAATTGGTTTAATTTACTTTGATGACTGTTAAAGGACATCTTTTGTTGTTAGATTTATGAACAGTGTTATCAAAATGTACACAAATTCCTATATGGCTACATGCTAACTTATCTATAAATATTTCATTGTAAAAATATAGGTACATGATCTTTCTTACTAAATAATTATTGTTTTAGGTACTAGGGTATGCAGTTACACGTAATATACAACTATGAATACAGTTTTCGTATTAAATGGCTCCAATTATTACAATACACTGCTTCAAAGTCACCTTCAATTACATTGAGTACAACTTGTCGATGTTAAAACAATTGACCGTTAATTGAAAGTGAATTCCGAGCACCCGTAAATATATCGCGTAGTTCATACATTTCTTATTCATATAAAACATATTTTTTTATTCTACGCACCCAAGTATATCAATCGCACAGTCTTTCACAAAAATTGCTTTAAGTAGTTATACATTAATATTTTTATGGACGGCCTGGCCTTGTCGTTAAAGTATAATTTCATTATTTTCCCCTACTTTGCACAGATCTAATGTAATACACCCAAATAAATTATACAGTACTTATTATTAACTGACAACTGCATTCGAAGCAAACGTCTGAGATAATAACAAGGAACAATATCTTTACTAAACTTTTAAAAATGCTTAACATAGTATTCTATACACAATATTTACAACTTACACGTAATCATTATATTGACACCTTTCTATACGACCTACATATAAAGGATCCGCTACATATATAATTCAGTTTATAAAAGTATTAAATCTAATTTCCAAGAAGAAGACTATACGGCTTTACAAAGAAAGCCATTTATAATAATTTTGTTGAATATCTTTCTTATCACAGTATTCAATATCAATCTACATCAAACCAATATAATTTCAAATGTTGATAAAGATAGAAATAAATTGTTAAAACATGTCCTAATAAATTGATTACCGATTGAAAATAACAAAGAATAAAAATGTCGATACAGTTCTATGTTATGACCTGGTGTCACCCGGGGCTTTCTGATATTTGACTTCGAGTAACTGTGGGTAGTTCTCCACTATGGATAGTAGTATCCCGTCGATGTAGTTCCTCAGTTGAACGTTCACGTCTTGCTGTTCCTTTAAAGCTTTCTGCAACTGTAAAAAGAAAATTTCTTATTATGATGTCCCCAAGTTCATAGACTCAAGACTCAAAATATTCACACACAAGCTTGTGGTGTAAGGAACTATTGGTGCGCATGCAATGTTACTATTGATTAATGAAAGTGTGAGGGCAAGCATGCATATAATAAAGTATGAAAAAGGTACAATCAGCCCCAAAAGTATACAGTAATTGTTACGAAGCATGCAAGTTAGCGTTATCTAAAGGTACAGTTACATGCACAGTTAGTAAAAGTTTCGTACCTTTTCCATCTCTATGTTGAGATCAGATTGTGTATCGTTACCATCGAGCTGCAAAAATGCATACATGACATATATAGGCAATTGTTCCGCAAACGAGTCAGTCAGGCTTCGTATGTAAGCAAAGCATCGCACAATATCTGATTGCGAATGTTATGGAGCCATATAACATGACGGTATTGAAATTTATGTGATTGGCGACATTTAAAATGAACAAAGTGTAATTTAAGCCGAAAGCACCAATATATGGGTTTACATTAACCGATTAATCGATAGATTATCTAAGTAATGACACTAGTAACAATTTGTTTTTAGTTTCATTAGTTTGTGAAACTAATAACAATTTGTAAACAATGTCATCTAGTACTGACATTCAATCAGGTAATTTTTAGTGCCAGAATTCATCTGCTAAATGCAGTAGGAATCTGAAGGAGAATATGAAACTTTCAAATAAAAGCATGCCACGACAAAATCGGAAAATGTAAACATGCTACGTTGATTTGAACAGAACGAAGATCAACTGAATCTGAAATATAAAGAAGGAAAGCTCTCAAATTCCTTCTACATTTCGGAAATACACAAAAAACAAATCAGAGAGACACAGACATAGAACATATTGAAATTAATGACTTTCGACATACGAAATATTGTATCCATGAAACCCCGAAAGCGTGTTCCGTGGGTACAAAGTGAATCAAGGCCCGGGAGTCCCGACATTGGTAACCGGCTCAGTGTCGAGACTTCCAGCCCTATTTTGATTTATCCTCAGCATTTTATGCAGGAAGCAATGAACATGTGTATTAAGGTAGTTAAAATGAATACGTACCTCATCGTCACTCATCTGCGACAGTTCGTGTGCGAGGGAGTTGGTGCCCACGAGAGGGCCGCTTACTCCGTCCAGCAAACTGCGACCCTCCTCCACGCCGCGTGTCAAGATCTGCGCTTGTAACTCTTCTTGAGCTTCCGATAGAGCTGGAAGAAGAAAGGTAATATGAAGACAAACATGGATTTTGGGGGTGACATTAGATTTGTGAATAGACATCCAACTTCTAAATGCAGGTAGTAGCAGATGCTTATTAGAACCGACAAGCAATTAGAATAATAAGTAAGGACGGACGACGTTACAAATTGCAATACAATATCTATTTGTGAAAAAATGACCCAAATTTTATTCTGGTTTGGACGTCGCCTCGCCTTAGACTATATCCCCCCCGTCGCGGAGAACCTAACGGGTAACTGGGGCTCCGGCTCGACGTGCAGGTGAAGGAACGGGGTTGCTTTTAGTCAGTAAGAGTCTGACACTCCCTCCCGCCTCACCCAGGCGGGAGCAGTCATTCGATGATTTTCCCCCCTTAAAAAAAAAGGACTATACCCCCCAGATCGTAGATGTAGACTACACATGTTATGTAGTCCATAGTTCAATGTACCTATTCATTAGTTCTATTTAAAATGGTTTAAAATTAGTAACCAAAATATCAACACTAGCATATTCTTTTAAAACTACTTGTCTGTCTAAAACAAGTAACACGTGGGTTGGCACGTTGTTTTGATTATTGGCGAACAATTATTATCTGTTACAATAGGTCCCTTGTCTATTTAATTATCGTATTCAAGTGTAGTACTCACTTACTGTAGGTATATTATCGATAAAAGATATAAGTACTTGCTTTCCATACCATTTTGTAACTAACTGTATATTTTACATTGTTAAAATATATGTGGGTAAAAGTGATCTATGTAAATTAGGATATTTACTATATTGTATGAGAATAATAACGTTCGTTTTGTATATCTGTAGATTAGGTATCTGAACATCAGATTTTATTCTTTCTTTAGAGGTCGATGCAGATAAGTCATCGTCGTTTCCATTTTTATTTGTTTTTCCATTTGTTCGCTATTGATTCGATTTCTAAGTGAGAAATCCAATCAGAGTTCTTGGCAGGCGTTCCTATGACGTTATTCTATTATTAATTCTTAGAAGGAAGGTGCTACGTAACGTTTCCGACATATTTGTTGTTACCTGTGAAGCAATTCAGCTTCCGGTCTTTTATTTGCTGAACAGTCGTTTAGAAATATAGGTAATGAATGCATTTCATTGTTTATTGTAGACTAGAAACTGGAGTCATGATTAGGACCTACATTATTCCACTTGCAAAAATAATTATGGCCTCTATCAAGCTAAATTTTTGCCTCTGACACCGCTCTGAATTCATATAAGTACTTACATTTATTTTGTGTCCGAAGCAACGTCAGTTCCTTCCTGAGCTCGTCGAGGCGAGGGTCTGGTGGCGGTGGTGGAGCGTCTCTCATCCTCTGAAGCTCCTGCCTGGCAGTGGCCAGCAGGCTATTAGCCGTGGCAGCCGCATCTCGTTCCCTTCGCTCAGCCTCACGAGCACTGCTAAGAGCTGCTGATAGTTCGGCCACTTGTTCCTGAGCCTCGCGATGCGCCCGCGCTGCAGCTTCTGCGTTTGCTCTCAATGTTTCAGCTACTCCACGGAGTCGTCCCACCTAGAATATAAATATGACTTTGTTATTAGTAGTTTTAGATGATTTTTAGAATATCTGTTGAAGTTATTGTTTGTAGCTTCAATTTTAAGACTCTCGTCCTCTTGGACCGTATTCTTTAGTTAGATGACCAATATTTTCATATAATATATAGCTTGTATGTGATATAGGTAAATACAACAAAGAATTTGTATTGTACTTACCTATGTTGCGATGTATGTTATCAAAGATGCATAAAAGTAAATTGTAATCTTTGGATCTAACCTTTGCTACGCCTATTGCAACATTCATAAATGGTGCGCAGACATGGAATATCGGCTTATCCTTGCATCAAACATAAATATTGAAAATGAGATGAATGTTTATTATGCGAACTGGCCTATATTTCATTCACGAGTTGATTGAAATGAAGATTTCGTTTGAAACTGGATAGCTGAAATTGGTTTACTCTTACCAAATGCATAGTACCTATGCTATACTGAAGGCGTCTACGTCAAAAACATACTGCTAACATTATTGAAGATGATCATGTTTACACCGATCATATGAATTTGTCAGTCGTTCAACAGCTACTAAAACTGAACAGTCTCCAATTCCCTTACCTCTTGTTTAAGTTCGGAAGCCTCAGCTTCAGCAGCACTCAGTCTGTCAGTGATGGCAGTTAGCTGCGTGTCGCGATCTCGTTCCACACGAGAAATAGCTTCACGACTGCGACGCTTCTCTTCCGCTATACTCTCCTCACACCGGCATTCAATCTGTGCATTAGCGACATTGTAAAAGTGGCTAATTAGATTGAAAATACTTGAAAGAAGTTGCCCCACACTAGGATTATCTCCTGTGTCGTGGGTGCGTTTACAAACATACAAGTTCACATATACATGACACCCAGACCCGAAACAACAATTTGTGGATCACACAAAGTGTTGTTCCGTGCGGAAATCGAACCCGCGACACGTTGCACGGCAGCCGGTTACCCAGCCACCGCACCAACCGTGCAGTCACGGTTGAAATGCTATAGAAGGAATCTATATCTATGAAGTGTTTTGAAGGGGTATACTCGAAAAGCCAAGGCAAAAACTCGAAGAGCTCTTGAATTGAAATGGAAAATGCATGTTTTAATGGAAGTTATTGATAGGTAGATTATGTAAAACATTGTCCTACTTGAAGAAGTAGACACATAATTGCGATTTATAAATTAAGACAATAATGTACAAGAAGACTAGAAGATTTAATTGAGATCCCTCTTACCTCTCGGATCTGTTCATCAAGCATGTGTACTCTAGCCTGCAGCACTGCGTTGTCGGCCTTCGCCCTCGCGTAGCGCTCGTCAGCCGTACTCTGAGTGTCAGCTAGAGATGTCACTTGCTGCTGGAGTAACTGCACCTGTCAAAAAAGAAATACATTACTGTAATTGTGTTTATAAAATTTACAACGAGGAAATCTTTCCCTAAAATCTAGTGAAAATAACTAGTCATTCAAGAAGAATTGATGTTATGGCTTTTGTAGAAGACGAGGACTAAATGAAAACCTTTTATAAGGGTGGTCCGAAGAAAATTCTTAATAAACACGAGTGAAAAAAGGGTAGTGAGACCTATAGTGGTGCGACCATGGCTGATAATAATGGAAATCAAATAACAATTACCACATTCTTTAAAGCAGTAGACGATAAGTCACCTTTTTAGGGTGATCCACTAGCCTTTACAGGAAGGTGTGTTTGAGTTACAAATATTTGTTTATCGTCTATCACCAGATAATAATAAGCAAATATCGAATTGGTTCGATATTGAGCGATAACGACCTGCAGTAAGCGTTTACTATGCACGCACTAGTGAACACCAAAGTTACCATAACAAGTTAGAGACGCATTTGAAATTGCGACCGTTGAATACAAATCGATTAGGATCTCTGGAGATTCATTGTGGTTTACAATCGTTATGTAAGGCAGATCTGGTATTCGCATAGCTAACTATTGTTGCGTGCAAACTGACCACGATTAAAATAACTGGAATACCGCTCTAATCTCACTGTTAGATGTAAAATTAAAACTTTCGCGTGACCCATAATGTGCTCTTTATTAACGATTAGTTTTTATTGTCGTAATTATGTGCATGTTGCGGATAAGTAGTCATCTGTTGGCTATTTATTCTCTTTATACATATTCTGTTCTGTTCATCACACATTGAATAAAGTAAGGTGTAATGCTTTGGGTTTATTGATTCATTAGTCTCATCAGTGCCAAGTTTTGCCAGGTGCTGGTAAACTATAAATATTATAATGCACGGCCTGGAAAACGACACTCGACGACATCTGCGTTGGTAGGTCTAGGTCGAGGTGACTAACGAATAAAATTAAACAGATGAGCAAATACGCGCTGTCCTACTGAAATACTACATGAGATCATGAGAAAACTCATAAAGAAGCAAGATACGAAAGATATAAAATGAAAGCTCACCAGTGGAATCAGGTAATATAGGTGAATTAAAAATAGAGAAGAGCAATTACACAAGTAGTCCAAAGCAATTTTAAAGGTAATTCCGATAGGTGTTTACCGTCAACGCAAATCCCTGCGATTTTCCGAGTAGTCAACTGAAACCATGTCTAATTAAAGTCAGTTAATGGTAAGATCAGTCACAGCCGCTTACAATTATAAAATAACAAGTTAATTGATTTCTTGATCGAGTTCTTAGCGACCGTATTGCGTTTAACTGGGTATGTGTCTTCCTTATTTTCTGCTGTTCACGGATTAATGCTAGCTATAATAATGATATTAAATTTTTATTAAGATACGACGTTTTTCCTCGGCAATAAATAATGTGAAATTGAGATTCATGTTCGTTTGCATTTGAATTACTAAACGAAAATATCTACTACGAAAATATCCGAATCTTCTCGATTTGTTTAATTTCTTTAACGATTAGCTGATATGAAGCAAAATCGCAGTATGCAATTAACATTGTAAGCGTGTCAAGGATTATACTATCGTAGATAAGTTTTTGGACATAATGTTTAGGAATTGTGCTTGCTTTATGATAAAGTAGGTACGTCAATGATCTTGATATTTTCAAGGACGTTATAAAGAGTATTTTTAGTCGACACTCTCTCGTGAGTTATTTATTTCTATGCCTTTTTGGTGCAAATATTTGTGAGTCGATGAATCAATTGATCATTAATCATTGAAGCGTTATTTAGGAGAGCAAAATTCAATCGGTTTGTTGAGCTCCACTGAACTGCAGTTAGTCACGAAGGAACTTCTGCTTCTTGTATGCATGTATGCACATTCCTACCCACTTGCAGCATTTAATGCATGAGCGAGTTCATTGTATCCGTAGTTAATCCATGGATATCAAACGGGTTAGCATTATAGTTGACATTCTCATAGTAGGTGATTCTTTTTTCTGCATAACACCGTATAAATCACAAGATCAAATATGTAGAATACAAAGTGAAATTAAGATTTATAAAAACGTATTTAATTCTGTAGCACAACTTGACTTTCTTTTTGGGAAAGTCGTTAAAACTTTTGGTAAAGTCAGATTGTCGAATTCACAGATTTGTGCGAACAGAGACGGTATGGAAACTATGGGGACATAAAATGACGTTTCTGATCCATGGGTTAATATCGAGGAGTTACATAATATTAATAATTAATTTATAAAAGTGCAGGCAGATGTGCACGAGGAAGAGATTGATCCAAACGTGTCCAGTGGTCGCATGAACGATGATGGCGCCTGACGTAAGCCGTTACATGACCAATAACTAACCTTAATAATAGAATGCTGTCGAAACAATTTATTACAGGTAGTAGATACTAAAAGGAACATACTGTTTATAACGAGCTAAAATATTGAAAATATTGCGCACAGGAATGAAATTGTGCATTCCTTTTGTGAAAATCGTGAATGATTAGTACGTAGTTGCTGTTTTAATTGTGTCTTCTGTTCTAAGTGGTTGTTTGCAGTAACACTGAATTAGAAGCAAATGTCACTATAAATCTAAACCAACAACTTAATAGTAGTCACTTAAAATCACGTCACTTTTTAAGTGAGAGAGAAAGTAAATCAATAGTTTATTTAATCCAAGTTATAAGGACTGAATGATCACAAGCAAAATCAAGTTTTAATAATACTATCAACCTAGTCCTGCGTATACTGTCGGTTAAACTAGACCAAATAAATTATATTGATTATACCCTAAATACAGCATTACATTGGCCTCCAAAGTCAATCACAATTAAACAACGAAACTAAACAACTAGTACCTACCTATTGAATGGTTTTATTTTCATCCGAAGAAGATACCTTCTAGCCGGCCGATCTGGAAATCTTGGGGAGGTCTAGATATTCAGTAATGGACGTCTTAAGACTGTTATGATGATGATGAAGAAGTTGGTGAAATAAAATAGTTCACAGCCTGCTTGCTTGCGTAACATGAGTCATGAAGAAGTGACTTATAAGTGGCGACTCATTGATACAATTTAATGGGCAACGTCCGTTGTGAACAAGACTTTTATTTGTAGTATATTTTATAGCTGGCTGGCATACTATCTGCTCTCTGAATCATCAGTCAAATACTCTTTTATGAGTATATTTTTTAATGTTCTTTATTTAAAAAAAAATGTTATAACAGATTTATGGCCCGATTTTTATTTAAAAAAAAACTGCACTTGCCACAGAGTAAAACACACCTGTCATATGGAATAAACAAATCGACCATTTTTCAAAATTGTTGTTTTTACAAATCGATAATGTTTGACAAAAAGTTATCTATTATTTATTTATATTTATTTGTAATTAATTTTATTATTTATTAGCTAGGTAATCATAGCTATTCCTGAGGTTTGTATTAATTGACAGTTTCGCTATCCGTATTTTGTATTTATTACATTGCGAATTTATAATTTATTTACAAGACTGTAAAAAGTGATGAAAAGCTTCATGGTTGTTAAACTGCAGTTAAATAAAAATGCTTGTAGATATTGTGTTATAAATAAAATATTGAGTTATATAAATAAATAACATAAAACTAGTTATTTATAAAGTTAGTTTATTTTGCATTGATAAGTGCATGCAAAACACACCACCGAGAACAAAAATATCGACATCATTTGCTAATTCAGATTATTATAATTTACATGTTATCAGGATAATAATTAAATGAATATATTACATAGTAGGATGAAAGGAAAAAATAATTTTAGCAATTAGGTCAGCCAGCTGTCAGCCACGAAATGTTATCGCTCCATTGGTCACATTTGTAATATTAGGTATTTAACGAAGATCTTTTTGACCGACTAGCCTAAATACATGTTCTATAGACACTCTTTGATAACCATTATTGTATTTTTTTCGTTAATGTTATTACTATCGATATAATCATCAATACCTATATAGGAGGGTAATTGAGCCATACCTGAATATCTGTGTAAATATGACTGTTATAAATGCTAAGTAGGTATTTAAGTGTTGAACGTATCCCTTAATCACATGAGCCAAAGGAAATGTCAAGAGAACCACACATTAGCGACAGTTGTGCTCTTTTAATTAATGTTCCAAGTTTCTGGAATTAGCAAACATATGTTATGGGTGCTTATGAGAATTATGAAAGTGAGGGAAACAGGTATCATGCAGGTATACTTATATAGACAGTAGAAACGTTTTACAAGAATAATTAAAAGAAAAGTTGAAGGACGTTGCTCTGTAGCACTGTTTATAAGTACATAAGTGAAAGATATTGCGAGGATCACAATGAAATCACGCAATGTCGAATTAATAGAATGCAATCGAGATACTTAATTGTACTATTTTTATGGTCTTGATCTATTTCTGTTGGAGCTATTAGTGCCTTAGCATGAAAGAATGGCTTTTCCTAACTAGTGGTCAAAGTTATTTTATTTTTATTTCATTCAACTTTATACAACAAGTGTGTACAGGTGGACTTAACGCCTTAGGCATTTTCTCCCAGTCAACCTTTAAGTAGTGCAGATATGGAAGTTGTTTTTGAAAGAATAAAGAAATTTGAATAAAGTTAAATAATAATGTCAATCAACCATTTAAATATCTATCAAATACCAAGGGTGATCCAGGTAATTTGGGGAACTGATCCTAGGTTATTAACTGCAGCCATTATGATCGCAGTTGGCGGAAAGATTTACATAGCGAATTCATTATTATGCACGTCTGGTACTTTTGTTTACTCCCTAAGTCTCCACATTACTAGGGCGGCTGTTTGTTAAATAGATGACTCAGACACATAGGTGATGTTTGCGGCTCATTCACTTACTGAAACCGACTTTGTTGAAATGAAACTTGACATACGAGTTACTTAAATTAGTGGTGTATATGTGAGTCATTCGAGTGTCCATAGAAGTTCTTTATCATCCTAAACGAGAATTGGAGAAAATACTGACAACTGACATTCCTAAAGAAGATCATTCAAAAATGGTCACCGATTATACTCAAGGTTAACAAATCTCACATTTTACGTAAATATGAAGGTAATTAACCAAATCCAATTGGTTCAAATAAAGTTTTTAATGAAAAGGCATTTGAGAAGTTTCCACGCAAAACAAAATATGTAGACAATGTAAACATGTCATTAGAACCAAGTAATTCTGTAGGTGATGCAATTCATCATGGGAATCTTTAAGATGAGCGGAGATCCGATATAAAATTTACGTGTTTTGTGCATCTTTATGTATTTTACATAAAAACTTAAACTCTCGATTTATGATTTTGTTTGATTACTAGATATTTAGGACTTATTTTCGATATGTGGCCTGAAATTAAAGCTGATTTTGTTAATTACTTTATTGTCTTTAAAAAACATACTCATGACTCACGGTGGTCGTAAATATATGTCAATTGATAGCTTTTATCATTACAGTCCGGGGTCCAACAATAATTTAAATCATGCCCCAGATTTTAATGAACAATTTCAATCAAAACCTTTAAAAGAAAATACAATGGTGCGCTTGATTATTTATCAATATGTGACATAACTGTTTCGGTTACGCTCTCATGGGAAAAGTGAAATGAATCGTCTTTAAAATATAAAGCTGTATCGGAATATATCGAACTTTCGATCAGTTCGAAGGTACCAGCACTCTCAGTTTTACTTTTGTTCAACTGCCCGAGCTCAAGACTGGTTTCACTTCGCTGATGTGCCCGCTTTTAAATCTAGCGTAGATCAATTGTTTAGTGATTTGTAGCTTCGCAATTTATTTTGCATTTATTCTCACTGAACAAAGAGATTACATATTATTTTCCTTCACCTCCAATTTTGTAGTTTCTTTAAACGTATTGCCTTTTAAGTTATCTCTATTATCAATCATGTTGTTATTTCATTTCATTTCGTTATCTAAATCTGGAGTTTCTTGTGACTCACACCAAAGTTTTCTCGTGACATTATTGTCATTATGGTTTTGGACAAAGTTCTTTTCATCATCCGTTCTCAGCATGTCTTCATTTAGATTTTTTATAAAAAGTGCATGTCGTGAACTCATTATGAGTACAAATTCGTGACATATGTTTAAAAATTGGAAGGGAAACTACAATCACATTTGCTGTTAAATAAAAATGAAACCTTAAAGAAAATAAGGTACTTAAGGTAGGAAAAGGGGAATTATTCCACAAAACTTGCAAAAGATGTAGAGGAATCCGAGAAGAACAAAAATGAAGTCTAAATAAATTTAGGTTAACGTTTACTTATAAACATAGCTATAAATATTTATAAAGATAAGTGAATGATGAAGGACATAAAACAGCGAGGTGTGAAGTAATTTCTCGAATGACATTTAAGCATGAAGGTAGCCAGACTCGTTACAATTTTATGTCCATTATCCAAACCCTACACTGGAACAAGCGCAGGTTGCAAAAATATAGATATCAGAAACTATGACTTCATCATGGGTAATCGAGGAGTAGTAACCTTTTGCACTGATCCTAACTAAAAGTAATTAAGAACAAAATGGATTATTATTACGACATACCAAATAAACAATCAAAGGTCATTACCGATAGCCTTAGCAATTATATTCATGAGGAGCAAGACGTTATCTAAAAACTGTTTACTGTGTAGCACTGAGATCATCGCTCATTTGCTCTGTCAAATATCTTTTAGCAAAAAGCAAATATTTCATAAGACATTGCTTGTCCAGCTACTTTGGTTTTTGGAGATGCAAATACATTTTACGGTGATGATTATGTGTGGTTTTTATATCATTGGGATTTAATATGTTGGTGGCTTAACCTCTCCACATTATTCTTAACCTCTCCACCTTCTTGATCCTGATTTTTTTTGATCTGGTATATGTGGCATGTTGCCTTAAAAGGACCTGTTTGCTTAAACGAATTATGGTGGGAGCTAACCAAAAGCCCGAAATCCTACAAAAAAGTGAAACCTCTTTAGGAAAAATCCAGAAGAAAAACTGCCACCGCAAAACCAATTTGCCAGTAACATTGGTTAATAAAACCATGATTATTATCTTTAAGTGCAATCAATAGGCTGTTTAGTTGAATAGCAGGCGAAGTGAGTGCTCGTGACTTCCTCGACTGAACATATTTTCTACACTGTACGTTGTTGAGTTGTCCCACAACTTTCGACCGTTTGTTATGTTACCAGCACTGGCTTCGGATGAATATAGCTATGTTGGTAGTTTGTTTCGTTCAATTACATTCCGTCGGTTGGTGTCTTCATGCCGTAATAAGTTCTAGATGAAGGAAGTCCTAAAGATTAGAGATTGGCATGCGGAGGTGAATCGCTTCCGATGGTATGGTCATCTTCACTGTACTACTGTCTACATTGGTAAAGTAAACGAAAGATTATCTATTATTGCAAAATGCATTAAGAGTAATTTTGGCAATCTATCAAGCAGTTTGTAAACTGCTTGTCAAATAATTGATAGTGTTTCCTGACTGTCATTAACCAAAAATGTAGGCACTCTGGTAGTCCCTATCTAATTCAGTTATTGAAGAAGATACGCCCAAACCAAACCATTAATTGTTATCGCAATGATGTTTGTGTTGTCTGTTGTTGTATATCTAATGGGCGTACAATTAATTTATTGCAGATATAAAGGTCAACGGCCGTCGCGTCGGCCGGTGCCCCAGTTAATGACGACAAAGTATTAGGTCGAGGTAGGTAACGTATTGTCCAACCGTACCGGTGTTACCGGCGAATCGATATGCACTCGGCATGACACAGTATCGGTAACGGTCAACCGTAACCGTTGCGTACACTGATTGTTCTAATTGTTTTATTAATTACCTGGTCCGAGTATCATAACATAATCTATTACTTATAGCTAAGCTTTGTTGCAAATTGTTTGGAATGTAATGCAGTATGCAAGTTTATCAAAACATTCTTAATGGTCAATGAAGCCATTGTTATTAGATTACAGTCATAGATATGATATTATGTTAACTACAATTAACATTATAGATAAAACAAATGAAGGCAAACATGATGGCATTAAAGATGTTGTTGTAGAAACTGATGAGATTGCTGACATAGTTAAAACCAATGATCCTTATTATGTACTACGTATTACCGTAAAGAGTTGTATCACTAAAATACTTGAGATGTAAACGAATATTAAATTAGAGATGATTAGAAAATTTCAGGTCAAACATCATTAAACGCAATGCAGATAAATAGTGTTAGTGCGAGAACCGTTTGAATCTGGTCCGCTCAGTCCAGCCACACTTTACTGCATTCTGACCAAAGATTTACGATATGAAATGGTGGGCGAAAGGGAATGCTGTATTGACTGGTTTATTTTTGAGATATTTGCTTGAATCTTGCGGAATAAGAATGCCGTTTATGTACCATTTTATCTACACTTTTACTAATAGTGCTTAAAGAAATGAGAATTACACAATTTCCCTTCATACCTTCAAAACAATCTTTTTCAGCTCCCAGTTTTGGGTTCAGGTTAGCTCGTAAAATTTGTCATAACTTTACCAAATTCATAGAGAACAAAATTTTGTTATTGGAATGTTGCTACAGGAATATTTGTATAGGGAAGGAAAGAGGCATTCGTTCGCTATACTGACCCAAGTTATGATTTGCGCATTCCTCATACATTCTGGACGAATATCGGCCATGACACGAATACAAATTTAGTGTTACAATAAACAAGTACATTCCAGATAGAACTAAAATAACTCAGCCCTGGGTGTCCAAAGTCCTTGCAAAATTTAGAAGGGCAACATTTGCATGGTGTCCAAACAATTTGCATATTGTAGACAAATATGTACATTTCCGACTAGATCCCAACTTGTTTCCATTACAGAACACAAAATATTGTGGAAGACCAAATGCAGTAATGGATCCAGAGTATTAATTAAAACAATCATTGTTTCTGTAACATCATTGTGGTCGTTTCTAGAGTAATTACGTGTAATAGAACATATTATGTAAATTGGAGCTAAACATGGTGACTTCGTAATATGCCAGGATGCCTTTCTCAATGTTGCGAGCCATAAATTAAATTAGAGTATTGTCTTGATGGCAGCCTCTCATTTACGTTTTGTGTGAACTGTGAATGTTGTTCTCTTCATCTTTTATCTGATTTCAATGGTTGAGCAATATTTTTTTCCTGCTTTTGTTAGTATTTATGCGATTCATCTTCCAGTATTTCGATAGGTACTTATCTCGAATCAATTTTAGAAGTACATCATGATATTCAGATATAAACTGATAAATGCAATCTAAACTGTTGGAATTATTGATAAAATGTTGTAATCTGGAGACAATCGATGATGGTGTATACTGTATAGTAACGTAGGTACCACTTACTGCTAAGGAGAGTTTGGTCGATGGAATAAACGATCGCGTGACACTTGTGAACAAATCAAAGACCGCGATGGCACGAGCTGCTCGACAAACGGCTGTTGTTTAAGAAGGAACAACTTTTATTCTCTATTGTACAATAGTAGTATTTGTAGATAACACTGACAGAACTACAGATGTAGATAGCGGTCCGGTTACTGAAGATAAGTATTACGTTTTTACAGTCAGATACGGAGTGTTAGTAAAATCTATTGAACGCAATGCTAAGAAAAAAGTAATCACGGTCTATCAATATTGGCTACTGCTTTCTCTGAATAGGACGTGAAACTTTTATTTGATAATTACTTCGATGGTTTTTGGGTCAGTAGACTGAATTGTGATTGTCCATGTTTTGGTATCGTCCGTTTAATTGTATAAGTTTTTCCTTGGTGATGATGGTGATATGTCATATGTCATGTTTATATAGGTAAATCACTAGACTTGGTTTTCCTATTTTGGAAATTAAGGGAATAAGTGCTTGACCGTACTTAATTGACATATACGCATTTGGAATAGGAATGAGTAACTCCTTTGTGAATCAATTGCCAGGAAAAACATGTGGTAAATGATGTTGGTCTTGACGTCATTATTGACGAACAACAGTAAATAGAATTCTATGGGGCAAATAACCAATTCCATGATTACCTGAAACCATTGTACGAAATAATTCACTACAGCCAATATTCTTTAAGGCAAGAATTCAATAAAACGTTGTAGGTATTTTATTTATAAACAATGCTCACTTGATCTGACAAATTGTCGCACCACTGATGCGCAGCTGTCTTCTTTCCACCGTTCAGGCCATTGGCCAGGTGAGGGGTCAGAGGTCCTCCGGTAAACAAGTCCTCCGTAAGACTTGCGTCTGAGGTGATCCTGCCTCTGACCTCAGGCGGCGGACCTTGTGGGCCCACGAAGTCAAATTGACCGTCCCACATATCGTACTCCAACTCCAAACTATCTTCCACTTCAATTGGTTCACCCATTGTACCTCTGGACCGATTAAAGAGGCCCGATTTAAACATTTAAAATCCTGTCTTATTATCTTTGGATATTTTCCAGTATTGCACTCAACTAACTAACTTAACTTACACTAATTCATTAATTTTCACTTTGACTTTTATAGATTAGAATAATTTCTTTCAAAATAAAGCTAGAACTCTAATGGCACACTTGATTAGTGATAGTTCTTACGACTCTCCTGTTCTAATACAATTATGAAACTTCACATTCACGTAACACCACTTACAGGCAGGTAATCACAGCCCGTCACATTTTCTCATAGATGGCTTCACTACAATAACAACTGTAACGGATGGTCACCCTCTGGTCAATGTCAACACAGAAATCCTTTAATTGTCGTCGTAAACAAGTATCAAAATATCAGGCAATAGGAGACTCCGGCGAAGTCGATTCAAAATTTTCGACGGTTGCACTGACATCCTTTTTGAAACGGCGAATTGTAAGTAAACACGGTTAAGAACTTTAGGATTTCTCTTAGAATGTAAATTTACACGTTATCGGTATCGAAGTATTACAATCGGAATTTTTAGGAGCCGTGCTGGTACGTGGTGTTGGCACAGTATCGCGTTGAGCACTACCCGGCGCGCGGCGGCGGCGGGCGGTCGGCGCCCCACCCATTGACACGACATGATTATCAGCCGGCCGCCGAGCCACCGCTCCATACAAATAAACTTTATTCGCTCCCTGCACATATGCACAGCCGTCTGATACATAGTTCCGAGGCAATAACCCCTTTCATAAGCTCCCCCAGTCTGGTTGCATCTCGTAATTTTACGGGCGAGGGGCCATCATGATTGCGTCCGACTTTGCCAGATGGAGAACGATTGAATTCAACGAACGAACTTTCAAGACTTTGTTTTATTGCAAAATTATTCATAGAAACATTGCGACTCTCATTGTAGATAATCGTAATAAAAACGT
The DNA here is from genome assembly GCA_038387885.1 of Spodoptera picta. Taxonomy (NCBI): domain Eukaryota; kingdom Metazoa; phylum Arthropoda; class Insecta; order Lepidoptera; family Noctuidae; genus Spodoptera; species Spodoptera picta. Next base: position 740,094 of record JAZHFQ010000211.1, on the reverse strand, counting down.
TATTGCTAATAATTAACCGAGGGTATAAAGTGAGTATTGTAGTGAATAAGATAATGCTATTAAATAATCTGAAAAGTGACTCTGATAATGATAAATTAAAAGCAGTGAAATTGAAGAAAGTTAATACTGAAAGTGAGAAGCGATATGATAGAAAAAACGTGAAATCATTAAGTGGAGCCTGTAGATGGACCGGCTTTTGCAAGCCGCAATCATGGAATGGCGATGCATTTGTATTTTACTTGATGCCTATTTGATTACTTGGATGATCTAGAGTCTAGACATACCGACATTTGATACAGAAGGTAATGAGTGTGCGAAAATGACAAATTTGTTTTTAATACTCAAGTCTAGTGGACAACCCAAAATAAACTTAATGTAAAATAAAAGTCTAATAAAACTTAAGAAGATAAATTGCAAAATGACGATCTACTTTTGTAAAAAGATTGTTGTAAAAAATAACAAAATGAATGAGTTATTTAATAGAATACAGAATTGAGGCTATTGTGCACACCGTGTGAAATTCGTGGTCGGAAGTTTGAATTGGATACCATTGCGGAGTCTATTTAACGGATAAAAACTGTGAAGTGATAATTTAATCTTCAAACAAATTAAGAAGTATGAATTTCAAATGAAATAAAATATCTGGAAAACGTTTCGGACTGAAAGAGAAACGATTTAAAAAAAAACATCAATAGTAATAATTGCTCATGTAATGAAAGGCGCGGATGGGTAACAAAAATGTATGGATCAATTGGATCCGTTTGTTGCACAGGATGCACGTGTTGTCTCAGTTGCTTCTTGTTTAAATTTCGCTCAGCATTCGATCGAAACTGGTTGAGCAGTTTTGTAAATAGAACAACAAGAATTGTTGCCTTTCGAGGCCTTCGTGTCCAGACGAGATTCTTGCCCTCATAATATGATTACTTTACGACCCAATACAATGTAATAACTGCAAACAATACCAGAAAAATTACAATTCGTAATAATACGATAAACTTTATAGATTGTAATAATATAACTTTATAGATTGTATAAATACTTTATAGATTAAAAAACTTAATTAAACTTGACGAAACACGCACTATTAGGCACGCCGTCACGGGCTTTCAAATGCCAAACAAAGGGATAAAAATATTCTCACAATGAAATAAATAAAAAATCAACAATTGACGGAACAATGCGATCTCATACATTTTAATAGAGTTCATACAAGCATGGCAAATAGTGGAGCCGGTTGCAGACTAACGTCAATCAGCTATGGAGCGGAGCTCGAATAAAAACTTTAGCAGGACTAGTAATAACAGCTTAAGATAATTTCTCTCTTTCTCTAAAGATACTTAACAAAGCTCAATTATTACTGACAGTAGTATTGATATGCATTAAAATAAGTGAAATTATGAAGAGTTTATCGATCATTTAAAGTTTATTAAAAGAAATAAATACATAATGCCGTTGCAGGTGGAATCAAGAACGTTAGTGGTTAATGATTTTACTATTGTCATGATTCAATTAGCTTTACTTAGAAATAAAAGATATTATCACATGATACAACAAGGACAATGTAGATTTATTTACTGATGTCATTCATGTGGAATTGTATGGATTCCATTGCTCTGGTTTTTTTCTTACGCACGCTGATTTATTTGTTTGCATTCATAGTTTAAGATTATTTTAAACTAGCGGCCCGCCCCGGCTTCGTACAGGTACATACTACACATATTTACTTAGGTCCCATGTGTAGTATTATGGGACTTCGTGTATTGAAGCCGTCTTCTTGAATATAAGGTAATTTATTTTGATAAGGATTAATACCAAGGTACAAATAAACAGCCTTTTCAAGCGGCGACAAATTAATTAAATTTTTAGAATAAAAAACCGCTTCCTGTGACATAACTATAATATTTACACATGCTGTCGCGACACTTTTTGTAGATAATGATGAGTTCTGTAAAGTCCGTAGTAAATGATTTTGTTCTAAGTATCATCAATAGTTTTCGCAGCGCACGCGACGTAAGGAATTTTTCAGGTCATTTTTTTACACCTTGGGTTACATTATTGGAATTTTAGGAAAGATCCCTAATTATTTTTAAAATATAATATAGCCTATGTTACTCGGGGATAATGTAGCTTTCCAGAGGTGAAAGAATTTTTGAAATCGATCCAGTAGTTTCGGAGCCTATTCATTACAAATAAACAAACAAACAAATCTTTCCTCTTTATAATATTAGTATAGATTATGTTATTTCCCTGGCAGATTTTGTCATACGAAGTTTCCCTAGTATCGGGGAAAAGTCTTCAGGGAAAACAGAGTCTAAATAAAAATCGCCTTGTATATTATTCTAAAATGCCCAATCGTGTATGTGTTAATCTAGGTTGATTCATATGAAGATAAAGGAAGGAGTGACAAAGTTTCGTTGAATAGAATGTCAATAAGAAACATAAGATTAGAAAAATTGGTTTGTTATATTTCAAACAATAGTTAGTAATGGATTACTACTCTTGAAAGTACTTCTAACCAACGAACACGCAAATTTTCTTTGCACACTTTTAATTACTGTTTTTGTCGCATTGTCGCATTTGTGCATGGGAAATTATAAATGCATGTGTGTATGTATGTGAATAGATTAACTAATTATTACAATTATTATCAAGAATTTTCTCTTTTATATGTCCGTGTTCTTTATCTAAATTTCGTATTTAGTTTGTTTATATTCAGAAGTTATCATAATGTTTTAAGTTCATGTTTCAGAAAGTAATTTGGCTTTTTTTACTCATTTACTTTCTTTTCTTAAGCCATTGTTACTTTTAATATGATTAGGTTCACAAAAGTTGGTTTTTACGTTAAGGCTGTCAATTATTTGTGTAAAAATTACTAGAGGTAGTATATCAAGTACCTATTCATTACTTTTCAGCAACAAAAAACGCTGTCATTGTTCATCAGTATTCATGGCTGATGCTATAAGTTCGTTTATCGGTGCTTCTCATGCAACATTTTGGATTCATTTGGAATTCCCCATTACTCATTTATTAAAAGATTAGTGAGGAACTTAGGGGAACATACGGAGGGTGGAAAATAATGGGACTACTGCCGTTGGTACACTATTCCACCCGAATATTTGGATCAAAACTTTTATATTGATGTTAGAAGTAAGTAGGCATCCAAGTAATAAATTGTAAACTTTGAGCTAGAAATGTTCTAAATAAAAAATAAATACAGACTTTGACTGTCTTATATTTAACACTGTAACTATTAATACTAAAGATAAAGATGTAGTAGATGCTAATGACATAATAATAGCAGGGAATAGTTCTTGCTTTGTTTCCGCACTCGGTGACGCTTGGATGCCAGCACCTGACCTCGGAAGAGTTCAAGGTCCTTTAGAGCTAATAAAACACCGTGTTGATGAAGAGCATAATATATTAAATACAATAGAGAAAATAGAACAAGCAAGTGTAACAATATTTTCTAAAACTGGAGTTTTTTAGATGTAGTATTTGAAGATAGACAAGACAATGTTAACAATCATAAAATTAATGTAAAATTTAATATGTAAGACCTGAAAACAATTACTCTAATTTACAATAATGAATAATTCTTCTCAATTAACATTACCTATAGAATACTTAAGGAACTGCCTATATCTGTCTCAGCTACTGGCGTTCTATTTAAAGCTGTCACATCATATAAACATAAGACTATTCTAACACTGTGGCAATTATCTAAATGTGGGGTTTGGTCATAAAATTATTACTACAAGACTGTCTTCTAAATTACCTTTGTAATGTATTGTTTTATTGTCGGCAACGAAGACTAATATGTTAGCACAATCAACGTTTTTACTGTTAAATTAATTCTTTCGATTTGTTTTTAATTGTTCACTGAAATATTTCTTCGTTTATTCAGACAGGCAAGCTTCTACTTCACGTCTATTACTCTCAATTGTTCCCTGAATTAAATTTGAGTCCATTCACAATTGATGGGACTTAATTGGTATTCATAAAAACATAATTGAGAACACTCGATAAGTGCATGATCAACAAAAAACTTTGAAATTGCACTTCAATGCAATTTCCGGACAAAAACTGGAACATTGTTTTGGCGGTAGCGAAGTAAACTGTTTTGCTACTCAGTCTGAATTGTTTGCAAGACTTGGCGTGTCTTGGTTAGTTACGGCAAGTTCCCGGATTCACCACACAAGTGTCATCTCACGGTATAATTACTGCAGTAATAACGATTGTTACTAGATATCTAGTCTAGATCTGTACCACATATAACACGTTCTCGCCGTAAGTTGATCTTTTCGCCCTAAAAACGGAATCAATTGCTTTCCTACCTCTATCTTCGTGTGCCCCAGATCTGTGACGTGGCCCCCCGTCCCGAGTTTTATTTAGTTTTCTGCGAATTCTTACACGAGATTTTTACTTTTAAACTTTTCTGGAAATCTAGTTGTTGTTCCAAAGGTGCTGTCTGACGTTCACACGACTAGATGAATGTTCCACGATCGCAAACCTTTGATTATATTACAGCGTCGTGTTACAAATGAGGCGATCTCCAGCGTAGAACATAAATTCCAATTAAGTCAAATTAGGATCTCCTTAACTCGATATAGCGTAGGCGTTATTTATTAGTGTTAAGTATTTTTAAGTAGTTGGCTAGAGTTTTAACGTTTTCGTTGAAGAAATTTATACAGAAAAAGATAGTAAACGAAGGAAATGAGTGAAGGACACGCGATAAGAAAAGAAGTTACCTACATCAAGTTGAACGGAAACCGATACTCGAGTACATAATGCTGTTGAATATTTACGTGGATGTGGATGACGAAAATGAGAACTCAGTTACTCAATGAAATTCGCTGATAACTCGACAAATTAATTAGGCTGTCACGTTAGCATAGTAGAGGTAGTAAGTACGTCAACAACGAGATAACCGACTGTTGAGCAAGAGGTCCATAAGAAGTAATTTGTGTTGTATTGACAGTAACACAGAATCTACAATTGCACCTGGCGTTTGACAGTATAATAATGATTCTATTGCAAGAGGCTAACTAAATAACAGACAATAACGGTGTTCTGTCGTATTCGCCAAATTACAGGAAAAAATATGATTATGATGTTATGACGACAAATTAATTAGGGATAAACGGTGTCATGTAGCAACATTACTAACGCGTAATTACTAATATGCGTAAGAATCTCGTCATCTGCACACAATATGTTTGAATTTCACACGCGTTCATTCGCACCACTTTCCGTTTCACACATATACTATGTTTCTGTAACCCATAATACGACTAGAGTTAGATAATACGCCTCTTTACTGTCATACTCCTCTTGTTCCAAACTGATGTTCATGATAACTTTGATAGATTGTCCCAGATAACTATCGGTATGTTTTAAGTCTTGAAATATCGCTTGTAATTACGCAATGGAGTATACTCGTTAGAAATGAAGTAATTAATACCTAAGCGAGTTGTAAACTGTGTTAATGTGTGATGGGAGGCATTGAGATGCGGAAATGAAGTTTTAAAGTTATACGTGGTTATCATGGGACAGCATGTTTATGTTCTCTCTGTGGGAAGTTAATGAAAACCGTCATTAAAGTCAACTGGAAAAAAATATGCTTTTAATAATCTTGTTCTTGAAATTCGTCAAACATCAGGTAAGTAATTTGAAACAGAGCGGGCTAGAATCCTGAGGAAGTTTAAAAATCGTCCGCGCGGAGGTTTCCTTGTGCATACGTGACTGTTGACTGGTTCGCGCTGAGTTCCAGCAAAATTCCTGTATCAGTTGAACAGACTCTCCATTCAAAATCTCCAGTAGCTTAGTGTTGATTGTCTGCAGTTCATGACAATGGACTCGCCCACTACTGATTACTTGAGACTAATTACATGAAAGGCGGAAATTGAGGTAACCAAACACCTGAGACTGTCTATCCTTTTGGAGAAATACAGGCGTGATGGTATAAATCATGAAAACATTAGTCAGCAGATGAATATAATGTACAATTTTAGCAACAGGCATGAAATGTCTTAAAGCAAGCAGATGGATTATATTAATGTTTATTGTTAAACAGTGGTTTATATCTAGCCAATCAAGTCAAGCTATAAATTCAACTTTGTTCCAAAACCAATAAGTTTTAAAATGTATTAAACAAATACAGATTAGAGTATCTTCAAGTGCTACCGTCTACCAATACTCAATTGCAAACAATTTACGCTAGACGCAAAAATATAGACAAGCCCGTGTCAGCACAATCACGTGAGATATTTCGCTAGGTTCCTGTTATCCTTGGCACGGTTCTGGACCACCCACGTAGCCTCCCACTGCACGCGAGAATATACTCGCAGCCATTGTTTCGTACTTGAATACTAAGCAGATTTAGACCGTTTAGGCACGCTAGTACTTACGAAGCAGGTTTTGTGAAATCTGAAGCGATATTTTCTGGTGACTTTCATGGTGTTTGTTTGTTCTTTAAAAGGGTGACTACTTGAAAAGAATAGCTAGATATTATCAAGTAGATCTGCCTTGTTGGCAAAAAAATACTATCCCACCTTCTTGATTGGAGTTTATATGTATATAACCTACTGTTATCTAAACGATGTTGTTTTGTTTTCGACAACCACGCGAACGAAGTCGTGGGCACAACTAGTCTCTAATATTTTTGCAAATTGTATAATAGGACTGGTCCAAGGTCGGAACCCCGTGACACGCCAATTTGATTTTTATCATAATGTAACCTTAAAGTGCCAGGTTTTCGAGTACTGTTTCAATTAATATGAAATATCGTGATTGTGTTACTTGATATTAATTTAAATGAATGAGATCACGGTTCATAAAGCTTGACATAACAGTGCATTGTCCGAGACTGTTGCTTCGAACTGGCTGGATAGTGGACACTTGACCTGCATGTTTATCACGCTCCAACCACGCTCACGTTCCCGGTTTAGCAATGTTTGTAGAGAAACTAACTGAGTAAATGTCATCGATTTATTTATGGAGAAGAAAATAACAGTAATTTAGAAAATTTAACTACGAAGGGCTTTTAAAGATAACAAAAGTATACTATATAGTGCAATCCAATTAAAATAGGAGTATATTAAGTCAACCTGTTAATTGTTTTGGTAAGTGATATCGAGAAGAGTATTAGGTTGAAATTAGACGAAAAGAGTAAAAATTATAAGTACTTTGTATAGACAATTGAACTGATTACGGCAGTAAAAGAAATATTCCTATTGGAGATATTGAGTATATTATAAATCTTTATCTTATTGATCTTGAGCAGTTGAGTATGATGAACTCAACAGATGACCTTTTTCAATGAGACGTAGGTCCATATCAAAACTACTGAAATATAAAAACAAGTAACTTTATCTTTAATTTAAAAGAATCCAGTGTTAAAATTCAGATTTATCTGTAACTGGCCTTTAAAAATAATAGCTACTGTTATCATGGTGCGCGTGAGTTTGACGTGCGTGATTATACTCGATCATTCTTCTTTACACAAACAAAAGATTACCTCAGCTCCGAGGCAATGCTGTGGGACTAGGTTTATGAAGATAACTTAAAATATTGTTTAGGAGATTTTATAGGAAATTATAATATGGCGCCACTAGAGGGGGATAAAGTATTGTCAACCTTTTTGTTGTTTTTGGATAAGCACTTACTTGCCCAATACTTAATGGGTAAACAGTTAAAAAAGCACATGATATAGAAATTCTTGTTTGGGATAGTGATTTTATGCAACCATTGGATGAAAATGAAGTGACTGCGGCAGCCTCAAAAATATACTCCAAGAACTCTTAGAATACTTAAGCAGATAAATAGAATCAAGATACGGGACAGCCAACATCCACACTCAAATAGAGTAGCGTAGGCTTAAATGGAATTGATAATATAATAGTCCCCTCGTACAAGACCAATAGATATTATGCAAAATTCAATGGCAGACAGTTTCTCCAAGACTTATTGTCTGGCGTATTACGATACATACTATGAAAGACGACTGATAAAAAGGTTTAAGACCTTAACTTGTCCAAAATAGGGTTTAAAACGGCTTGTCGTTTATAGCAGTTTCTTTAGGCTTGAAATTGAATAGTACATTCGCCTACGTTCGAGCTCATTTTGAAAATCTCTTGTGTCCATGTTTTGTTCGTCAACGTTAGGGAGACGGGAGCTATGTACATATCCATTTTAATTTTAATCTTTAGCTTCTAAGTCACAAGGATGATTCTCTCTTGCTTTTTGAACTGCTGTTAGGACGTTATCGATGTAAAAGGTTTTAAGTGAGTACAAAGGTATGTATTTATTAAAAAAAAAATGAAATACTAGTTTTGCGTCGCGAATCGATGAGTGACAAGTTTGGTATGCTACGGTTATCAGACATAGTTCACTAGATAACAGGTAGGTAAGTACATAGATGAATAGGTTTTGTTTGTAAAAACTATTTAGGTAACGCAAAATAAGTTATGTAATACCTGTAGGTATTATTTGTTATTTAACTCGTCGAGTACCGGTTTTGTAGACACAATTATAGAACAATAGGTTGCGGTCACCGGTGACCGCTTGGTATTTGACAGTTTAATTTCGAAGTTGTATGAAGATTACATAGTATTTTAACGTTACGGGGTGTTATGTAGTCTTGATTAGTAAGGGAATTATGATTATTATTTTAAATTGGAAATATTCGAGTATTGATATGGAATTGCAAATTTTAATTCTCAATATTTAACCACATTTTTGTATACAATAGATAATATCAGATTACTTATATGTATATTGTATAAGTTTATAATTTCTTTTAAAAATGATATTGAATATTATAATACGCATTTGATAATGCAATTATCAACGAGATTAGATAATCTTTCAAATGATACAGGAAAGCGAATTGAGTTATACACTTTCATACATATCCAGTTAAGTTTATGTTTACATCGACGCCATATTTGGCTGCAAAAGCTCATATCTGTTTAATATTTACACAAGGATTCTAATTTTAAATTAATCATATATCGCTTCGGCGGGGCACGCATCTGACCGGAAGTGGCGTATGCGCGCGCAGCTGAGGGACCATTTCCGCCGTCCATTACTGTCGCACTAGGTAAGACTATTAAATGAAGCGGCACGAGCATTGTTTCGACCTCTTCCTTTGGTAATATACAATACAATACTTTAATGGGGTCATTGAACAGAGATTTACTACTTATGGACTGTAATTATGTATATTCAAAAGTTGGCCGGAGAAAATATGTAAAGGCACTTCGATTGTTGATTTAGCTGAAGTCGATGTCCTGTTCGGTTTAAGATGGCTATCGTTATAATATGAAGATCGTGTTTAAGAGTTATATAAAATTAAGCACCTACAGATCTTTAAATTTTTTTAATATACATATAGATAGATTTTATGGATTTACAGATTTTTTTTTTGAGTGGGCAAAATCATTTAATTACTTCATTAGTACCTAAGGATGATTATAGCGACTTTCCATGACTTTTGTAATTGCTAAAATTAGTATAGCCATAATATGATGTGAATGACATTAAGAAGTATTAAACGAAGAGATTATTTCTTTCTTTTTCAGTTCCATAAAAAATGTAAACAAATCGTGATGTCACGTGGCCAGCTTTAAATATTGCAAGTGAATATAATTTTAAATTTGGAATTGGCTGCAAGCCAGCATGACCTTGCATCGATGGGAATAGATCATGACTAAAAACAAAATTGCGTGCAAAAAGGCGACGCCATTTTTAAAAAGTAATTTCCTTGGAATAATATTAAAAGAAAGTGTCAAAAAGCCTGATTTTATTGGATTTTTTTGCCTGCCCAAATACCAATCTAGTGGGTGATGTGTTTTTCTTATATATTCTATGTTTTCATTCTTCATCGTGTCTCATGGTCTCAAAGGAATTATAATAAAAATACAGATAAAAAATAATATAACAATGTTTATTGAAGGGACCGATTAATAAATTGATGGTTATAATGTGACAACATTGGACGCATATATCTTTTTCTAAGATAATTAATTTTATTTCATCAAATGGTTGTGTTAATTTATTCCTCATAATGGTTATAGTGTTTATTATGTACTTAAATTATTGTGAACCTACATTGTTATAATATTTTGTTATGATTTCCCTAAAGTTACACGAACCATCTTTGATTAGATATTAGTCAGCATGCCCTATTGTTATGTGAACATAATAAATAAATTATTAAAATTATTTGCGTAGACTATTATCGAATAATGCGTCACATTTTATACGAAATATTGTTTCCCATAATACCTACTTACAATTTAATTGGACTTTGTTATTTATACTAATTTTGTCCCAAATAATACCTACCTATAGGTAAATATATATTTTATTTATATGATATCGAGGGGTAACGGGCTATTTGGTTTAAGCGACATATTGGGCGATATTGAGTTATATATATATTCGGAATCAGCGAATTTTTCTCCGTCGATTGATGCCGGTTTCATTAAAATCGGAGCACTTTTTTGGCGTTTCAAACAATTCTATTTTCGTGTTGTTTCCAAAGTGACAGTGTATTAAACGACATGGATTTCGCATTTTTTATTAAATTATGTATTTGAACCATACCATCATATTAATAACCGAGACATAAACCAGTCACCCTATCTCTAATTAATAAGTCAATATGAGTTAAAGCGTTTTTCCTGTTTCTAATTTTTACTAGCAAGTAACTTGAATCATTTTGACTTCCCACTAATCACACGGTGTGTTGTCGCTTAAAACATTTATCCGTCACCCAAATACGACATGGTTCGTCTCTTAAACACTTCAAACTGCTTTTATTTTCCACGCAGGGTGCTACTTAAACCAAATAGTCGTTTTCGTTCAGATATTTTGTTTAGTCATAAATCATTTAGCCCTCCTTTTTTTTAAAATACATGTCGTTTTATACAGATGATAACATTAATAATGGATATTCAAACATTTTGCCAGTATTCATAAAAATACGAATCGGTCTTTAAATCACTAAATTTTAATATGGTACATTTCAATCATGTCATATGATACTATATTTATTTCATCGCCCGGGTGTTAAAAATCGTGATCATCCAACTGGACTATCGTGCGCTGGCGCTTCAGTCACTCCAGAATGCGTCGAAGACAGACGGGACGCGCACTCACCGCCAGTGTTTACGTAAAACGCTCATCGAAATTGAATCCTAAGTACTTTAATTTCAAGATCAACCTCGCGGTCGTCCGAAGACTTTGGTGACAATAGGCTATTGTGGAAGCTGATGACATACAATCTACGGCTGATTTAGCAACAGCTTTCGACGTTAGCATCAAAACAATATTGGTCCATTTACGTCAAATTGGCAAGGTAAAAAAACTTGACAAGTGGGTGTACCACAAACTCAATGATTGCCAGAGCTAAGTATGCATCAAGCAATGCCTTGCACTGCTCAACATAGTTGTAGTAGTAGTTAGTTCAGCACCTAAACAATACCCGAAACGAAAACTTACTCCTAGAAAAGTGATGGTCACTGATGGTCTAGCGCCAGTCTGATTCATCACAGGTTCTTACCAAACGGAGTGAGCATTACTGCGGATGTGTAATGTGAAGAACTGAACACAATGATGGAGAAGCTGACACATCTCCAACCAGCACTGGTCAATCGCTCATCTCCATTGCTCTTGCATTACAACGCGCGACCTAAAGCTGCACAACAGATGGTCTCCAAGTTACAAGAACTGGGGTTGGAAGCTCTCCAATATCCACCCTACTCACCAGACTACTTCTTTTCCAGAATTTGAATAAATTCTTCGCGGGAAAAAAATTCATTACCCGAGAGTACAAAATGCATTTAAAGAATTTGTTGCCACCCGTCCAGCTGATTTGTTTAAGAAGTATTTTGTGGCAGTTTATTGATGCCCAATAAACTGCCACTGCGTTGGCAACGATGCATTGATTACATGGGTGATTACTTCGATAAATACAAATAAAAAATAAATGAAAGAAATTGTTTAAATTTTTTCATACAAAACGGCAATTTCAGTAAATAACCCATTAATTTATCTGATTTTGCTGAATAAATAATAATATAATCGTTGTTCCTATGGAGACTGTTATTATTAATCTAAATAAATACTCTAATATTGTGTTGTGTTTATTTATCCGATGTAAGCACCTGAGATTTTCAGTTGTTGCGATATATCCAGGTTGTTTTATCAGCCATTAATCGTCTTAGATGTAAATAAACATAAACATTTAACGATACAATTTCAATGTTATATGTCACATAAGTAAAATAGCCTGTTACTCATTTTAGTCTAAATTGGTAGTTGAGATAAATAGCTTGCTTCTATTTATTTTGGGTTTCGTTATTTCATACTTTTTGGCTTACTCTGTAAATAGAGTGCATCGTCGCTTAATTTTTTTCCCTTGTAGCCAATTGTACTTATGAAGTCACTTAAATCATTTTTCCTGACTCTAAAAAAGGGCAGATTGTATTAAGCGACATTTATCTTTGTAATTAAAGGTCCGCTTTATTTGGAATTAGCATCAGCAACTAGATATTTTTATTTAAATTTCAATGCAATTTACCCCGTTCAAATAACTGCAGAAGCGTTTTTGTTATGAATTTTTTTTCGAAATTTCAAACTTTAAAAGGCTCTCCTGTAAAGTTGCAAAAATGTCGCTTAAACCAAATAGCCCGTTACCCCTCGATATGATTACAATTTTCTTCTTTCTTGAATTGAAGTGGATTTAATAATAGCTGTGAATTATCCGAATATATTATATAAAAAAAAATTACAAGTACCTATTCTGCAATAGCAGAGTGCTAATGAACAAATAACACCGAATACATTCTGCATTCTTCCATTATAGCAATCGTGCAGTGTAAAACGCAAAAAACACAAATTCAAATTGATTTTCACTTCATTTTCATAAAAATTATTTACATTACTTACAAAAAAGTAATCTAATTATTAAATTTAATGAATCCTTGTCATTTTTTCAGGAAGGAAGTTGTAATAAGTCTATAACATACTTATTCACAAAGCTATGACACGTCTGATGACATAGCCGATTAGTTTCCCATTACACGTTATAGTTTTCCGAGAAAATTGTCTCCGTAATATTGTCGCATGAATGGACACGCGTGATTCATTTGTTTGTTTGTATTTCATTTTATAGTAAAGTGTCTTTATATGGGTAGCGATAATTAGTACCTACGTATGACGTATTTATGACAAGTAGTGTCTATGGGACTAATTTTTATTGGACTAACATAGCTGGACTTATATAAACTTATAACGGAGATGTCTATGACATAAGCAAAGTCTAGTCACAATACCAAAGGTATATGGTAGAAAGTCTTTATCCCCTTTGTGGATCGTGGAGAGACAGGGACTCTCACTTAGTTGGGAAAACGCGAGAAATTGAAGATAGAATTGGTTTAAGTATCTTTGTAAGATATTTAATTTTGTCTCTGTGTGTGTTGTGTCGTTGTACAGATGTTAATAAATAGTGACAAAGATTGTGAGTAATTTGACTGCTTTCATGACTTGTTTTTACATTAGGTAAGTATTGGGGGGTCGACATTTGTTTACCTACATCAATCTTCTTGATAAAATTTTTAGTTATCTTTGTATAAAAATATTTCTTTACATTATACTGAAAGAATATTGGTTTCCGTGTAGGTAAGTGGTTTAAATCCGAAAGTTGACAAGTGGGAAGGTACTTGCCTAGTCTGTTTATAAAAGATTACACTGATAACGACGTGTTTTGAGAATAAGATTAAAGTATCGCTAGTAGATACAAATAACGATAATATGATTCATAAAAAATGAACAGCGAATATAAAATATAGTGTCAACCTTTGGAAGTTAATTGCTGTTAACGATCATTGCAATTAGCAGCAGGGCGTAATAAATAATCCTTAAGTACTCAAGAGTAAGGATCAATTTCAAATAAATAAGAACACTAACCTTATAGTTAAGGCCTTGGACATCTTCCTCCAACGATACGTCGGAGTACATGTCGTCAGCTGGTTCCCCGCCTGAACCGCAGCCCGACGAGTTGAATGACGACGACCGGTATAATTGGCTGAAACAATGACACTCCTCATTATTAATTTATTAGACTAGCATCAGTTACTCAAATTGTACTCATTGAATTAAGTACTTAAATTGCAATAAGTTTGAAAACTTTTAATAGTACTAGTAACGACATCTAGTGCGGTATTGGAAATACTCACATCGCCATCTGTGTTTGTTACATGCAACTTCAAATGCTGTGTGAGTGATTGGTAGTGCTGTATAAGCATGGTAGATGGCGCCATAGTCGGATGATTTTCTGTATTCTACTAGATGGCGTTATTAGTATCTTAAACCGAATTTGTGTTATTTTATATAAAAAATTTAATAAAAAAATGGTATAAGACAAAATTATATTAACATACCTAGCTAAGACATTGGAGCCGATTTGTCGCTTCCCAGAGCTGAAACAAATGAACATTAAAATCAATAAAAAAACTTTAACTACTTATAGCAGTTTTTCTTTGGGATTTTCTTAGAAGAGCAAAAAAATTAATGCCGCTGTAAACCAGTTATTAACGTATGAAAAAATGTGTTTTAATTGCTTTTGTTGCGAACGTAGCTGATTATGGGCGTTTAATTAAATTGTTATCTTATATTTTTTTCTTATTAGTAGTTACTATACGTACGTAGGTATTCTAAGTACCTACTTATTAGTGTCACTACTTTGAAGACGTTTATTATTAAAACATTTACCAAGCCTCTTGAAACATTCATCTCTTGTATTAAAGGATGTTATTATTAATAATCGACCCTAGTTTGTAACACACCCATCTTTTAAAGCAAACGGATGTGTCGCCATGATTGAAATAACGGTCACAACTGTCAGTTCAGTTCTATCGTTCCTAATTTAAAATTTTTAACCTGTAGAGCTTATACTTATTTAATTTATTAAGTAGCGAGTTAGTAAGTCACATTGTAAGTATAAGTAATCAAGGTAAAAGTATGTAGGCAGTTCCATATCGTGGCACGAGGCTTGCATAGTGAGCGTGGCTACATGATACATGGTAACAGAAGAACGAATAATTAGTTAATTAAGTTGGTTAGACGCATGTCCGCTATGTTAAAACGGTTTACGTTTTTCTAAACTTTTAAATACGTATTACCGTTTGGATTGGATTATGGATATCCTAGTATGAATTTGGGTTATCAAATGTAATAAAAGGTATAAGAAAGTGGAAATCCCTAATCTTAAGGAGAGTAAGTAACATACTGGCCATGAAACATCCAAAAGAAACGTGAAAAGCTTTCACGATAAAAATCTAACAGTAGCTTCACCAGATTTATAGTTTCTAGCTTTAAAAATGGATTGGTTGATCTCTTCTCTTAAAACCTCTAAAGATACAGAGTTAACGATACCATGAAAGTAAATATGGACAATATTGATATTCCAGAAGTAACAAATTTACTGAATAAAGAAGAAACAGCTACCTGCGTGGCTCGGCATCGACATCGTGACAATAGCTGATAAATGCTAATGCTTTAACGAATACCACCGCAATTAAGTGGAGTGGACGCATGTCCGGAATTCTTACCGCGGTAGAAAGAAGGAAATAGTTTAAAATGTATGTGGGTAATGCTCACCAAGCAATTAGTTCACAATGATTACCACGACATGTGCCTCTCTGCCACTATTACGTGAGCACCATTGTGAGATTTTTTGTTGATTACGTTTTGATGAAAAATGACTAATGTCTTTAATTGTGTGGTAGTGAGATAGTAATCTGTAATATTAGGTATATGTTTTACGTTGCCCTGCAAATATGCGAGTATTCATTTCATTTAAACTCTTCTTCATTTACACTCTTGGATAATTTTTCGTCAGTCTTATCTCTTTTGCTTTAGCGGTTCGCAGAGGTATCAATTTTCGGGTGTCTAACTTTAGAGTCAGCGCTACTAGCTATTGAGATCTCTAGCAAACTGATCATAGTACCTTGGCCGTATTTCTTTGTTTCTCGACATCTGTTCAAGATTTGAGGACTATTAAGCTTTGCAGCATCCTACATTAGCTACGCTTTTGTTAAAATAAAAGTATTCCTCCTGTTATTACTTTAGTCATTTAATTTTCTGCAATTCAACATATTTATTTAATAGGCACTCTTGATTGGATCACTGTGGTTTATAAAAACTGCTCCGAATATTTCATCTATTGTTAACTTGTATGTCATTACTACTAGTTTTTGCATTGAATATGTGCGAGGTCAAATAAAATTATGATTTGCCTTATTATATTTTAAGGTTAGGTTTTTAGACTGCTTCTGTGGTCTTGTGGGCGTAAGTGCGATTATAAGCCTAAAAGGTCGTCTTTTTCGTGGTTCTAGGTCCAACTAAAGTGATTTTTTATTTTGTAAGCATAGCAAATATTTTAATGGTACCATGATCCACGAGATACATAGATAATAATTTTATCTTACAGCAATATAGCAACAAGCTCGACTTGTAAGAGGCCATGTCTATATAATCTACGAATCAGAAGCATTTATAATCGCAAGTTAACATGACTGACAATTTACATTGAACGTCTTAATCAAGCCTTTTTATTAACGGTTTTAACTTGAGCTGACGTATTTCCGTTTCCTCTAAAGACACGTGCAGTTAGCACATAACGTTAATAATTTAATTACTCGGTTAGTTAATAGCTTTAGTTTTGCAGTTAAAATAATAGTTTTGAATGGTATATTGACCTTCTGTAACGCAGTTTGCATCATCTAGGTCACGCGTCGGCTCTAGTGTATGCCAGTAGCAATTTTGGACAGTATTGTTTTGTAATGATAAGTATGATAGTCAATAATTATGAAAATTAGATTGCAACTGATGTTTTTGTTAATGGAGCAATGAAAGAATAAATTTTCCGGCATTTAGGTAGCATTGTCCACTAATTACATTCCAGTATCTTCAAGGTGTGTGTTCTAAAGATTTTTATATATATTTATAGTAAGCGAAAGACCAACGGAAACTTTGTACGAATTAGATATTACGCACTGGGGAAAGCGTTGTTGTAAACTAATAAGCCAATTACCTACGTTACTTACTTAACAACATAACATACATCATGCTTTGTTTCCAAAGGGTAAGCAAAGGTGTTAATTCTAAGCAGTAAACCCTTTTACCCACCGAAACTACAGATAAAAGTGGTCATTAATAAAAATGTTGTGTTATTTCTGAACTGTATCGTATTCAAGTAACAAAAATCTCTTCAAAATATAAGAAACCCGGAAAGATACCAAAGAAGAAAAAGGTATGTGTGACAGAACGATGATCTGATAAAACATATAGGTAACTTAGAATAAAAACTGTAAGAAGAAGATATATCATGAATTTCTGAGCATAATCTTTTTTTATAATTGATTGGCCAACAGGTGACCACTATCTTGCTTGGTGGTAAATGATGATGCGGCTTACGATGGAGCACGTCTGCTCATAAGCAACCTATTCACTCGGGCCTTGAAGACACCTAGGTTATATAACCTTATATATTATATCCGCGATAATAAAGTGCTTTAATACAATATAATCTAAATCCAACTTTCTAGGCATTAGGGGAGCATCAAGTAACATGCACCAGCTCACGATTACCATGGTTTGTCAAGTGTATCATAATGCAAGCGGCCAGGACGTCCGTGGGGAGTGCTGGAGAAATCAGTAGACAAATGAGACACGGGTGCGCGTACGCCGTGAAATTGTGTAAGAAAGTGACGGCCGGCGTACCAACATACGGACTACTGTCCGTAATGATCTACAATTTGATACTGATATAGAAATACGTCCATGTTGCTGAATTGGTACTACTTCTAATAAAAAAGTATATAGAAAACGGACAGGAATGGATTTTTAAGGGGAAGAGAAGATCATCCAATGGTTACACCCGCACAGGGTGAGGAGAGAGGGAATTTCATGATATTATTACCGTGGTCAGACTCTTACTGACCAAAATCTACCCCGTTCTAACTCTTGCTTCAAGCTGAAGCATCAACCGCAAGAAGGACTAGTGACGAAAATAATGAATTCTCTCTTATTTCAGGATTCAAAAGAGTTCTAACTTCTATTGTCATCCACCAGTCAAAGTCGTGGACCCCGAATGTATACACAATTTCGAAACAGTGATGGAGATGAGACCAATTAAAATTAACGACAGGAGGCAATTAGCAATTTGTTACACCTTTTTAGACATTTTTGGCCACCGTTCAACGTAAAGACATTTGAATTTGGTTATTGCATATTTGTGACGAATTGACAGCAACGTCACGGCAAATTAAACAAAATGGCGCGTCGTAGGTACTAGGTACAATCCTAGGATGCCTGTACACCTGATTAATCGTAGAATTGTTGTAAAGGTTGTATAACCACTGAACATAATCAATTGAGCACGCACTATTCATGTTTTCTTTAATTATCTTTTATTATGTAACAGTTAATTTTCGTGACTTAACCTAAATATACACTTTATATGTGTGTTTGTTAGTGCAATAAGAATGCGTGTATAACAAATTATAACATTGGTTCCTGTTTCCTAAACCTGAATAAGTGATTGGTGCCGTTTTGTTAACTGCCAAAATGTGATTGGCTATTTAATGAAGCTGTTTTGTTTGCCGTGCGACTGCGTCTTTTTCATTAAATACTGGACAAATTTTCACACAGTATTCAAGTGATTCATGCGTGGTTCGTGATTTAATTTAAGTTTAGTATTATTTGACAACCTTGTGAAACGAATTGGTAGATACTAGATTATGCATACTAAAAGTTAAAAAGAAATTGATTTTATAAAAAATCTGTTTCATTTTGTAATATGTTTCCATCTAGTTCTATACTTTTGGCTTCTAGTCACCAACGCAACTGTTGATGACGAGATCGTAAAACCAAATGTGTAAAACAATATTGGGTGTAACGATTACAACATTTTAGTTGGGCCTATATTAGTCCTAGATGTCCTCACAACATAGTAAGGAATGCCATACTTATCGGAGCCTGACTCATCATCATGGACCATAAGACAACTACTGCTGAATATAGGCCTCCTCATTTCTCCCAGTAAGCCTAACTATAAATAGTAAAATAAGCTGTTGTAGGTATAGGTACCTATTTGTAATTTTTTGTACATGTACTACTGTATTATAGTATGTTTATCTCCCGGTCGAAACATTCCATTTAATATGTAGATGCAGGTGCACTATGTTTTAAATGAATAGAAGCACGTCTCTGTATCACATAACAGACAACAGTTCTTTTTTGCTTTGGTAGATACTTAAAACTATAGAAAATACATATTTCATAGTTCTCCTTGAAACAAACTTATAATATTCGTCTCTGCTATAATTTGTAGGCATTCATTACTAATATGAAGCGTGAGTTTACAATTTTGAAGGCTTCACAAATCGTTGCGTTGGTACTTTGCTATGTAGTCACACGAAAAGGTACATGATCATTTCGTAATACATAATTTGTGGGAAAGATTTAGTTGCACAATGCGTGCCGTGAAAATTTTTGGGCCAAATGGTTTTAAGGTCGTGTACCCAAATTATTTTCGACTTATTAAGGGATATAGCTATTTTTCTTACAATCTGTTTACAATGAAGTATTTTATATGTTAAAAGGACTGTGAACTACAGTAAAGAAATTATTAACTTGTTTTACAAAGAAAAATAAAAATGCAAAACCAATCGGAAAAGAAATCGCAAGAATTTATGGGTTATCGAAATGGTGACTAACACGTCGAAAATGCATAGCGTCATGCCTGATTATAGGTGCCTACGTAGGTATAATATATTTAAGTTAAATACCTACATTACAGCCTTTTCACGAGTTAGATTTATTATTCTAGATAGTCTCTAACTAGCGTAGGTTATCCTCCAGCTGGGTGGGCTGATGATATCCACAAACTGGCTTTCAATGGCTATATATACAAACTACTGAAGATCTCGTTCAATGGCGTGATTTTGAAGAGGTTATATCCAGCAGTGAACGATAAAGGACTGATGGCAGTTAATGAAGCTATTAACAAGAGAAGCAAACATTATGACCTTCTAAAGAAGGCTGGATATCATGTACATGCAGTTTTTGAATTACTAACACAAGAAAGATACCAAGATAGAAATATCACAATATCAAGACAAGCAAGTTGTCCTCGAGAAACCAATTGAGAACAACACCTACGTGTATTATAAACAAACACCAAAAAAGTAAATTGTCGCTGTAATCGCCCGTCGCCAGTGGCAATGAACACTCCAATTCACTGCTAGAACGGAGTGACAATTTGTAAATAGGTATTTATTTGTGTCAACGGTTTTGTTCCAGGCACATTTTAAAGATAGATAAAGATATGCTGGTTGAGGGACCAGTGAATCGAATTGGGCACCCTATTGCTAAAGGATGTAGTTGAAAAGTAGACGTAGCACCTTAAGAGGTGGGAATAAGACGGTCTAAAATACTTACAGACTAATTTTCCGAATTCATATAAGAATTGGAACTTCAAAGTACATATATTTGAAACAGATCTTCTTCATTCACCAATTCTACACATTGCAATAGTCAGATAGTTTTAGGAGGGTGTTGACTGACTAGAAATTACTGGTCGACTACTTTGACTTTGACGGCTTTGATTGGATATTCCTTAACTTTGCTCATGTACAAAACAAAACTGATTTTATCCACAATAAAAAACCGAACAAATTATCTTGTAAACGATCGAAAGCGTGTACGAAAACAATTTGCATGGAAAATGATATCGCTATCGAGTTACAGGGATCGATATCAATAAATTATTATTCAAATTATGGGCGGACAGGATAGCACAGAATAAAAAAACATTATTTATGTGTGCGTGCATAAACTAAACTTTATACGAATGGCCAGCGACAAACACAATACTGGCCAGCAATAAGCCATGCGTACTCATTGTTGTTCTGTTGTATCTACATTGTGACAATAAAACAACAGTCAACGTCTGATTACGTCATTACCGCGCCATAACGGATTGTTACACTAAAAAGTTTTGCAATATAAATCAAATCTCGTTTTTGTTATAATCAACTCTCTAAACATTTTTAGAATTTGAGCACTTAACACGGAGGCTGATTTGTCAACGTTAGTTCTTGGATCATTAAACATAATGAATTTTAAATTTGAAACGGCTTCAATATTCATCTTTTTGTCTAATGAATCAAATGTGGCTTTAAATTAAAGTGTAGCAGTGTTATTAAATAGATGAACTAATTTCAGCTGCTGCTGACTAATTCTAGCCATTTAACATAAAATTGCGGACAATAAAATTTAAAATAACCTAACCTGTAGGGTCGCTTTCTGTAATGCATGTAAACACCGTTCCGCTCCAGCTTAACAAACAAATAATTGCAACGATTAAAAATGTACAGCAAATCCGGTCACATGGAACACGACACTCGTTTGTTTTTTCACATCACTTCATTCGAAACCACAGCACTGGCAAGAAAATAAACATCACTGGTGAAAAACGAAAAAAAAAGAAAAGAAAAAATGTGTTCGAAATTCGAAAAGGCACGCGGTGTGCGCGAAGGCGTCGCGTTCGGTATATTCGTGCGAGCAGCCACGATGTACTGACGCATCAACAAACGCAGCGGTGGACCGGTCAGCGACTACACCGCGAGGTATGAATTATCCACAATAGAACAGACAATGGCTGGCGAAACACTCGCCGTTATTAAATTATTAAGTAGCCCGCGCTGTTGGACGGAGGGACTAATCTAATGCTTATGATTAAGTCGACTGCATTGATATCACTGTCTGAAGAAGGGTATAATAAATAACACCTTAATTAATTCGAGATTTTCAGTAAGAATCATGGCAGGAAGAAATTAAAGTGAAAAACTACAAAGGAAAATGTAAAAAATATGAGTTTCTCGAACTTTTTCAGCTAAGGTAAGGTGACAAAGTGCATTCAGCATGAATTATATTAGTTAGATAAAAAAATATATCATTTCTAAAGTAGTTCATATGTAATTTTCCTATAGATGCTTCAGAAAAAGTAGCTCGACAGGAAAACGAGAAGGATATGAAGAAAAGCACGTAGGTATCCCACCATCCTCTGCGATGTCAATCGGGATCATTTTGACAATAGGGGTTCAATCTACTATTGAAAAAAGTGTTACTCAATCTCTATGGACGCAATAAATCCCCATATTTGAGACAGAATGTTTAAGTTGCGTCAAATACTGTTTACTTAGCGTTTTGTGACAAACAAATCGTTACATAATGGACGTTACCATAATTTCTGCTATTGTCACAAATGACCACTGCAACAGGAACTACGGTGGCAATACTATTACTTTTCTCATCATATATATTAATAGAACTGTGAATTATATAGGGGGTCTTTCTAAATTGGTCGTTTTTGCTATTTTCTTCTATATCCCACGTAACGAGCGTCTGGTTTCAAGGTATTTAGATAAAAAACATTAAGTAGGTAGCGTGATGCGTGACTGCGCTGAGGAAGTGGAATTCAAATAAGTAAGTAAATCATTATTTTCTCAGCATTGTTTTAGTAGTATACGGTGACTCTTGAACCTATTTGATGCATAGGTAACAAATGTTATTTATGTTACATTGTTTTATATTTTTCCTGGTGCAAAATATGACACCAAATACCTTAGTTATCGGGATAATCTGTGCGCGTATAATGTATATCGCAATCGATAGAGGTAGTATTTATGAAACCAACTTTTACTGTAATAAGTGGGTGCTCTGCTAAGTCACTGTTGCAGATATTGTTGACGCATGTCAACGGTAGTCAACATTACTTTTCTTATTATCTTGTATGTAATATAAATTCCAATTTTAATAAATGGTGTATCTTACAAATATATGCGTACCTGTAACATATTATTAGAATAATAATTCTAGTTTTCACACTATTATAGTGCACCGCCAAGTTTATTGTTTGGAAATGAATGAATACAATTGGTGTTTTTCTCTTTTGTTACCATAAATCGAATACTTCTATCGATATGAAGCTACATAATTTAGGCTATTGATTAAAATATCCTATTAGAAGATATAATGCAATAGAAAATTATTAGGATCATATCACGTTTTAATTAAATTTCCTTCTATGCATATATCTAATAGTTCTACAATTGCAATTACCGATGTGTGTTGTTGATTATGTGTGCGTTATGAGTAAAATAGTATAGCAGTGATGCGCATGCGTTGGGCAACCGCGCAACGCTGCCAGCCGGAACGGTACAGTTCACTTTCTTGGTGAGAATCCCAACTGACTAAATCTGAGTTTCTGATCTAACTATTTACCTGTTCTTTTATTTCTAGCTTCACAGAAGAGATACACTTATGGCGGGCAATGCTAAAGATCTTGGAGAACGGTTTGATCTTCAGGGTTGAAGAAAGGAAGAAGAGATATTATTTTTCAGACTTTTTAGTGAATTTGCCACTGTCCTAGGTACAAAGATTAGCATTGAGTCTGGAATTTATGTCCCGTAGAATACCCGTGCGTGATACGCGGGTTTTGTCAGAAATATAGACAAAAATATTTTTTAGACCTGGTTTCAGATTGTAATGTTGTTAATTATTGACAAGTCTAAAACGTGTTTTTTTTATAAATATACCTCTAGTTAGGTTGTGTATACGTACCTTTTTTGTGTATAGGTACCTAATGATTCAGCTATTAATGACCACGTAATTACCTGATTACAAGCCAAAAAAATCTTAATGTCATTATTGTAACATATAATGTACCCGTGAAGGATGTTGGTTAATGAACCTTTGTAAATGTAAATAGCCTAAACTTAGATGTACCAATCATAATGCAGTCTAGCATTGCACATTGCAATAGCATTGGGTTTCTAACAGCTGTTAGATATTGCAGAGACTGGCGTAAGCCGGGCAATATTTTTTAATGTTTTTGTCTGTCTCGCTCTAGTGGTTATAGCTCTGCGTTTGTTGATAATTAGGGCTTGGATTAGAAGAAAATTATACTTAAATGCTCAAATCTAGTTGTGTAGCATGTAGAATTGTTCTGACTATTGCATGAGTCTAAATAGTTGTTATCTAACCCTTTAGAGAAGACGTGACTGTGAAAATATTACATAGTATATGAGGTGCTTGGATGCAGAAGGTTCTGCAACCACAACTTGTGGTTGTGGCGCACCATAGAAGATTATGTTGGTGATACTGATAATTGGTAATGATTGCCCAAACAAGAGACCAGGGGTGTAATCAACTCTAGCCAAAAGGCAAAATGCGTAACTCAGAACTAAGACATAATTCTGACTTACAAGAAAACGACATATCTACTTGAAGAACTCAATTAATTCGGAAACAAAGACAAGTATATAGAGCAGATATAGACATAACAACATAAATTATATACTAACAATATACACATTATTATTCTTTTGTTCACACATGCTAGTCTACGTAACACGTTATATTAGAGTAACATTTTGTCACATATATTATAAATGTAGCGAAAAGATTTGCGCGTTTTATTACTTTACATTACAAGTTAAAGTATTTCATAATGTCATGTACTTTCACAAGTCATATGTTCAATATTTTATGAATTTTAAGAAAAATATATCAAAACAAATTAGATTAGCACTTATTAGGCACACTACTATTATAAGGACTTCATTGACCAAACGAGCTGAAACAATTTGAGTTCTCTGATTTCATTAAAAACTATGACTTCCGATCCATAAAGAGGACAGTTAAATAGTTAATAGGTTTCAATTTCCGGCCCAATCCATAAAATTTGGTTAGGAGACTGCTAATGGGAATTCGTCACGCCGCCGCCGGTCCCGAGGCCTTTGGGATGCGACAGATTAAATTTGTTTATGTTTTAATTATAACTTCGAGATAGATATATTGGACACGCTAACAGTCTCTGAAAATTAGGCCATACATTTTCCTTTAGCGAACATCACTTTAAGAAATATTTGGATTTGATCTAACAGTTATTTACCTTACCAAATATGAACTACAGGGGCAGGGTCTGTTGTACAAAAAATAGCTATCTGCCTTTTTAAGAGGCTTTTGAAATAACTATACAAAATGAAGGATACCGAAGCAAATTTTTCATAATAATTGTCATTTGTATTTAGAACACCAAAAGCTGTAACTATATTTAATAGGAACTTTGAAACTTCCAATATCATGCTACCACGCTTTTATTAGTTCCCGATAAATCCCAAAGTATCTCCCAATAGCTCAAGTTATACCCTTATTTGCAAAAGTTACAAAGTTATAATTATTATTCTTAGAAGTTAACAAGATAACTTTGTCTGAAGATCTATTTAAGTATTCCCTCTTATGGGAACAAGATAAATCATTTTACTTTTCTAGTTCGCCATTAACTTGTTTTGAGAAGACATAACTATGAGAGAGTGGAATCAGCTGAGTGTTGCATTTTAGTTATACAAAGAAAGACTACTCGTATTGTTTACATAACATACTGTTTATATCTGTCTATATTTGTGTGTATTTTCTGAATCTAAGTGACGAATCCGTTTGTACACACCAATCATGAAAATTTTAATTATTAATTTATATATATAAAAATGAAACCCGTTTCTCGTTGTCACACTATAATTTGAGAATGGCTGGACCGATTCGGCTGATTTTTTTTTGTTGTGTTTGTTATTCTCAGGAGAAGGTTCTTATGATAGAAAAAATCCTGTAAATCTTATGGGAACGGGAGAAAACGGAATTACGAAGTCGCGGGCAGTAGCTAGTTATAGATAATTTCGAAATCAAAGTTCGACTGAGAAAGGCAAAGGCAACTTAACCTTCGATCAACAATAACAACAACAGTTGTTATTGTTGATCGAAGAACTTAACAGTCAAGTACTATCTTAATCACTATCAGATGACCACATGGCAAGAGTTGGAGTAATTACTAATGCAAAAGAGAATCCGCTAAGATAACACAATTTAGCATTAGAGTGATTCTTGAATGGCACTTTAAATCGAATGAGAATTTGATACGGTTTTCATACGTATTGAATCCACAACCAATCATTTATATTATAACAATGCTTTTAAAAGTTGGTTCATCGGCTATAATTCTCAAATCGTGTACATATCTAGATGATCGATTACTTTAGTTCCCAAGCCCATCCTGAGAAATGTACACTTAGGTCGATATTCAATTGTTTTATTACTAGCCCACGTTTAGATCTGATGTGATGAGATGACTCATTATATACTGAAAATAGTGACGCTATTGTCTCTAGCTGACAATAGTACTAAATACTACTTTAGCATTACACTTGACTAAACACTGGAAGTTCTTATTAAGGTGTGTTAAGGTTGATAATTATTTGGTAAGTAGTTTTGTGAGTGTTGAATAAGTTGGTGGTGGCAATAGCTGGTGGACTTGGAGAAGATTTTCGATTGACGGTGTGTGTCGCGTGTATTCGTAGCTTGTCTTAAAATATAGATAGTTAAATAATTCTGGACGAAGAATGGCTTTGATACGCAGATACAGGTTGGATAAATGGTAAATTTAGTCTAATCGATTGATTGCTTGCAAAACAGTAACCAGATATTCTACTCAAAGTTTTATGGCTCATATTGTGTTCTAAAATAAAACTTCTTAAGAAGTTATTGAGAATGTTTAGCAAGAACAGTTTAATATATAGTTTCTACCTCTAACCACGGCCCGCGTTCCCGTGGAATTAAAAGTGGCCTATGTGTTATTCCAGACTATAATCTATCGCTGGTTCAAATTTCACCTCGATCCGTTCAGCCTTTTTGACGTGAAAGAGTACCAAACACACACACATAATATCCTTACAAACTTTCGCATTAATAATATTATTAATAGGATAATAGCACCATTTGAACAAGGAAAAAGTAAAATAAATTAATGAAACTCACATGCAAAACAAACGAACACAAACAAAAACAAAAAATAATAATTTGAAGTTTTGAAGAAAAACGCAAGGCAGAAATAAATTATATGTAGTCCAGTTAGGTCTGACAATTGACAACTACTGAAGTTAGGATCTGTTTCATATTTATTTGTGCTTCTTATGTAAGTAATATGAACAACTGTTCAATTCAAACATTACTCGTAATTATGTTAATTTCAATTTTACTTAATTTCAACCTTGATGATAACTAGAAATATGCTCTGCGTTGTTCTCCAAACGAAAAATTATTAAAAGAAAGAAAATAAAAATAGGGTCTGCAACAAAACTTTGCTGTTTACTAATGTCTCAAAAAAACTGTAAGTTAGAACTATCTGATTGATATCTAATGATTAATATATAACCACTTTGTTAAATACATCAATAATAATAATAATTTAATATATTAAAGAAAGTTATTAAGAACTGTTATAATATAACATGTAACGTAATTAACGCACACCCTCAAACACCCCAATTAGAATATTACGTTATAATCGTAAAACATACACTAAATTTTTAATTTAACATGTATATGCATTCTGACTGACTGGTCTTGTCATAAGGTTTATTTTTCTTCATTTTGTATTGAATGATAGAATTTGTATGAATACTAATAAAACTGCGATTTTAAAAGTGTTATTGCTTTGGCTTACGGTCCATTTCAATTTGTTTTAACAATACAGGGTTAATATGACAATAATTTCCGTAGTTTTAATTATTATTGGGATAAAAAATTACCTATACTAAAAATTATATAAATCGGTTCAGTTAACGATTCTGAACAAACTATTTTCAGGATGTGCGTTATTTAAGTTACATTTTGTATATGCAAAGGTTTGTCACATGAAAAAAAAAACAACCAAAAGAAAGCTTACTGTCTCATGGAGCCCCAACGGCGATTCGGCAAGTTCTCCTGATGGCTACGGAAGAGATACAACACAAATATATAAAAATAAAAAGCAAACATAAGAAACAATAATTATAGCAAAACAAAATAAAGTAAACAAAACGAACAAACTGAAAAATATAAGAACACACTCAAGATTGTTTTATAAAGAACTAAGACAGTGCAGAATGAAGAACCACGAAAATGTAAAACTGATAAAAATTGTCGATTCCATAACTGAGGTTTTAGATAAAACTCGTAGATACTTATTGGAAAAACTTTCTCCATGCGAAAAAAGCCTTGCATTTGCTCAGCAGTGCGACACATATAGGCTGTTGAAGTGTTGATGTGTATATTTTAAATACAGACAAGTATTGGAAAACCTTATCCATCTATTTACACTTTGGTTTGCATTTCATGTTCACAAATATTTAGGTTCGTTACAAAAAATCTGATCTCTTTAGAGAACCGACCAATGGACCAATGTACCCATTGGGATGATGGCAGGGTATGAAAATTAAAAATCTAATTAGTCCGTCAGTTAGGTAATGAAAATATATTATTTTTTTATTTTGTCGTATAATAAAACAATCCTTAGATAAAACGAATCAACGTTTTGGAGTGGGGGCTAAAACGTCATTTCTACGTATAAAATGTACATTGAAGTGACGTCATGCGACATTTCAAATGCAATAGGTATTGTCGAAAGTATTCGTTTCTGTAAGAAAAATAAAAATACGTGTTCAATGATTTAAAATAATCTACCAGACGGACATTAAAATAAAAATTATGCATCTACCCTATTGTAGTTTTTATGATTAGTTTGATTCGGATTGTTTTGATAGACGTAATTTCTTTAACTCTTTTGTTGTATCATCAATTGTAACAGGATTAATCACTTCGTTATCTACATTCAATGCGAAATTATCTAAAACCTCAATAATTTCAAAACCGACTTGATCTACAAGTACAACCGTAGTTATTTTTAACCGACTTCAAAAAAGGAGGAGGTTATACGTTCGGCCGGTATGTTGCTTTTTTTTTGTATGTATGTACGCGCATAACTCTGAGATGCGTGAAGCGATTTGCAAAATTCTTGTTTTGTTTGAAAGGGTATACTCCCGAGATGGTCCCATTTCCATGAAGTCAGGATCTGATGATGGGATCCTAGGGAAACCGAGGGGAACTTTCGAAAATTCTATGGGCGAGTAATGCGTCTATTATGTTTTTCAATTACGATTTTTAAACACTACAATTTGATAAGGGTCTGGAGTCGACCTGATGATAGAGCCGACAGACAGTCGAGGGAACTCCTCAACGGTTTATATTAACTACCTTGTGTTTGGGCTTCATTAATTTGTATTGATGAGAACTTTACACCTAGATAGAGTGTGGCTGTCATTAAGGGTCTGATGATGAAGAAGTGTAATTGTTAAGGGAACTCCTCAACGGTATACAGTAACTACCTTGTGTTTGGGCTTGATTAATTTGTATTGATGAGGACTTTACACCTGGATAGAGTGAGGCTGTCATTAAGGGTCTGATGATGAAGAAGTGTAATTGTTAAGGGAACTCCTCAACGGTGTACCTACTGTAACTACCTTGTGTTTGGGCTTGTATAATTTGTATTGATTAGAACTTTGCACCTATGTAGATTATAAGTAACAAAACGGGTATAATTATGTAGCTTTACAATGAAAATGATCAAATAATAAAATAAAAACTGCGTTTAAAAACCGACTTCTTACCTATCAGTGGGTGGGTAACCTATCAGTACTAATAATAGTTATTTTTTGCTTTTTAGTTTTGACTTTTTGTTTGTTATTAGTTTTTGGTTTTTTGAAGTCGGTTTTTTATAATAACAGTGCCTATGTCTATTGTTTTATCCACAGACTTACCTTGGTGGTGTTCTCCTAAGGCTGGTTCGTGTCCAAGAGTGTCTGTTCAAAGGGTTTCCAGGACTTCGGGTACCATTCTCTAATCTGTGAAAGAAAATAAAATTTTAATATCAACAACAGAAACCTATACAGGAACCAAACAAGGCAATAGACATATTTATTTTTAACACCCAGTTAAGTTTCTTATTGCCTCAAGTTTTAGTAAAAGATCTAACCATGGTAAAAATAGTCATACTACAAAGATTTAATAGTAGCCTAAGCATTTATTTTGAAGTAAATCTATAAAAACAAAAATCCATTTCGGCTGAACCGATTTTGCTAATTTTGGTGTTGAAATGTTTGTGGAAGTACAGGGAAGGTTTAAAGGTTTTTAGGCGGTACGAAGTTTGTCGGGTCAACTAGTTATCAATAAAAAATTAATATAGATTAGATACAGATTACCACAGATTTGACTAAACATCTAGTGTTGGATACGAACTTGAATTTGACCTATGTATGTATATTGGCAATTTGGCGAATTGGTGATTTGATTGGTGCATAACATAATTATCCTTTTCAAAAACTAGGTCGTGTATGGGATACGATCGACTTTGTAATAAAAATCCGTATGTAGAAGAGTTTAAAAAACGTCTGGTACAACTGCTTTAAAACAGTAATCTACCTAGTTGTTGCACATAAAATTTTATATACGGAAGTTTTTTTACGATACCATTGACCGGCTGTGTTGCTTCATTAAACGTTTCGACTCCATTGCTAATCTCTGTTTATGTTGTCTATAAAATTTTGTCTTTGATATGTTTTATTAATTATTTCTTAATTAGATCAACGATAATATTATTTATATTGAGTTCGTTGTGCCAGTTCATTAAGGTTGATGGAGAAAATTATGCTATTATTTATGTACCTACCTAACAAGTGTCAGTTTAGTAATGAGTTTTGTTAAGATTTAATACGGGGTACTTTGACTGCCTCGTTGGCCGAGTGGTCGCAAGTGCGACTGGTCGGGCAAAGCATTACTGGGTTTTTTTCAATAAATCTCAGTGGAGAGTTGAGTGCACGGAGTCTGGAATTGTGCCCGTTATATGGCAATAGGCTCAGCTCCTATTACATGGGACTCATAACATAAATAGTGAATAGGGGGTGTTACATTGTACAGTGGCATTAAGTGTCGTAATGTACATTTTGCCTAGCCCTTCCGGGATAAATGGCGTGTTTTGTATCTAGACATTAGTTTTTTTTACGAAGCAGCTTTATAACCATAGCTATATGGGTGAAATTAGTGATGTAAATTAGTAACTGATCCTAGTTCATTGGATCGATCCAGGTTTCAGACAGAAATTATAAACAACCAATCAAAAATCAATGTTAATCCAAAAACCATGTTGTTAATCTCGGCTGATAGACTAACAACTGAGTAAATAGGGAATAGCAAAGCTAGATTGTGTTATGGTGGCATAGTCGTGCTGGCCTGCTGTTGCACATGCTCATGTATGGGTGCGAAATTTGGCAAAAGCAGGTACGAATGTGACTTGTTCCGAGTTTAATGTGCTTTCTAAGATTATTTAGACACCACTGACAAACGGTGAAGGAAAACATCGTGACGAAACCTAAGCTTCTGATTTCTAATCATAAGTTTGAAATTCGCGTTGAGCAAGCACGATGATTAATGCTCAAACCTTCTCCGTCTGAGAAGAAGCCTTTGGTCAGCAATGGACACTTATAGGCTGTTGATGTTGATAATTGTGTTATGTAGAGGTAGAAAGAATTTCGGTAAAATAACTTTTCCAATTTTCGTCTTAACTTGTTCAAAATAGCTGTTTCCTAACCACGTTATCCGCCATCCGTTAACTAACATGCTGCCATGCATATTAAAGCTAACTTTGAATATTAATTCGTACTTAATAAGATGTAGATTTCGATACCCAACGTGGAGCCACTACAAATTACTCTTTAGTTTCTATTTTAAATTCCTTTGACGATGTTGTTAAGTTCTTAGTTGAATACAGGACCAGGATTAAAACTAGTCGTATCCACGTTGAATTTGTCTCTCAATTTATATAAATTATCCATTGTGATTTTTAGACGTTCTAGCATGTAAATAGATGTACTTACTGGTGAACCTATTGCCAATTTGCCATACACCTGATACACCAGGTCCGTTCAAGATTCGGTATTAGGTACTACTACTATATCTAGTACTGGTAAAATTTAAGGATTTTTTAAATAAATGAGAGCCTTCTCGCCGCTATAGTTAATTCTCTTGGGTAGCGATAACACAGTCTATTTGAGGCCATAAGAAGCTTCGACAAATCTATTTATTTAAATAAAAAACTAACGTATTTGCAGGAACATCATGGTCTCCTTCGCCGTAGCACTCGAAGTTCTCAGCATCAGATATGGAGTTGCCAGGACTGGAATCAGCTGTCGGATCTGATTGGCCAGACGCTTCCGTACCATTCTGAAACATTAGAGAAACATAAATTAAAATAATGTCTTTTTACCGGGTATCTTTAAACTGGATCAAGTTCAGGATTATTAACTTATTTCTCGTGGGAAAGATTGTTACCTATCTGTAATTCCAATCCATAATCTTTGGCTGTTCCAAAGTTTATCGCTATCCCTTCAGTCGTTTAGACGTGACGAGGTTACAAACCAATATACCTACAAACTTTAGTAATTTATAATATTAGTACGATTGTAAGATTATAGTCATTTGGGAATGGACGTTGTTGAATTATCATGATCTGAGGGATTTTCAACGAATGATTTACAATTTATAGACTATAAAATCTTTCTTTTGTGGTGATGGCTTGGAGGTTTAAGACCCCCGCTTCTCATGCATAAGGGTGCGACTTCGTGTTCCAACGATAAGGACCAATGTGACTATTTCCGAGTCCTGCCTTTCTAAGATTATTTAGACATCACTGACAAACGGTGAAGAAAAACAACGTGAGGAAACCAGGGCTTATAATTTCGAATTATAAGTTTGTAATCGCCAACCCGCATTGAGCAAGCGTGGTGGTTAATGTTCGAAACTGCCGTGTGAGAAGAGGCTTTGCTCAGCAGTGGGCACTTATAGGCAGTTGATGATGAAAATATTTCACATTTTCATATTTAATGGAAATGTGTGAAAATATTGTACCTATACTTAGTAGTTATCAATAATGTATCCTACACGTTTATCTTACTTGAGTAAGTTGCAATATGTACTTGATTCGAACAAGGCTGATTACGTATTGATGTGTATTACCTTATGTTAATAGAAAACTGATATATCAAGTTTTTTATGTAAATATTCTACACGTTTATGAATAGACAGATGGTTATCTCATATTACAATACTTTTAGTATACAAGTACCTAGGGATCTGGGTTTTATATACATAGTTTACGTACGTAAAGACATGTTTGTTCGCAGTTTTTAAATTAAGGGAAAGCTAAAGTATTCGACATTTGAAAGTTATTTTTAAAATTTCACGCTCATGGTGGTAGCGCCCGCATGCAAAACAAATGACATTTGTTCGGCATTTTTTAATCTGTTACGCCATTAGGGCAATGGAACTGTAAATTACTGCTGAATGCGAATTGTGTGCAGTTTGAGTTATTTTTAATTAAATTAATTAAGTACTTAGCGGACATAATAAGTTTTATTTCACAAATCAGCTTGCCTAGACGGAATCTACCCACGCGTTCGGTGACGGAATTTGCGATTTATTTCCATTCATCAAAAAACAAAGAAAGAACGTTCTTAATTGGTATTTTTATTAGACGGATATGAGAAAGTATTACTGGGTTTTTAAAAAAAATCTCAGTAGTAGCACGGAGTCTGGAAATGTACCCGGTATATGGCAATAGGCTCACCCCCTATTACATGGGACTCATAACATAAATAGTGAAAAGTGGGTGTTACTTCTATGTGCACCTCTGCCTACCCCTTCGGGGATAAAAGGCGTGATGTTATGTTATGGATATGAGAATAAAGATGAGATTTTTAGCACACATATCAATTTTTATTAGGCAAATTAAATAGACAGTTACCTGTAATTTTCTAGGCAAGTTTCCGGGTGAGGTGCGCGGTGACTTGGTCCTTTGGAACACGCTGGGCGCCATCATTGCCTCCTCAGGCACCTTCAGTTCTGAAACATAATACATAGACCAATAAATTACCATATTCCATAGTAGGTAACATAACATAACATAACATCACGCCTTTTTATCCCCGAAGGGGTAGGCAGAGGTGCACATTTCGGCACTTAATGCTACTGTACAATGCAACACCCACTTTTCACTATTTATGTTATAAGTCCCATGTAATAGGGGGTGAGCCTATTGCCATATACCGGGCACATTTCCAGACTCCGTGCTAATACTGAGACTTTTTAAAAACCCAGTAATACTTTGCCCGACCCGGGAATCGAACTCGAGACCCCTTGCCCGGCAGTCGCACTTGCGACCACTCGGCCAACGAGGCAGAGCAGTAGTAGGTAATATGTGTTAAGAAAAACGGCCATTGACCTGACGCTTGAAGTCACGCAACGAAACCATTGAGAGCGAGGTGAAGACTTGAAATTATAACTAAAATAGTTACTATATACAACAAGGTTAGGTCAGCCTAGAATTTAGATGTACAGACGCCAACAGGTTAAGATACTCCTTTCTGTCAATTTTTTCCATTGGATTTTTAACTTCATAACAAAAAAATAAAGATGAAAATCTGATAAAAGCTTTTGAATAGATTGGAGTATTGGAGTTGACCAGTGCATTTAGCCAAAGGCCACTTTAGCGCTTGTCTACAGAGAGAGTAGAAAATTAAATGTATGGGGATGACATTGACAAGTGTCCAAATTTACGTCAACCCCATATAATTTAGTTTTCTAGTTTATAAGTAGACCAGCGGTAAATGGCATTTGGTTACAGCTGCTGATTACTTACTGTATTGAGATCGTGTTTCAACTGCGAGTTAAAAGAACAAACTACATGTACTACGTAAGTACGTGTGTAAATTTATTTACTAAACCCCAATTTCAATGTTAGTTTAGTTACTCCAATTAAGTCCATCTGAGATAACATACTTTTTTACCTTTCTCTAGGTATGTTTTAATCAAATAAACGATGTTTTTCCTTCGAAACTACCGCAAGAAGTAGCTAAAGTATTTAAATGTCCGATAACGTTATCTTTTTATCACAATTGTTGATTAGTTCGATGTACGCAGAGTAATAGATACGTAGATAAAACTTGAAGATATTAAGTACAGGTGTAATAAGTAATTATGAGGAAATATGTTGAAATTGATTAATCAGTAAAGAATGTACTGAAACATGCAATTTCATTCATAACTGATATGATTAGTAGCAAAAAGGAACTTGATATTGTATGATATATAGTTGTAAGATACGATTAAAATTTTATTACAAAATATATAGACAACATGCACATATCCAAACCAGTAAAACATTTATTTTTCGTACAAAAGGACCAAAATCACAATGTAGTGTTGACTGCAGTTAGAGCGAAGCGGACAATATTATGGTCTTTTTCGTTTTTCAATTAAATGTTTCTGCTCTCACATAACTTCAGCTAATCCATCTATTATAATGAGAGTGTCAATTCATTTACTCAGAACAAAAACTTAATCAACATCGATTAAACAAGCAAACAAATAAAAAGCCTTTAACCTCAATTGTCCAATATTTTGACTTTTGGCCTACATTTATTACATTTTCAAAGTTTGATACCACAAAGCTGAGATGTGCTTTTGCCTACCATAAGCAGCTTGCTGCAGCAACCGACAGTACCAAAGCAGCAACCTGCCCAGCAACAGCAGCCCTTGCCACCAGCCTTCCAGCAGACTGAACACGTCGTAAGTGTCACTCTGCACCAGCACTATCACCTCGGACATCGACGTCAGCATTGATGTCACTCATCACATCACTACCGTCTCAATCTTCATCACTTTTATCTTATTTTCGTTCACATTTGTCCATTTTGTCTTTCACTTCATCGTCTTTATTTAATTACACATTGATTTTGTCTAGTAATTTTTATGTGTTCACGTTTTCAAAAGTTTATTATCCGTCTGTATTTTAGTTTTCATTTCGTAATTTGACACTGTTTATATCAAATAAATGTTTTGCTTTGTTAATAGTGGTTTATAAATCTTAGTTATTGATTTGGTTTCAACAGTCGTGTTTTGTCTAAAATGATTTATGATTATTGCATCGCGATTTATATTAGTGGCAATGAACTTCGTGAGAACATTGTCTTTAGCCAATTTAGCGTTTCTATTGGGCGCTAGATACATGTTTTTTTGTTTAGTTTAGACTTTAGGTCGTCTAGTATTTGCATTATTTTGCAGTCACCATTTTCCATTAAAGGCTACATGTTTAATAGCAGCTACAAAGACCTGAGTAAAATGACTTTATAACAAACAAAGTTCAAAACCTTATTGATAGATTTTATTACATTTTCTTATATGTAGTTTTCGATATCTTGGTAATATTCCACAGTTTCAATGTGCAGAGCAATTGCCATTGTTTGATATTAATGGTATTCTTGTATTTCATTTAGTAGTTATCGTTGGGAAAGTTAATGTTTCGTGCGAAAACGTGCGTTGCGTTGACGCAGCGAGCGGTCGGTGGTACGCGCGGCGCTTGATAAGAGAAACTGTGTTATCAGGTAAGTCATTAAGAGGAGCGGCTTGGTACTAAACCAATTCCATTTTCCGGTATTAAATGTTTGAATAAGAATATACGGTCGTATTTTCTGGATTGGACAGAAATTTTCAACTTCTTGGGGATAAGTGTATAGGTCTCTTGCAC
This sequence comes from Spodoptera picta, assembly GCA_038387885.1. NCBI lineage: Eukaryota > Metazoa > Arthropoda > Insecta > Lepidoptera > Noctuidae > Spodoptera > Spodoptera picta. The sequence goes on along the minus strand of JAZHFQ010000211.1, from coordinate 703,511 downwards.
AGCAGTTTGATTTGTAATCACTTGTCTAAGGACGCAGTTAATTTTACTTGTATCGTGTTTATTTAAGTACTTTACAGTTGATAATTATGTATATCTAGGTACGTTATCAAGTTTCTTCGTTTCACGTCAATATTTGCAGCTTTCTTTGTCTGTATTCTTATTTCGTTATTAAATATCAGAAACAATGAAATTAAATAATAGCGATGAAAAATATAATCTCAAATATAAACGATTTTATTGATATAATCAAGAAGTTTGACACAATGAAATTATTTAATAATGTCGTTGTTATTATGGGTTAGAACTTCTTTTGTTTTATTCGACATTCGTGTCAGTGATCGTTTGTCTTTTGTTTTGACGATAAAATATATAAATAGTACTTTTATACACAGAAGTAAATAGTACATTAGCTGTATACCTAATTGTCATGTTGGACGAGTTATTTCCAACGTGACTGCAATGAAGATAAGACAGAATCGAGAATAGTTATAGAAAAGAGTTTTAGATCTTTGAGATTTTCAGGTAGGTATGGCACGGAATATAATTATTTTTATAACATATCTTTGCATGCCAAGTTAAGGCAAAATATGGAGAAACTATAAACTTTGTTAACACCTATTATTTATTATGTATTATGTATTATGTACCCATGTTTGCAAATTGATTAAATGAATATAAATATGAATCTGATGCGGACATAGGTACTTCTCAGTGGCAATGGATTAGATATCTTAATAGAAGTTTATAATTTTGACATTTGATTGTTTCATAACTGTTTTTAAAAAGGTCCTGCATGTAAACATTACTCTGCCCAGCCTCATCGTGGAAATATACCGTGATATTTACTTACTTATATTATACTGTATTCTACACATTACACGTGAAATTGTTATTTCCTTGTGACCGATTTACGCAAAACTCGATCGTCCTTCGAGCTACATTACCCAACCAACCATGATTTGATTTGTTTCTTTATAAAAAACTAGTAACGTTTCCTTTGATTTCGATAAATTTATGGATGACTGAAGCTAGATTATAAGCTACAAAACCTAGTATCCTTATTTTATTTACGTCTTTATTTAGTTGAGTGTAAGGTTTGTATTCGAAGCGCATTGTTTTGTTTATCGAGACTACTTTTGTATTAGGTATAGTTTCGATATATTGCAGTTCTTAAAATGAATGAATATGGTCGAGTTTTACCTGGATAAAATTATCCTGTGTCCTTTTGATTCAGGTTTAGTCAACTCATCTGTACATTATTTGAAATATTAATTTATACATTCCACAATTGGGTGCCGAATTATACATAGGTCTACTACTGTTATAGACGTTAATAAAAGAAAAATAATCTATTGAAGACTTGGATAACGAGATGATAACACTGTTATAAAAATAAAAATTGTCAAATTATTACGTGACAATACGTCGCATCCAAGCACTTTGCAGATGACAACTATTCGTAAACTTTCTCCAAAACGTGAACACACAATAATCACTCTTATTTCTAAGTAAATAACACTTATAACACAATATTACAAATACTTCAGTCTTTAAAAAAATAGTCTAAAAATGACAGCACTGTTCACAAATTAGGTTATAATATTTTTTTAATTTTGTTTTTTTATAGGGTAGGTTGTGTGTTACCGACGAGGGCCGAATGCAGCCGACGACTGCGCTTGCCTCGAACCAACCAGTTCATTGATATAATTATGCAACAACAACTAATATTACGATGTTATCGGTAAATAGGGAACACAAAAACACTATTTGTTAGACAAGACAAGTATTGCAAATTGTAAAAGTCGATTGCAATAGCAATTACTTTAAAGATACATTGTTGTTATACTGTGGCGATGTGTTTGTGAAAGTCAAAGCAATTTCCAATTAACGTTTGACAGCTTTTTGTTTTTTTTAAATAATGGTTCCTTCAGTGAGATAACTAATTACAAACATCGTTAGATATTGGTAGTAGCAGAACCTAACCTAATTAAATAATTTTAGCGTGTCTTCATTCTTAAATATCTGATTGAGATGTAATTAGGTACATGTTTGTATGTGTATGTTTATTTGAATCTAAGCAGGTGCTAATTTCTTATATTCAGAGAAATTGTTTCTCTTTACACATTAGACCATTAATAACCATACCACAAACCCAAGAAGCAATCCCTTCCAAGAAGCAGCCATATTTGATTTTAACATTTGGCGCGAACGTGACACTAACGTGCTGCCATCTACCCAAAGCGTTCCCGGAATTTAGTTTCACATCAGTTACTTAAAACGTTGCGGAAACATGATGGTATCGTGATAATGAACATCAATAATAGTGAAACGCGACGAACGATGCAATAATTCCATGTTGGCATGAAAATACAGGTTATTATTTTAATAATACATAGTGTTATAGTAAGAGAGAAAGATGAGGAAAGAGATTAATGAAAATACTTGTAAGGACAGTTATTTGTCAACCACCATTGTAAATGACAAACGTTGTTATTAAAATGACGATTATCTTTTCGTTTGAAATTTAAGCTAATGACGATAATGTATTAGATTATATTTTTATAGTAGAAGATATCAAAATCTAACATAACACTGAAAAAGTAAAAAAAAAAACAGTTAAAGAAAGTAAAACTTCTATTTACACATCTAAATTAAGCCCCCCTTTATACCAATTAGGCATTCACTTTATACCAATTAGGTCTCGACGCATTAACGTTTTAGCCAAACACGTAGGTGCAACCAAGTAATGTCTTTTAGCAAAAACTAGTCATATTAATGCAATTGAAAGTCCTGTGTTACTTTAAATAGTAACCGGTGTAACAGGCCTGCATATAAAATGGTTGGAAGCCGGAATTAGGTAAGTACTTAATGAGGAAATTATAATTCGTCACAGCTACAATGTAATCGGTTGCAGCGAAAGTGCTTATAATGAAGAGATTATTGCTTATTTGTCTTTAAGAATGTTTGTTTTCTTGATTAGCTGAGATGCAAAACATAACATTGTTCTGGGGTGACACACACTACTTCTGGACATGGTTTGCAGGCAACACTCAACACTTGCGTCTTCGTCCAGTGTTTTAGCATAAGGCCATCAGTAAAACGTTGATCATTACTTTTTTGACATGCCTGTTTAGCTGGATCAAAATTTTCGTTCATGTATCAAATAAGAATGTGAACATGTAAACTCGTAGCAACAGATACGTATCCAAAACTGGTTATTTACGTCATTTCCCATGTATTTATCAGAATTTTGGTAATCGAGTTTACTTCAGTGACTCAGTGAATTAATATTTCGTCATTGTGTCCAATATCTATTTAATAGAAAGTTTCATGTTATCGATTTATTACGTTCAAATTACAGCAATGCAATCTGTATTATATTTTTTACAGATTTATCTAGAAAATGACGTGAAATCGATTGGATGAAGAATAATGCTATCTTTATTTACTTTTGTAAGAAGATATTGTTTAGAGACATTTGGTGTCGTGAAGAAACTCTGCGATTGTTTAGATACAAAAGGTTGTCTTTCGTACCGAATCTGTTGTTATGTGCATTGTACTGAAGTCTGATTTGAAGCAATTCTACCAAAAAACTGAATCAATTCACCTAAAGTCAGTCCCGCAACGCTAAATAGACTCGCGTTTGCCAATAGACACTATTCGAGAAACTGAATAGAAATCAAATAGACCGAAAACACATGCATCATACTAATTTGCATAACGACTGGCCTTGAGATCCAATGGCAATAGACACGCCATTTCCTTCGGCGAGAATTTTAACTCACGTTCGGAAAAAATCTGGGTTTTAGAATCTCAGATCTCACTTTGAGAGGCAGTTATAGAAAACGCTTAAGATTCTCCAACCACACGTCTTGTTTACGCACCACGAGCCGTAAAGCAGCTGTCGATGTCTCTACTTTCTAAACGATGAATATTAAAAAAAGAACAGCTAGTGTTAATCAGACGTTACCAGCCTAGTTAGTGTACCAGTATCAATAAAAGAATAAACAGTTTAGTAGATCGATAGCGGTGGGAGCCGGGAGGCATCGACCTCAAATTGCGCAACCATGGCCGTTCTACGTTGCACATTCGTCACACCAACAATATAAAAACTGTGCAAAAAATCCACCAACTGTTGTATAATACTCATCTCATTACAAATTCAAAGTTTTCATTAAATCTATTTTAATATTCTTCCGGATTTTTTGCATTTCCTACCGTGAGAGGATATGGCTTCGCTGTCGTCGTATAAAAACTAATGTTCGAGTGAGGATGTGCGGTGACGGATGTTGATGTTGGAGACGTGACCGGAATTCCTTCGCATTACTGATTTTACTGCTAACCAAGCATAAAATTAAGTGCTTACCAGTATTTAGTCCAGCTCTCGAAATAAATTCGACGGGATGCGGAATCTGGAAGGAGAAGACAAACATTATCAACATGATTTTGGTTCTGGATTGTTCCACTAGTTTCTATTATTATACAGAATGGCAGTTCTATCTCTTTTTATAGTAATTCCGATTGGTCGCAAGCGGAGTTTGCGTGCCGTTGAAAGGTCATAGAAGTGCAAAACTACATCGTCTGCCTTACGGATGCTATTTCTGAGATTAGAATGTGTCTCGTAGTAACTGTAAGATTAGGAAACATGGAATTTTACCGTAACTTTGCGGCAAACTAACATCTGTGTTTACTTTTTGAAATGTTAAGTAGTTTCTTTTTCTTCAATATGTCGTAAAGCTTTTCTCTTCACCTTTAGTATGAGTTTAAGATTACGTTATTGTGACTTAGAACCATCGTTGCATTGCTAACAGGAATCCAATCACTGCAATTTCAAATTGAATCTTATTTTTATCTAACAGGGGAAGTTGCATAAATATTTATCTAGTTACCTAGTAAACGAGAGCTAGTTTATTGGAATTTGCTCAATACTGCAATTGTGTTTGAGTGACGCGTTCTATTTTTGCTGCCAAACAAATTTCAATTTCTGTCACGTTTGATATTCTGAGATCAAATTGTGAGATCGATGTAAGTCGTGCGTGAACATGGCTTTCTTTTGTAGTTAGCTATTGTTAGAGTTGGTCTAATGGTCTAATGTTATGATATTTATGTATGTAGAGTACAAGTAAGGTAAGGTAAGGCCGGTGGCCGGTCGCGGTGTGCTTGCGATCCATGTCACTGGTATCAATTGCATTTTGGTATGTGTGTCGTAATTTGTTGTGAAATCCGTGGCTGGTACTGCGGTAAGCCCTGCTGATTGTTAATTCATTAATTGTGAGTTACCGATCAAAAATCCATGAATACCCAATTGTCCAATTCCTTTTTTCTTTAACAGCGCGGTTAATTGGAGTATTTATTTGTTTTTTTTTATGATTGCCACGAAGCCACGATTAGTAAAAGTGAATGATGGTTTGATGGCGGTTAAGATTTTTAACAAGCCGATACCTATCTTTAGTTGCAATTAGCTACGCTATTTCAGCATGGCTTCTATTATCCGAATTAAATTAGCGATTAACATTGCAGTTTAGTATAATAAGTGATTCTATTCCCAATAAGGCATCATCAAAGATAGCAAAGTGATAAATTTCTTAAAAGTAATAATATAAGTGTAAGTGATGGTTGCATACTCAATAGGCTAGATTAATTTTATAATTATTTCTTAAAGACGTTCCTTCTAAAAGTTCCATTCGACACAAAGAGATAAGTTAGATTTTTGGTATTGTTGACAAATAGTGAAATGAGTGGTTCTGAATGCAAGTCGAATTGTTTTCAAGTCCATTGTAAGTGCGTACTAATTGTCGGTGTATTGTTAGTAAACACAAGCCCTGTTGTAAGACTTTTGGAATTCCAAGCCCGTAACAACAAGATTTCTTTCGGCGGTTCTATCAATGAACTACAACTACTTACAATCTTACATCTTGGTTTTAATCAAACGGGCCCATTGAGAAACTCAAAGTAGGTATAGATAAATTCAATAATTTCGATTAGAAATATTTTACAGTAAATCTAGTTGCATTGATAATGTCACCAAATAAGGGCAAACATGGCCCAAGCTCACTCTCTGAGCCACTTTTGTGAGTGACACTAAGCCAAAATGGTGGTCAGTAACCGCATTCCACAGAGCTTGAGCGAGCTTATCATTAATATGACTTTGTTTGGACATAGTCATATATTCACTGCACAGGTCATTAGGTTGATGACATGCAGATGAAAGTCGAGTCTAAGTAGTAAAAGGTTTAGTTCTTTTATGTGATCCAACATTCAAAAGTTCTTTAATTTAGTCTCACACACTTTAAATACTCCGAGAAACAGTTCTTTATAAAAGTGCATGTTAAAGACTTACTTAATTATTTCGTGTTTTGCAAAGCCGTATTGTATTCTTCTCATTCTACAGTTTAATTAATATTCTTGCTAGATATAACTCTTCATGGCCCAGAATTTGGAGTTCTTAACCAAGTGTTAGTAAATCATAGTGAGCTACTTGTTTACGGTCCACGGATTATGGAACTTCACCATCGCGAGACCGCTCTGATTCACAGAGGCAATCATTTGTAGTTCCTCAACTGTCACTTCTTATGTAAACGTCGCTTTTAATTGTTCTGTTCTGGTATGAAGTGGAGAAAATAATGAAAAAAAATGGAGTGTGTACTAGTTTACATGTGTAAGTGTCTAGTCTAGACGATATAATTTAAAAGTTTTTTTGTCGGTAGGTGTTATATGAAACTGTAACAAAGCATGTGGATGAAACCGCGGGAACGTAGGAACCAGTCATAATACATCTAAGGATAGGAAGGATAAGGATAGGTCCCATTTCTACGTGATTAAGATAAAATGGTGATGAACGAAAAGAAATAGATATCTGCAAAGTGACAGATGACACCAGACGAGTATAATTAAATGAGCACTATGTAATAAATGAACATGACGAATGTAAACAATGTTATACGTGAAAATGACTGAAGAAACCTAGAAACTTAAACAAAATTCTTCAAACAAAGAAATAAAATATACGCTGACAAGACTTTTATGGTTATTGTGAGTGTGTTGACGGTGCACTTCAATGTATCGGAAGTAATAGACACGTTGACCTTTAAGACAGTGATAACGGTTACAATCTAAGGAAGAGGGAACGCGATAAACTTGGCATTGTGTAGCGTTGTTTAACTAATTTAATTTGTTAATTTAATTTTTAATGATCACTTAATTACAATAATAATACAAGTAATTGTGGAAAGTGAGTAATGACTAGTATAGTATTACCTAGATATACATCTATAACAATTGATTCCATAATGATCATTATTGTTAATTCCATAAAGCTCAAAGTTCTTGCAACCATTATAATGCTTGGCGCCTACAAACACACTGTAGCCACACTAGCCATAGCACAAGCTACAAGGATTTAGACCATCGGTTAACAGAAACCAAGAAGCAGACAGCTCTGAAAAGAGCTATATTATTCAACGTTTTTGACCACCTCTGTTAACACAGACAGCTCTGAGAAGAGCTATTTTATTTCACGTTTTTGATATGCTCTGTTAACACAGAAAGCTCTGAAAAGAGCTATTTTGCTGAACGTTTTTGACCCTCTACGAGAGACGAAGTAACTCGCCGACGCCGCTGCCAGTATCACGCGCCGACACGGCGCACGGCGTTTGCATCTTCACGGCTCGACGGTCGCAGGAGGAAAGGACAGAGGCACGCGTTACGCAATATTTATAGCGGCGCGAAACTCAGCGCGCGGCGCTGCGGAGGCGCGTCCTCTTTGCACGGACCTCACACTCATCGACTATCTCGCTCTTTTATCGGCTATCCTTTTCTTTCCATTGTTCACGTTGTAAATAAAGTTCTGTCCTAAATAGTGTAACGCTATTGGCTATAATTTAGGCGATGTTATTGGTGTACAAATTTCTAAATTTTATTTATTTTTAATTTAATAGTTTTAATTGGTTAATGTACAGAATTAGTTGTAAGTAGCACTAGTACCAATTTTTGTATAAAAACAACCACCTCCGGCTAATAAATACATTCGTTCTACGACAACAAGTTGTTTCACTAATAACAACCGATCTCCAAAGTGGTGACCCCGAGCAAGAACAGCAAGAAGAACAAATCCCTGCTGGAAGAACGAATCCCTGCTGGAAGAAAATTAATTATTATCCAACATCAAGATGGCAAATCCCTGCCCGACGGAAGACCTAACCCACACCGTAGCGAAGACGGAAACAGCTGGCATATCCCTCACAATGCGCATTCCACCATTCTGGCGTGACCGACCACGTCTATGGTTCATTAGCTTCGAAGCAGCTACCAACGACGTGAAGAAGGGACAGGCTCAGCTCGCCCAGATGGTCATCGCACAGCTCGAACGTCAAGACATCGAGCAAATCATGGACCTCCTATACAACCCGCCGGAGACGAATCAATACGACGCAATCAAGGAACGTCTCATATCTGCCTATGAAGAGTCCGACAGCCGACAGTTCCAGAAACTACTGTCCGAGATGGAACTCGGCGATCAGAAGCCTACGCAGCTACTCCGCCGCATGCGTAACCTAGCCAGAGACAAGGTCCCTGACTCCACGTTACGACTCATGTGGACCAACCACTTACCATCACACATCAGATCCGTCCTGGCCGTCAGCGAATCATTTAGCACAAAAACTGAGCTGGAAGAACTCGCTCTCCTCGCTGACAAAATGATGGAGCAGTCCGCGTCAACTACAGAAGTCTCAGCAATACAACCATCACCAGCACAGTCCACGTCATCATCACACACCGATACACAATACCTTATCAACGAGATAAGAAAATTATCATTGGAGATCGCCGAATTAAAGTCAAGACCAGCATACAACCCCGACTACCGCCGCCGCCGTTACCCATCTCAGCAACGCACACGCAGCACGTCACGTTCACGGAATCGTGATTCATCATCACCTTCACCATTCTGCTACTACCATCGGCGCTTCAAAGAACAAGCTCGACGCTGCACACCTCCCTGCTCATTCAAAGCAACGACCTCGGAAAACTAAACCGAACGTTGGCGGAGGCGGCTACCGGCGTTCAAGAGAAATCACACCGCCTACACATCACCGATAGAAACACAAACTTATCTTTCTTAGTCGACACCGGAGCCGACATATCAGTGCTACCGAGAAGAAAAGGAGAAGTTGGAACACCGCTACCATTCAAACTGTACGCTGCGAACAACACAACTATAGCTACGTATGGCGAGAGAACACTAACTCTCGACTTCAACTTACGACGTCCGTACAAGTGGACATTTATAGTAGCTGATGTTTCAAGGCCAATCCTTGGAGCAGACTTCCTCAAACATCACCAACTCATCGTCGACTTAAAAAACGGAAGATTAATCGACGGCGTCACGAGCCTAAAAGTCAACGCCCCGGTGCGAGTGTCAGACGTACCTACCGTACGCAGCATCAATATGTCACAATCATACCACGACATATTAGCACAATATCCCGGCATAACAAGACTAACATCAATGAAATTAAACTCTAACATCAACGTGCAACATTACATCGAAACCCGTGGACCACCAGTTCATTGCCGAGCTCGACCAATCCCACCTCATCGATTCGAAACAGTGAAGAAAGAATTCGAAAATATGATTGAACAAGGACTATGCAGACCTAGCAAGAGTCCATGGTCATCACCTCTACACATCGTGCCTAAGAAAAATGGCGATATTAGAGTATGTGGTGACTATCGCCGACTCAACTCGATCACTATACCAGATCGATACCCAGTGCCACGCATCAAAGATTTCACTCACCACCTATCGGGGAAAACTATATTCTCCACGGTTGACCTCAACCGCGCTTATCAACAACTCAGTGTGCGAGAAGAAGACGTCGAGAAGACCGCTATCATCACGCCAATGGGACTATTTGAATTCCCACGTATGTGCCCCGGTTTGAAAAACGCGGGACAAACGTTTCAACGCTACATACATGAAGTACTACGAGGATTAGACTTTGTTTTCCCATTTATCGACGACTTACTACTTGCATCTGAAAACGAAACTCAACATCGAGAACATCTCCACACCGTATTAAAACGCTTAGAAGACAACGGCATTACCATCAACCCCGCTAAATGCAACCTAGGCAAACCTGAAGTACAGTTCCTAGGTTACACCGTATCAGCTGATGGAATCAAGCCGCCGCAACACAAAATCGAAGCAATCACTAATTACCCGAAACCAACGAACATCGAAGAACTAAGAAGATTCCTCGGCATGATCAACTTCTATCGTGATCACGTACCGAACGCCGCATCGAAGCAAGCACCACTAAATGCCTACCTACACAACGTCAAGAAGCGCGATAAGACTCCGATCACGTGGACCGAAGAGGCGACGCAAGCATTCGAGCAATGTAAAGCTAGCATCATAAACGCAGCTCTACTCGCTCATCCATCTCATCACGCAACACTCGCCTTATTCTGCGACGCATCAGATAACTCTGCCGGTGCCGTACTACAACAATACCTACATAATACGTGGCAACCGCTCGGATACTTTTCCAAGAAATTCAACGACGCGCAGAAGAAATACTCCACTTTCGATCGAGAGCTACTTGCAATGTACATGGCAGTCAAACATTTCCGGAAGATATTCGAAGGTCGCCATCTCATCATATTCACCGACCACAAGCCGCTTACATATGTGATGTCCAAGACTCAATCAAATTCCGAAACTCAGAGGCGAACAAGACAGTTACTATTCATCAGTGAATTTACCACCGACATTCGACACGTGAGCGGCAAAGACAACATTGTTGCCGACACCCTAAGCCGCATAGAATCCATCACATTCCCATCTGCAATCAACTACAACGACATAGCGAGTGCGCAAGACAAGGACAGCAACATTAAACAACTGTTATCACAAGAAAACGTAACTTTGAAGAAAATACCTATACCTAACAGCGACATCGAACTATACTGCGAAACATCGACCTCTTATGTACGCCCGTACATACCTAAACCATATAGAAAACAAGTATTTGACAGTGTACACAACATCAGTCATCCCGGTACACGCACGACTCGCAAACTCGTTACTCAAAAATATTTCTGGCCATCAATGAACGCAGACATCGGTTGCTGGACTCGAACCTGTATACTTTGCCAGAAAAGCAAGATACAACGACATACGCACTCGAACGTCGGATCTTTCCCGCCAACCGAGCGATTCCAACACCTACACATTGATATCGTCGGACCACTACCTACAACACCTCAAGGTCACAGGTACTTAGTAACGATGATCGACCGACTAACTAGGTGGCCCGAAGCAATACCTACCGACGAAATATCAGCTGTTAGAATCGCCGATATTGTGTACCAACACTGGATCGCCCGATTTGGATGCCCGACTACCATCACAAGTGATCAAGGTCGTCAGTTCGAGAGTCAACTATTTCAAAACCTAACTAAATTAATGGGAATCAAGAAAAATCGTACCACACCATATCATCCACAAAGCAACGGCATAATTGAACGTTGGCATCGAACACTCAAGACTGCATTACGCGCCAAACTCGCGAGCGCAAGTACATGGACCGACGTACTACCTACTGTACTACTAGGACTTCGAGCCGCGCTACACTCAGACACAGGTGTGAGTGCCGCCGAACTTACCTACGGCTACAATCTACGTCTACCTGGCGAATTTTTCACTACAAGTACCACCTGCACACCTGCTACTTTGGATTATACCTACGTTGACAACCTACGTAATATAATTCAACAAAACAAACCGCAAGTACCTACGAAGCATCACAGCAGCAATAAAAGCGTATTCGTGCATCAAGACCTACTCACGTGCAGCCACGTATTCGTAAGAACAGATGCAGTAAAAAAACCACTTCAATCACCATACGAAGGACCTTACAGAGTGTTACAACGTACTGAGAAGGTATACACAGTACAATTACCCGAGCGTCAAGCAAATATATCAATCGACCGATTGAAGCCTGCATTTATACTCACCGAAGACATTCAAGATACTTTACCTCCAACCTCCAGTACAGTTACCTTCACATTACATCAACCCAGCGTTACCAAGCAATTACCATTACCTTCAACCACCATTACCGAGAAAACCAGCAAGATTACCAAGAAAACACATGTACCGCAACCAACAGCGACGTCACATCCCGGCGATAAGAAAACTCGCTCGGGCCGTGTCGTCAAACTGCCTGTACGCATCGCTTGAGGGGGAGTACTGTAGCCACACTAGCCATAGCACAAGCTACAAGGATTTAGACCATCGGTTAACAGAAACCAAGAAGCAGACAGCTCTGAAAAGAGCTATATTATTCAACGTTTTTGACCACCTCTGTTAACACAGACAGCTCTGAGAAGAGCTATTTTATTTCACGTTTTTGATATGCTCTGTTAACACAGAAAGCTCTGAAAAGAGCTATTTTGCTGAACGTTTTTGACCCTCTACGAGAGACGAAGTAACTCGCCGACGCCGCTGCCAGTATCACGCGCCGACACGGCGCACGGCGTTTGCATCTTCACGGCTCGACGGTCGCAGGAGGAAAGGACAGAGGCACGCGTTACGCAATATTTATAGCGGCGCGAAACTCAGCGCGCGGCGCTGCGGAGGCGCGTCCTCTTTGCACGGACCTCACACTCATCGACTATCTCGCTCTTTTATCGGCTATCCTTTTCTTTCCATTGTTCACGTTGTAAATAAAGTTCTGTCCTAAATAGTGTAACGCTATTGGCTATAATTTAGGCGATGTTATTGGTGTACAAATTTCTAAATTTTATTTATTTTTAATTTAATAGTTTTAATTGGTTAATGTACAGAATTAGTTGTAAGTAGCACTAGTACCAATTTTTGTATAAAAACAACCACCTCCGGCTAATAAATACATTCGTTCTACGACAACAAGTTGTTTCACTAATAACAACCGATCTCCAAAACACCATATCGTGTTTAAGCGGATTCAATGCCTTTGTGACGTGTAAATTAGTCATGATGATTACTGAAAAGGTTATTTAACTATTGTGGGTGGATTCGGTTTGAAACGATGACGTCATCACCAAATATGGCGTCCTTGCGTCGTTAAATCTTAAAGTATATTTGCAAGTGTTTGACTTGACGGAAGAAGTAATAATTTATCAATTCTAGTCACATGTCGTCGTTTCTTTTAACTCATCCTCATTTTGACCTTGATTTTGATCTTTCCGATCTTGTTTGATTGCCGTTTGTGCTGAATCACCTGTATCAAATTGGTACTGACTACAGAGATTTAATCAATTTGGAGATACACCCTTATCTTAGAACTAAGCACATGCTTATTTATCTGAGGCATGAATTTTGTAATTGTAATCTTTCAAGAAATATTTTCTTAAATTCTCTGAGTATAATTTATATTCTGACTAGAATTTGTATTGTTTCTAAGAATAACTCCCCTTTTTCTGAGATTGTTTTAGACTAAATGCTTTTGGTGAAGGACACTAACAGTTTGGCTTTCACATTTCGCAAATAGTTGGCAAGCTTACAATTCTCTTTAACTTAAAATAAATCATCACTAGAATTAAACCACATACAACCAACCAAATGGTAAATTGCAGTAGCCGTACGTTAGGCACGATATGTCAAAAATTCATGGGTTATTGCACATATATAGTTTTCGATTGCCGATGGAAGACTGAGGAAGAATCTTCTTCTAATTCTAGGTCACTCCGGAGCAGGTCTCTTCAGAGGACCCGGTGCCCCTTACAGGTGCTGAGGGTGGCCACCGGGGTGGTTTTAGTGAGGTAAGAATCCCACACTCCCTAGTCTTTCTCCCCAAAAAGCTAGGCGCCTTTTGAAGGTTTCCCCTCGACATCGAGGTCACTAGTGAGTGATGTATCTGTTATCTGTACTTTGGTATCTGTTCCTTATAACACGATAGTCTATTACACGAATACAGCACAAAAATAACATTCCAATCAATAAAATCGGTCCGAATCTGATCTAAATATAGACGTACTATTTACAGAAATACGGACAGCGTCAAAACAGTGTATTTTTGTTACCACAGGTATATTTATAACGAGTGTAATTTCCACGAAGTTTTTTTATAAACATCCATTGTAAAATGGCTATTTTTAAGCGTATCATGAAATATTCTTGCCTTGAGTTTTAATATACTAGAACTAATTCTAATGTCCTATCGACATTGATAAAATAATATCTGGATTTGAAATGGTTCAACTAACTATGAAGACATTTTGTTTTTTTATTCGAAAATGGATAAATCCGATAAATATTTAATAGTAGATTGTGTAATATAAAGAAATATACTCATAAATATATTGATTAATTCATGAACACGACTGGCGTTGTGAAAACGCTGTTATGATTCTAGGAAAAACAGACCAGAACCATTAGAAGTATCGTGCTTTTCTCCAACAAAACAGAGACAGTTTAAAAATAGCTACAAATTTCCAAATATTGCGTGCTAAAGTAATTAATTTGGAAGACGAAATAATACAGAACATGCAAGTAAATCTCATTAATCAATCGTTAGATAAGAGAACAAAATGTAGATAAAAAGCGTTGATCGCTGAGCATAGGAGCATGAGTGCATTTGATGCACGACGTTACTGAATGCGCATTTCAAATCGATGTTAGTACTTACAAAGGAGGATAATACATATAAATCTTCGTTCATCTGATTAAAGAGGCCTAAGATGTAATGGATGAGATAAATTGAATTTTCCTAGTGAAGATCCAATAACGTAGAGGTTTATTGCAATAGATAAAAATGGAGAAGTCTTAAATGGTCAAGCATTTAACTTAATATTTGTAGTAAGTAATATTGAAAATATGCACTACAAAAATGGACATATAATTTAAAATGGATATATTTGTGTAAATAACAACGACCATAAAGTAAACTATACTCACCAGCAATACCCATAAATGGGTAACTTAAACTTAACTCTAGCGGTGAGGTAATTGCAAAAGCTTTTAAGGACCAAACACCTAATTATGAGTCACGAAGAGGATGAATATTTTCTACTTAAGTACTTAAACTAAGTGCAGGGTTCGTTGCAGCCTATGGGAAACGGATGCTTTCCAATTGAGGTGAACGGGTTTGTGAGGTATCAAGTAATAGCCAAGTTGCTAATGGCGAACTAGTTGCGTATATTTGTTTCATATCAGAGCATCGCGTGACGATTGTGAAAATTGACATTTCCCAATAGATTCTTGTTACGATAGCTTAACTTACTCATATAGCAGTCGTTACTTGAAACTACGGTGTCTATTACATATTTCGTGATTGTGGAATGGCACTAGATGACCATTCAAGTGTTAATAAATTCCAGATTAATGCTGTTTTTTGTTATTGTAATGATAATCTCCAACAAGTAATGTAGGAGATCAGGAATAGTAGATGAGCTAGTAAACCTGGTTTAAAATAAAATTCATAGGCGATTAGAGATGACAGAACGGTATGACGTAACACTTTCCAATTTCATAAATCTTCTAGTAAAGGCCTATATCGTTGGCAAACAGTTGGCGACGGTCCAAAAGCCTGGACACATAAATTGCTCGTATTTCACTCAATGCGAAATAGTACTGAGAAATAAAGTCTACTATTAATGCTTGCTATTTTAGGAGGACGGCGTCCAAATGTCTACCATACAAAGATAGTACCTACATCGCTGCAGAATTATGCTAAATCCGTTAGCATTGTGCATTAGCAGTCAATAACATGCAATATGAAATGCGTATGTAAATGAAATAACAAAGCAATTAAGTTAATGAATAAAGAAATAGCCGAAATAAAATGTTTTACGCAAGTTACGTTCTGGATCATAAATTGTTACAGGTAAAACTGTTATAGATAGCAAAAAATGAAGTAAGATAGAGGTTTAAAGACCGAAAGAATCCTAGGCAATAAGTAATTTAGATTCTAAGAAACATTAATTCTAGACCAGTGTCGATAGATGTAGTGGATTTCAAGCCATAAAACACATTTACGTAAGTGCGTCCATTCATTAATTTCAAGTGTTTATTGCACTCCTGATTTAATTACTATTGAGTCATTAAATTCGGTGTCATTAAGACTATTTTTGTTTTAAACAGCTGAGTTGAAATATGGTTGTGCTTAGAAACGTTTATGACGAACGAAATGAAACTATTTTACGAGCACGGGTGTGGTTCTTCCGTGTAAAAATAAAACGTATGTCGTAGCGGTTAGCTGTGACATATAATTGTTTTGGCTTTGTTTTATGTATAATTTACATCGAAGTATGATAGTTACCATTGAAAAGTAAGTGTTTTCAATTTTGAATTGAATTCGTAGTACAAAGGTATATAGCTAACTTCATCAGTTAAGCTTTACTATAATCAACTTTAAAGCGAAAAGTCCTTCAGCTCGTCTCAAATAAAAAACTTAAAAGAGTAAGGAAACTAAACTACATAAATGTTTAACGAAAGCAAGTATTCAAAGCATATTACGTAAATGTGTTTCTCCCGAAGCAAAATGTTTGACGCGTTTATTTTTTGCAAAGTTCGAAGTGTTAATAAAGGTGATTAACTGCTTCTGACGTCTTTGAGCCTTTTACACAGACGAGATGGCTACTGCGATGAAATGGACCCTCAAGAAAAGTTTTTATTAGTCTGATCTAAGTTAAGTAACTTACTGATTAAGAAATAACAAACTGTTAGGGGAATGCAAAAAGACACTCAGTACGCACTTGGAAGATAAATAAAATACTGCAGGGAACCTATCCAGGTGATAATGATTAATTCCGGACTAATAGTAGTGCTAGTAAAACATATGTAGAATCGAAAGAAATAGCGAAGCATAAAACTGAGAACACGACACATATTGCAAATAGTGAAACTTGTCCGAACGTTTCTAACAAAATTGGCTCCAAAAACGGTTCTTTCACGAGAAAAACATTGCAGTTGTAACAAATTACGTATGTACAAAACATGGACTGTTTTCAAGCATGTTTCAGTAAAATACTTCGTTCCATATAAAGTTGTAAGGCCATCGACCCATTGGTATTGATTGCATAGTTCTGTTTTGTAGGGCAAACGGAAACAAACAGTGTTACTTTATGGAAACCCTTTGTAGGGCATTCAAGCTTTTCTATTCATGATTCTAGGTCATTTAGGAGGTTTGTGGCCGTTCGTGATTCAATTCTTTCGTTATATTCAAAATGGTAGATGTTTATAGGCTAAACGTGTGTAAACATTCTAGCACAAATGTGTAGACATTTCGTTTTATAACTTGCTTTCGTAGTTTTTAGCTTACAACCTTTTTAGCATCGTCTTGTAATTTATAATTTTTAGGAGTCAATATAGTCGATTAAACTGTCAAACACCAAGCGGTCACCGGTGACCGCAACCTATTGTTCTTTAATTGTATCTATAATGACGGTGCTCGACGAGTTAATGCTTCTTACAATAATTCCTCTTTAGTGATTATAATAGAATTCTTGTTATACCCTTTTATTTGATCAATATAGGTAGTAGATAACCTCATTAATCTAGTTATAGGCACTAGTAGTGTATTATGTGTGGCAAGTAGCGTGTCATAACGTGCGATTCCTTTCCTTTAATTAACAAGAAACATTGTCTTCTTATTATTTAAGTTCAAAGTAATATATTCTAACATTGAATTAAAAACACGTGTCCTTCTATTTTACACTATTCAATAGATATGAGAACAAGTTTTTCTGCTTCATTTCTTTGTTTGTTATCGTCACTTTCAATAGCAGTTCCAGTATTATTTATTAGCTTTTAAATATTTTCTTCGTCACCTCCATGTGACTTAGTAGGAATGGGCATTTGGCACGTCCTAACGTTTTGAAACACGTAATGGCTACGTCTTAAAGATCAAGGTTTCTCACCTAGTTCATTGTGTTGCTTGACATTGGTATCTATAGCCACATGTATTCTGTTTGTTTTATGAATGAGTTATTGTTTCTAATTTATTTCTTGGTCCAATAGTTACTGTTGCAGTTTCAAATCTTTGGTGGCTCATGTTTCACGGTCAGCCATTGTTTAGTTCTTAGGTTTTTCCTCCAACTCAGAAGAAGTTAGAGTTTAAAAATATATGTGTATTTTAAGTATTTTGACAGTATAAGGATACGGCGATACGATATTTTTTGGTTACTACAAAGACTTGTATTCCGCTGTCCTTTTTAGTGTCTTCAAACTTTGTTGCATTTATCCTTTTACAGGTTCTTTCCCAGAATACATGAACGAGCTTCAGTTAAAACAATCTAGGTTCAGTGGCCAGCACATCATCACACTCCAATTTGTCATTGGTCTTTCGACTTTATTTCCAAACCATAGTGTTGAAAATCTAATCAAGATAAGAGTAGGTTGACCTGTTGCATGTGCAATATTACATTTTTAAATACTTACGGATAAATACGGATCTTCCTACAGTTTAAGTGCTTATTTATTGGCATGTTAAACAAGTTTTTTTGAACTAGCAAATCGAATAAACCTTCACACGTAAGTATTTGATATCACCTTGAATTTTACATGTTTGAGCACGACAAATTAATAACAGCTGATTTGGAAGCCAAATAAAAGAAGTTAATATCTAATATTTATTTTTACTACGTTATTTTGTTAGATATTCTTGGTAATAATTAGCATGATAGTATCCATATTAATTTATTAAGTTTCATTGACGTCAGGCGATTCAGATGTTTTTCTTGTTTGTTTGTAATGTAGTTGAATTAATATTCTGTTTGTCACGCTATACTTTTATTAGTATTGTACTGTGATTTGCAAATTATCCAGAAAAATTATCCATATGAAAATTTCATTTGGTGTTTTAGTTTCAATTAACTGTATTACCTAAAGATAGATATGTTATTTATTTTATTTAAAATACGAGTGTAATAAAACTAAACTAATGTATGTATAAGTATGGTAGTGGCTGGTAGGAAGTTGGGTATCCTATGGAGGGTGAGACGGTACTTCACGCCGAAACAATTGCTGAGCCTGTACCAGGCACAGGTTCGGTCCTGTATGGAGTACTGCTCTCATCTTTGGGACGGCTCGGCAAAATATCAGTTGGACGCGTTAGAGCACATTGAGAGGCGTGCCAAGAGGCTCATCGACGATGCGCTTGTGAAGGCTCGGCTTCAAAGCCTCGAGCACAGGCGTAAGGTTGCAAGCCTTTCGGTTTTCTACCGGATACATTTCGGTGAGTGTGCAGGGGAATTGCACAACTTGATTCCCCCTAGTCTTTAAAGACAATCGGCGAAGCGTCACCGATTCATGGTAGATGTTCCGCCCACACGCACGAAGCGCTTCGCTTCAAGCTTCCTTGTGCGTACTGCTAAAGAGTGGAATTCTTTGCCAGAGTCTGTATTTCCTGAAGGGTACAACCTGGGAGTCTTCAAGGCCCGAGTGAATAGGTTGCTTATGGGACGACGTGCTACATCGTAGACCGCATCATCGCTTACCACCAGGCGAGATAGTGGTCAAACGTCGCCCCATCAAATAAAAAAAAAAAAAGAGTATATAGATATAAACAAAGCAATAAGTAACTGGAGCTAAGATAAATAAAAACTAATTACAACTAAAATTAACATAATAACGAACAAATAACGAAAAATAAGGAAAGGAAAAGATTAGTTTAGTGTTTTCAGTCTTCACTAGAAGACCAGGGTACCTGTATTGTAATGTATGCTGACTACAGCATGCCACTCTATTTTACTATTCGTTTTATACTAGTTGCTATAGCTAGTTGTACACTAGTCATAACTAGAAACCATAGTAAACACACCGAGCTCAAAAATACATGTTAAAATGAACATTGCATTGAGAATGACGCAAAAACTTAGAGAAGGTCAACAACGATACGCCACGGTTAATTTACAATTATCAAGTGAAGCCGCGGGAATATACTAACTGTATGACAAACAATAAGACGATCGATATATATCGTGGTGTCACCCACGGAATATATATTCCGTGGTGTCACCTGTTTGTGGTTGCAGTTAGAATAGAACCTACGTATGTTTGATTGATCTACGTCATAATGTCACCATGTTGTGTGGTGTTCTTAGCAGACAGGCTTTCAAAATCTATGGTTTAACTCGTCGAGTACCGTCATTATAGACACAATTATAGAACAATAGGTTGGGGTCACCGGTGACCGCTTGGTGTATGACAGTTTAATCTTGCCTTGGACTGGCAATGGTGAATTTATTGCCAAAAATCTGATAGGAAAAAGAACCTTTCTTAAAGGGTGCTAATGGAATCTTAGGTCTGCTTGTCTAATAGAGAATTTGCTAGTGCTACTATCAAACTATTGGACGATACGTTTCAATTTAACAATAGTCTTGCTAGTTAGTGCCTTCTAGTATGCACAAGAAGATGTTATCATTCCAGAGATAGAATTTGTCTTAAGGGGTGCTAAGAGGATCTAAGGTCTGCTTGTTTAATAGGAAATTTGCTAGCGCTAGTTTCAAACTAATCAGGCCATCTAGTGAGCACAGAAAGATGTTATCATTCCAGATTATTTAAGTAATTTCGTAAAATTTTGAAATTCGAATGTCACAGTATTCTAAAAGTTTAATACGAGTTTATTTTACATTTAAAGTAATCGGAGATGGAACGAAACCGTGTTCGGCATCCTGATTGGTTGATTTATTGGAGCCAGCCAATCAGAGCGCGCAACGCGGTAACGTTTCGATTTCGTTTGTACGTAAAACAATCTTATGTACTAAGCCATCTGATCTAGAATTAATTTCGTTCTAGATATTTGCTTTGGTCATTACTTGATCTGAGAGGGTAATACTCTAATTAAATTAATATTATTGCAATTTCATTTATTTGTTTTATGCAAGGCCGCGTGATGAAGTAGCGATTTGAATTCTTTATCTGAAGATCGTTTGAATGATTTCTTTATCATAACACATTTTTTATTATCTTATTTTGTTTGATAATACAGTCTTTGATCTTCAGTTTCTAGGCTCGAGACGATAACAAATTGATATAATTAATATTTTTAGTTATACTTAGTTGTTAACTTAACATATATTTCTACGCTAGGGCACATACTATAATAGTAATACAAAGAAAATATTCAAAAATGAAAAAAAATATCTCGTACAAATACCACGTCAATTAGACGAAAATGCATTAAGTAGATGGCGCTGGTGTCGTTTTGCGCTTACAGTTACACCAGTTGCTTATTAACAAATCAAATCAATATTTGCTATTCAGTAAGAGTCTCCTTATCCAATCAAACTAAATCACTTTAGATTAGACACTTATGTCGCCAAACCTCTTATTTAGTGACAGCGACATAAATATAAAAGATCACAAAAACGTTGCATGTCTACCCCTCATACTTGTTAAGTCATAATGTTTGACAGAACACACAAGATTAATTAATTAATGACGATCATTAAACGCTTTCCTCACCATTACCTCACGTGCATCAAATTTGTCCGAAAATAGACAAGATAATAAGTGGGACAAGCTATTATAAACGGCTATGTCTATGGGACAGATTATTATAAGCGGGTATGTCTACGGGACTCTGGTACTATAACCGGCTATTTTTATGAGAGTTGGCTATTAATCACTTAGTTCCCTCTGCCTTCTTAATATATTGCGTGAGGAAAAACGTATTTACAGCAATGAAGAGAGAAAAGGAATAAATCTTTCTGTAAGTAAGTGTCATTGTTAAGATTAAGATCAGAACAAAATGGATAGCTTATATCTAATAAAGAGGTTTTGGATGGGAAGGAAATTAACATTTTAGTATTGGGTAGTTATTTATGTCAGAGAGAAGATGATGTAGGTGCATAAACATCGGTGTGGTAGGAATCGCCATTGAATTTAACTCCGAAAAGATAGGAGGTAGTGTAATTGTAGTAATTTGAGTGTCGCAGGTGAGTCCATTCTTTCGAGTACCCAATGACTCTCTCATTGTTTTCTGGGATCGAGTGTGTGGCTTTAGTCGGTAAGAGTTCGACATAACCTGCTGTCTGACGCTCATTGTCTAGACAAAGGGTATCCATGAGGATTTCATGGAAAAAAAGGTGCATAAACATCAGTAGGATTAACAGTAATGTACGCTAGGTACTAAAATATTCTTTTTTATACCACAACCCGACGATGGCAAAAAGACACACGATGCACCTGATGGTAAGTGGTTGGTTACCGTGGCCAATGAACGCTTGCAACACTTCTTGTAATAATTTAAAATGTGCCGGATATCTTCGTAATGCTGAATATAAGCATAGCGCTCTATTTTATCACTATTTTATTTATTATAAGAAGATATCTGTATGCACCTATGTTAGTTAACAAATAAAAGTGATTTGATTTGATTTCAAATGACATGACGAAATCTCAGTTTATGAATTTAATGCATACTTTTAGGTCAGTATAGGCTTTAAACGCGTTTAATTTTGCAACAGCAAAGCAATATTAGCCTTGAATCATAAGTACAATTTACTTGATATTGTAAAAGATAAAAGATAAGATACTGTAACAAAGATCTTAGGATAATTCTCAGTATCTTATTAGATATTTGAATAAAGATAGATATTTGAATGACAGAAGTGCAGTTGATACCAGCAGTTGGCTAGTCACGGCTGAAATGTCACTACGACTCATGCTTACACTCGTAGATTATATATTTTACGGCTCTGGTAATAAAGTTGGATATATAATTTTGTTTGTTTGCTTTGCGAAAGTAGATTGAAGACTAGATATATGGAGTTAAACCATACGTATAAGAATGGTTGATTATCAGTTGTTTTTTTCCTTTACTGTTGTAATGAAGTGAACTAATTTAGAGGAGGAGTATGGCGTAGGAAAGTAAAAGAAAGTTTATCTTTGGTACGATATGGAGTAGAACGAGTTAGAACTACTTAGTGTTATTGACTTGGTTAGCTTAGACGAGTGCGGCTTAAAGTTAATAACCTATCAAATAAAAATACAAAAATTTACTTAGCGTTAACAACACTGTATAATTAACTGTTTATAGCAGAGGTTTCTTTCAGAAACACTTCTAATTATTATAGTAATATAATAATTAGAAGTGTTATATTAGAATTGTAATTAGAAGTGTAATATAATTTATTATTTATACCACAGCTTTGGTCAAAGACCTCGTAAGATTACATAATATGTCCGAGTTCGTTCACAGTTTCTGATGTTAAGCTCGGTCTACTTTGGTAGAAGTAATCTGTAATAGAATGAGTTGTCACAGAATGAGTCACTACTCACTATTATTGACAACGGATGAAAGTGATTTTGTAACTGTTCCAATGCTGGACAAATGCTTTCTTATAGTGAAAAATAATATTTGTTGGGTACTCTACAATTGTAGAATATTGGCATGTTGCTATCTCAATTAAATATTGAACCCTTTTTTTGTTTTTTAAGGGGGGAAAATCATCGAATGACTGCTCCCGCCTGGGTGAGGCGGAAGG
The DNA here is from genome assembly GCA_038387885.1 of Spodoptera picta. Lineage (NCBI taxonomy): Eukaryota > Metazoa > Arthropoda > Insecta > Lepidoptera > Noctuidae > Spodoptera > Spodoptera picta. The sequence continues at coordinate 680,033 of JAZHFQ010000211.1, read as the reverse complement.
GAGTGTCAGACTGACTAAAAACCACCCCGTTCCTTCTCCTGCACGTCGAGCCGGAGCCCCGGATACCCGTTAGGTTCTCCGCGACAAATGTTGAACCCTTAGGTTCGATATTATGAAAGAAAGAAAAAAGAAACATTTATTACGCCACGACACACAACAACAATCATCACATTCATCACACAGTGTAACTGCTTTGCATCTGCAAAATGTGTCAAAACTGAATACGAAAGTGTACAAAAGAAGGTGGTTCATCTTAGAGAAGTAAATAATGATTACAAAACCATTGATGAATATGATGAAAAAAAATACTGTGCCTAGTTTACTTATTGACTGTACTGATTTCAGAATCTGATGAAATTTTAGCCATGAAAGGACTGAAATGACTCTCCCGCTAAATTGTGTCTGTTTAACACTGTTTTTGGAAAATTTATTATATTCTTACGACCGCCTCAATGGCTGATTGCGACTGCCGGGCAAGGTCTCTCGGGTTCGATTCCCGTTTCGGGCTAAGTATTACGGGGCTTAATAAAAATTCACAGTAGTAGCACGGAGTCTGGAATTGTGCCCGGTATATGGCAATAGGCTCACCCCTATTACATGGAACTCGTAACATAAATAGTGAAAAGTGAGTGTCATATTGTACAGTGGCATAATGTACACCTACCGCTTCGGGGATAAAAGGCGTGATGTAATGATATGTTATTTAAATTCTTTATTCAAAAAAGAAAATATCTTTCACCAACAAATTACGCAATCACGACTCCAAGATATACCTAAATACTTCTGTTCATTCAACGTAAGAGTCGCAGGCGCATCTCTTTGGACCGACGGTTATCTCATCAGTGGTAAAACTTTACGATATTATTATACTTTTGTTTTTATGGAGAAAATATTATAGTGTAACCCTAATGACCGTTTGATGTCCAATACTTAAATTCCATACGGTATCATAAACGGAACTATCAGCGCTAGAATATTTTAGACGTTGAGGTTATTATTCAGCCTAGAAACTTATGATTTTGAACTTTGATCTTTGAATTTAAATAGGATCCAGAATTCAATGAACATAATTTAGTAGCTGTATTGATATTCCCTTCATGAATGTCCCATGACCTGTTATCGTTACGCCCGAAAACTGAAAGGATATATTCATTAGTCTTTTTTTTTTTTTAAGGGGGGAACATCATCGAATTACTGCTCCCGCCTGGGTGAGGCGGAAGGGAGTGTCAGACTCTTACTGACTAAAAACCACCCCGTTCCTTCTCCTGCACGTCGAGCCGGAGTCCCGGTTACCCGTTAGGTTCTCCGCGACCGTTTTGACGGGGGGGGGAATCGTCAAAGGACTTCTCCCGCCCGGGTGAAGACAGAGAGTGTCAGAGTCTTACTGATTAAAAACTACCCCGTTCCTACTCCTGCACTTCGAACCGGAGCCCCGGTAACCCGTTAAGTTCTGCACGGCTTGAAGGATAATGTAGATAGAGATGTTTCTTAATTACGTCATACATCAAATTCAAATCACGCCTTTTATCCCCGAAGGGGTAGGCAGAGGGGCACATTATGCCACTTTAAAATGTAACACCCACTTTTCACTATTTATGTTATGAGTCCCATGTAATAGGGGGTGAGCCTATTGCCATATACCGGGTACATTTCCAGACTCCGTGCTACTACTGAGAATTTTTTTAAAAACCCAGTATTACTTTGCCCGACCCGGGAATCGAACCCGAGACCCCTTGCCCGGCAGTCGCACTTGTGACCACTCGGCCAATGAGGCAGTCAGTAGTTCAAAAATATAAGTATGATATTGGAAAAGAATGAATCTTTTCACACATCAATTGCATTTGCACTAGAATACACAAGAGAAATAGAGTACATCTGATTAATATATTGTCATTAGCACATTTATGTATGTGCATACGCCATACACATGTATGAAATAAACGCTCTAATTCCCTCATCAGTACATGCATACATACATACGATATTGTATTACTAATTCATGGATCATTAACTAAAAAAATATTGTATAGAAGCAGAACAAGGGCGTTTACAATGAATCCATGAATCATAAGTTTTAGGTTACATTGCCTGTTTTATGTAATTATAGCAATTATAGTTTTGTAAGTAGTTATTGTTACTGTTAATTATCAAAAACAAGGATTGATTAAAGACAATGGAAGGGTCATTCGTGTAGATAGGGAGTTATCTTTCCCTATTTATTAATTGAGTACATAGTAATTGTATGATTTTGATATTGATGATGTTGTCTTCCTAGACATGTTGGGTAAAGGTGACACTCTGGCTGTTGATTGTCATAAGCCGTAACAATCGATGGTTGTAGATGAAGCAAAAGCTAAATGCCACCAGAATTGAACATTATTCCATTTGGTGTTCTATTATCCAAATGTCCATCCATAATTATCCAACTAAGTGTGGGAGAGCCATGCCTCGACACGAATGGACTGAATACCTCGGCCTCACAGCGAACCGACGTGCAACAACACTTGCGTTGTGTTACGTCGTGTGAGTGAGGTTACCGGAGACCCAATTACCCCCCTTTTCAATCTCCCCATTATTCCTTAAATTCCTAATCCCCAAAAGGCCGGTAACGCACTTGTAACACCTCTGGTGTTTCGGGTATACATGGGCGGCGCCGCTTGCTTACCATCAGGTGATCCATATGCTCGTTTATTCCATTCCATAGAAAAAAAACCAATGAGACCCAATCAGAGACAAGCGTGATGTAGCAATGGGGTCTACCGTATTTTTACTCACCACATGGCGCTAGTGAACCTCTCGTTATTCATCCAATAGGGAATTAGCTAGTGTCACATCATTGGACGTCTAATGTTTGACAGCTGCTGTAATTGGACAAAAAAAAAAATCTCTTCTCACAAAAAACGGTAGCCCGCATTGGAGTCGCGGAGAACCTTGTCGCGGAGAACCTAACGGGTAACCGGGGCTCCGGCTCGACGTGCAGGAGAAGGAACGGGGTGGTTTTTAGTCAGTAAGAGTCTGACACTCCCTTCCGCCTCACCCAGGCGGGAGCAGTCATTCGATGATTTTCCCCCCTTAAAAAAAAAAAAAAAAAAAGCCCGCATTGGATCAAATATGATGATGAGAGAATTTCTTAAACAGAACAAAGTTCGAAAGGGCTTTCGAACTTTGCAACTCCACACTTAGCAGTCATGCATTGTGGCTGCAATAGGTAAGTATACTAACCAGGAGTTGTTATTAACTTTATACTATTGTGGTTATAATAATGCGTAGATATCTAGAGAGAACAGTTATCCATTGATGACTGGAAATAGCAATGAATTATGCCTACAACACAATGGTTCTCAATGGGGTCTGGTTGGATCATTGCCTGTAAGTACCACTTTAACCTAGATTTCTTATTCAATTGATCCAGACAGCTTGGGGACAATTTCTCGCCAATAAATAAGACAGGCTGAATGGATTCTCGTAAATTTCGCTTAGATAACTAATGACATAGATTTACTATTAGACTGGAATCACGTACATATTACTTTTTTTTAGTTTTTTTTTTCAATAGAATACATGAATAAAGCCATCGCATTGGTGTATTCAACATTACATGTGTTTTTGATTAAACAATATTATTGAGTTTTCATGGGAGAAAGTGCTTGTTAAAAAGGAAAATGTACTTTTAAATGCATGTTTACATATGCAAGTTTTAACACAGTGAGTGTCTAATCATGCGACCAGGAAATAATGCGCAGTTGGCACACGTAGTTATGGCAGTATGCTAATTTGTGCCAACTCGACGAATATAACGCGCAATGTGCAAATTGTATTACTAAACGTATCACACGATGTGATGTGAACGTCATATTTGTGGATAATGTTATATAGACTTAGAAGACGGCAAATTAGAGTATATTTTTCAACAACCATGCCCTTTCCGTGGGTGTCAGTCAAGAGCCGAAGGGACTTTAGGATAGGAAGGATTAATCTGAAACTTTTATACTGCGATATCTAAATATTAAGCAGATCCTCATAATATGTTGAACACATTGTTGTTCAGTAGTAACTGATACGACCAGTTGATAATGAACGAGAGTGGCTATATAGACTCTTTGGTAAAGCTATGGCTGAGGCCTGTTTTAAAACAAATATCGCACAAAAAAGCAATTTAACTAAAAATCGCGGGTTAGGTACTAACGTGAATGAAAAAGCTCTTCTAGTTTCGGACCACAGAGGGGTTCTTCCTCATGAGGAGCGTGCGCAGTCGCGGCGATGTCTACTAGTCAGGGTGTTCACATGAATAACCCGCGATTTTTAGTTAATTTAGATGTCTCACAATAGTTATTATAAAAAAGGCGTTTTGTTTCGTAAATAGTTATATTCTTGGACAGTAAATGAAGTGGTTATTTAGAAATTCTCAATTTCATTTTTCAATAATTACACATTTTTCTGGTGTCTGGCAAAACCTATTTGTATAGGGCCTTCCAAGGGGAAGTCCTATTTAAAATTACTTTTTCCTGGACAAAGTAGGTGCTGTTATTTATTATGTCGATATTTATAAATTGTTTGTAATGTGAAGTTATTTATTAAGTACCTAATTGTATAAATTACAAGTTGTATAGTTAATAAGCAGGTGATCACTGTCGACTTATGGGAAACAATGGTGTTTTCACAGGTGTAGTTTACGTCAAAACCATTTTTTTATTAAGTGTAACAACTATAGCTGGTGTTATGAAATAAGTCAGTACATAGTAATATCACAGTACGACTGCTATATATATACGTCACACACCTTAAGCAGTACCCTTAAAACTGACATAACATCACACCTATTATCCCCGAAGGGGTAGGCCGAGGTGCACATTGCGGCACTTAATGCCACTGCACAATGTAACCACTTTTCACTATTTATGTTAAAGTCCCATGTAATAGGGAGTGAGCCTATTGCCATATACCGGGCACATTTCCAGATTCTGTGGTATGCTGAGACTGAGAATGGTTTTTTTTAATTTAGCTGTACTTTTCCCGACCCTGGAATCGAACCCAAAATCCCTTGCCAGTTGCCCGGCAGTCGCACTTGCGACCAACTCGGCCAGAGAGTAAAATAACTAGTAATAATATTTCAATTATTGCATTCTATTTATTTTAATGAAATTCAGTCACATTTAAGTGGCACTAGCAATGAAAAATTCAGAGGCATCGTGTTTACCTTGACTTCATCGAGTTAGCGATCGATATACGATTGAAGAGGCTTAAATCGAGTATCGATACAATTATAAAATATGAAGGTTCTATAAACATGAAAGGTTGCGTCAAGAGGTTGCGTTTTAACAAACATAATCCAGGTTTTGTTTTTAATACTTATTGGTTCAGCTTTCGCATAATATAGCAACAGCAAAACTTTTTTATTTACAACAATTTTTATTTCTAGACTCTATAGAAGGTATAATCAGTGTCATTGGCTTCGTCTGTTTTAAAATAGTGTAAAAATTTATAATTTAAAATAAATTGATGTGTAGAAAAAGATTAATATACGACCAGCACCGGACTGTTATTCATCTCTGTGCCAAATATCATTTTAAGTTTGACACCCGAACATTCGCCTTATTAATGTCATTTACTAGCTGACTAATTTTTTTTACTAACCTATTAAACCTTCCCTGGACTCTCAAGAACATTTGAACACCAAAATTATCTAAATCGGTTCAGCCGTTTTCGAGTTTTAGAGAGACGAACGAACGAACGGAAATTCAATGTGTAGATTATTGTAGTATTTTTTTTTAAGGGGGAACATCATCGAATGACTGTTCCCGCCTGGGTGAGGCGGGAGGGAGTGTCAGACTCTTACTGAATAAAACCAACCCCGTTCCTTCTCCTGCACGTCGAGCCGGAGCCCCAGTAACCCGTTAGGTTCTCTGCGACAGATTATTGTAGTATAGATTTTAAAGACTAGTATTGTATGTTTGGACTGCCTCGTTGGCCGACTGGTCGCAAGTGCGACTGCCGAGCAAGGGGTCTCGGGTTCGATTCCCGGGTCTGGCAAAGTATTACTGGGTTTTTAAAAAATTCTCAGTAGTAGCACGGAGTCTGGAATTGTGCCCAGTATATGGCAATAGGCTCACCCCCTATTACATGGGACTCATAACATAAATTAGTGAAAAGTGGGTGTTACATTGTACAGTGGCATAATGTGCACCTCTGCCTACCCCTTCGGGATAAAAGGCGTGATGTTATGTATGTATTGTATGTTTAATTACAACAAAAATATCATAATTGTAAAACATGATTTTCATTGTACTTATAAAACTGTTTCATTTCAGTAAAACAACTTTAATTATCTATCGTTAGCTTTGTGCATCATCATTCAAGTCTTTGGTCCTCCTTCATTAGTTCTTGTCTTGGTAATCGAGTAACAGAGGGCCTAGTGTGAGTTTATTTATACGATACCGCGTTTAACTCTCTGATTGGCTGCTCCATGTTAAATAACTGATCACACTAACGTAAAAACAAACGCAATAGGTCAAGTAACCGGTGAAAAAGTAGGTAAAACAATACTTAATGTTTGTGAATTCTTCAAACAATTTCAAAGCTGAAAAAATCAAGGTTACATTACTGTGTTTTGAGTTGTTTAGTCTACGTATACCAGAAATTCATTCACATTTTTTTATTCGAGTTTTTCCCATGACCTACACAGAGGTCAATATCTTGAACTACGTACCTATAGTGATTTTTATTATCTTAATTAGTTACTAGATTTCATTTCTAAAGCTCTAATTTTTCTAGTCAATGGAAGTGAAACAAAGCGAAGGAGTATTTTTTTTCTTAAGGGGGGAAAATCATCGAATGTCTTCTCCCGCCTGGATGAGGCGGAAGGGAGTGTCAGACTTACTGAGACCCGCCCCGTAAAAACCGCCCCGTTCCTACTCCTGCACTTCGAGCTGGAGCCCCGGTAACCCGTAGGGTTCTCCGCGGTTCCGAAAGCGAGGGAGTATAAGTCTGAATCTAAAGGTGAATAAGTATTAAAATGTGTCAAGGTACCTATTAAGTTCAAAACTCGGAAACGGCTTGACCGATTTTGATAATATTTTTTTGTTGTGTTTATTATTATTGCCAGGAGAAAGTTCTTACGAAGGAGAAAGAGCGAAAAATAGTCCGAACAGCGCCAAGGAAAGACAATGGCCGTATCGTCTTTATACGGATATACCTCTAATATATGCAAATTAAAATCATATAGCTACCTACATTATACTGATTTACCATGAAGAATACTTATTTGTAAAGTTATATAACTTAATACAATTAAGTTGCGTAAGTCCAGTAAGGATCGCGTGACCACCATAAACCATTGAGTATGGACACCATTGGACACCATACACACCATAACGTAACTGACGGTGTAACTGTATCCCAACTGTCATCGAACGGAAGTGGGCGGTGTATAGAGAACACGGCACACGATATGAACCCTGTTACCTACGTATCAATGTATCACCGATACGAAACATACCATCTCGGGATTGTGTTACATGTTTTTAATTGGATGTTTTATTTGTTTGTGTCATTATTAATAAATATTAAATTAAATATGATATTGATTTTATTTGCAAATGTTTAACAGATGATCAAATAATCGTATAGGTGAATCGAACAAATATATTGCTGAAAATAATGTATAGTGACTTGACTACTTGACTACTTGACTTTATTGGTTCTTGACCTCAGATGCAGTTTCCTTATCCATTTATAGTTTTCCTTTTTAGTTTGCTTCGCCTTCGGTTTAAATTTAAACTTAATAACACAAATACGTTTAAGTTTTATGTTTAAACTGTCAAACACCAAGCGGTCACCGGTGACCGCAACCTGTTGTTCTATAATTGTGTCTATACTCGACGAGTTAAATTCACTTATTTTAGAAAAATAAGATTAATAGATAAATATTTTGTATAGACGTCGCGGCAGACTCAAAAGTAAGTCTCTTTTTGGGCCTGCCGCGACGTCGACGTCGTCCTGGCGGGACGAATTGGATATGTATGACAAGGATTGGCCGCAAAAAGCTTTACATAGAAAGGGGTGGAAGGAGGGTAGGGAGGCCTTTGCCCTGTAGTGGAACGATCATGGCTGAAAATAAATAAATAATTTTAGAAATCAATGCTAACAGTTTCTCCCAGATTCATCTAAAATGTTTAAAAATGTGAATATGTTCACTCGATGTTCACTGTTATTAACACGAAGCAACAAAACTCAAGGATAGCTTTTGAATAAACAAACATTAAGTAAACAGCTAGATAGATAAGTAAATATACTTGTACCTAGGTCAAGACGAACAATTTACCTCAATTTGCAAATTTGCAAATTAAGGAAATTGGTATTTCGTATATTCTCGTTACTGCTGTGTAGTGTTTATAAAAAGATTTCGTTCATTTGTCATATGTCCCTAATATCATTATTATATACCTCTACACGTAACTGATTATCATATTTAGGGCCGATTTTCCATCATCAGTAAATTCTTAACTTTGAATATTTGACAATTCTTCCGTACTAAAAACTGTCAAATATCAATTTTATTCTGCAGTTAAGAATTAATTGATGATTGAAAATTCTGCCGTTAATTAGGTAGATGATTTTCCCCCTTAAAAAAATGCGTCTTACTTGTACCTATGTATGAATATACTTATAGTGATGCGTGTACACAATAGTAACGATCGTAGTGATAAGAAGCGACTCACATAGAAAGTCGCTTTTACAGGCAATGTGTGATTGGAATGACATTTCTAGACTATACGAACGAGAAAGCTTTATTGGAAAGCACACATTGTACAGAATTGAATTGTTCTCTGATTTTTATATCAGTTCCCTGTTCCGTAATATCACTACTTTAAGTGCGATGTTGTTGTTGTTGTTCACGCCCTCTATCGTGTTGAAATTGACATAAGTAAACTCGACAGCTTGCTAGAGGTAAATAATTTGATAGAAATTGGAAACTTGTGTACTGCGTATGAATTATAAGTTTGTAACTGAGTATTGTGAAGCGTTTTAACCCTTTCTGAGTAGAAAGGAGAGTCAACTGTTTATTATATTCTTATTAATAGTTAATGCTCACACCTTCTCCGTGTGAGAAGAGGATTTGCAGCAGTGGCCACTTATAGGCTGTTAATGTATATATTATTCGGTGATTTTCAATTTAACCCTAAGGTTGACTGGGAGAGAATGCCATATGGCATTAATGTCCGCCTTATGTACTTACTGTTACTAGTTTTTTCATTAATGTTTAAAATATCTACATAAATTAATATTGGCTATTTATGTTCAGTCTTAACTTGATCGCCCTCCTTACTTACAGAAGTTCAATCCACACTTCTATCTTCACAGGAAAATGGCCACTAAATTATAACATATAGTTTATAGAATCGCATGAATTTAGATTTACTTATATTTCTTGCAACCATAGATAAGTCCAGTTCCTTGGAGACAGACAACAGCACTTTACAATGGAGAAAGCAGGTCATGGAAACTCACAAGGTATATGGGCAAATTAAAAAGGAACTTTATTATAATACTGTATAAGATTGATATTAGATTGATTGTTGTTCATTTGAATATTTGATTGTATTGTTTAGAGATAGTCTAACGCCTTATTGGTCGATGGCGACCTCTCGCGTCAGGGCCTAGTGCAGGCCATGATGCGGAGCGAGGGGGATTGGGATGCCGTCTCCTCCTTTTGCGAAGCAGTCATGCTAGCTAAGGAGGCGGGACGCGTGAGGCAGCGAAGCGCTGCCTCCTCGCAAGCCAGCCATCGCGAAGGACACACCGGGCGTCGGGGATCGCGGGACGATCTCCGGCCGCCGTAAGCGCGGGCCTGCAGACGGCGAGCATGAGTGGCTCCCCGTCCGACCAGAAACAGACCCGAGACGGCGTCGAGCGTTCCGCGCGCGCCTCAAAGAGCCATCAGACCACCACAGATGGGGCCCAATACGGCCGATGCCGATTCGGAGTCGCGGAGAACCTAGCGGGTAACCGGGGCTCCGACTCGACGTGCAGGAGAAGGAACGGGGTGGTTTTTAATCAGTAAGAGTTTGACACTCCCTCCCGCCTCACCCAGGCGGGACCAGGCGGGACCAGGCGGGAGCAGTCATTCGATGATTTTCCCCCCTTAAAAAAAAAAAAAACGCCTTATTGGTGGACTATTGTAGTTGAAAGGAGAGATCTTCATTAAGAGGTCCTAGGTTCGATTTCTGAGGAAGTTATAAATGTAAAACGACCACATAGCTTAGAAGTTTAATTGCTTCTCTGATGTTTTCGATTGCACGGTTAGCACGGTGGCTGGGCAACGCGTCGCGGGTTCGATTCCTGCTCGTAACAAATCTTTGTGTGTTCCACAGATTGTTGTTCCGAGTCTGGGTGTCAATGTGAACTTCTATGTTTGTAAACGCACCCACGACACAGGAGAATATCTTAGTGTGGGACAACGGTTTTTTTAAAGAGAAAGTAGATACACAATTATTGTCAACTTTAATCTAATTAGTAAGTAAAATTTTAGTTGCATCATTGAACATTAAATAAATAGCTAGGTCAGTACTTGACTTCATTAAAATCGTAACAGGACGTAATCCGTAATTATAGCAATCAAAATGTAATTTACTAATTAATAAATTAATAATGTAGCGACAGGGTTGCAAAAGTCGGTAAAAGTAACTTTATTATAATCGGATTTCTTTATATTAGTTACTAAGTGCCAACTACTTACCATTATTATTTGACCCGGTGAACTTCGTACCACCTTTCTTGAGGGGTAAAATCATCCAATGACTTCTCCCGCTTTGGGTTAGACAAGAGGGAGTGTCAGACTCTTACTGACTATAGACCACCTCGTTCATTCCTCGAAGGAGCAAGCAGAGATCTAGTATGTTATGAGAGTTATTATAAAATACTCATATAATGGGAGTCGAGCGTATTGTTATCTGTATTACCAAATATTGTTTTAATACCTACCTAATATTATTTTTCTAGTTCTTTCCAAACTAGTGAATGTTGACAATAATACAAGAACCAAAATACAATACAATCTTTATTTGTTATTCGTACAGTGCGTGACAAACAGACGCACCTTCACTTTTGTTAGTATAAATAATTACTGCATTGTATTTTAAATAGTTACTTAGGAAATGTAAAACTTATTTGAGGGAAAACGAAAATATGTATAAATAGTCGTGACATAAACTTGCGAAAAGTTGTCAAAGGTATTGACACTTCTGTCTGTCCCTTTGAGTAACAGCGTGATGTTTTGTGTTATATTATATGGAGTCAGTATGAGAAGCAATGGACAGAAATTTCAACAAAAAAGTCAACAAAAATATGTAAAAATGTGAAAAGAAAATTCATATCAAAACACATAATTCCCATATCACAAGAGCCGTATCCGAAATATAAATTAAATTATTATCTAACTAAGAGTATTTTAAATAATTGTATAAGACATAGTATTATACTATAGCTTTATATAACCAACTTCATCGTAACGGGTAAAGTATTATTTTAACCATTAAAAAAAAGACATTATAGATACTTATTTTGCAGAGTAAGAGATGAGATCGAAATATCGATTTGAGTACCAAGTTTTTTTTGACACACCGTCTAAACTAAATCACTCAATCACTTATAATAAGAACAAAGACAAATAAAATATTGAAAAATAATTAGACTTTCAATTAGACAATATCCTTTATTTTCAATTAATTCTCATTTTTTTTTAGAAATAAGTGTGGTATTTGACTCGAAAATATGTTGACGTCATAAGTTAGTTTTTCGTACAAAATTCATAGAACAATATGGTTTTTGAAGTCAAATTCAATACTTAATTTGACTAGTTGTCAAATACCGTATTGTATCTCTATCACAGTATCCATAGACGACATATCGACAATCCACATTTTGTTTATAATAAATGCACCCTTGCATCAATGTTCAACGTTCCGAAAAACAGAGGTGGTGTTACGTCAATTTGTTCCTGAGGAGTTTTAGTTTTTATGGGGCTTCCTTCCATGGCAGACGTCGTGGGAAACAGTCGGGGTAACCTTCCCTGACCTTTCTCCATTGGCACGCCGTTAACTCTATTATTAGAGACAAAAACGATTCACTAACCGACTGCCTCGTTGGCCGAGTAGTCGCAAGTGCGACTGCCGGGCTAGGGGTCTCGGGTTCGATTCCCGGGTCGGGCAAAGTATTACTGGGTTTTTTAAAATTCTCAGTAGTAGCACGGAGTCTGGAAATGTGCCCGGTATATGGCAATAGGGTCACCCCCTATTACATGGGACTCATAACAACTAGTGAAAAGTGGGTGTTACATTGTACTGTGGTAGAATGTGCACCTCTGCCTACCCCTTCGGGGATAAAAGGCGTGATGTTATGTTATGTATGTAAAAACGATTCACCAAACTGTCTCTTTAAATATGTGAAGAATTGTGGGTTAAAAAATATCTAATAGGTACTAGATATTTTTTTTAAAGAAGAAAATACAATATAAAAAAGACAATAAAGGTGTGACAGTGGAAATAATAAAAACATAAGAGTTGAAAAATTAAAACAGAAGAATTAGAAGAGAGACGCTGACAACATGTCTATGCTAAAAGGGTCACCCACTCAGTGTAAGCTAGGCATACAAGTCACCCAGCACTGATTTTCAGTGGGCACCCAAAAGACAGTTTTATAGAAATATAAAACTGATGATAAACTATAGCATGTATAGGTAACCATTCTAACTATTTCGGTGGATTCCATAAGAGCTGCTTAAGCGACTTTACATTTGTCAAAGACGGGGTAGTGCTCTTTTATAAACCTGAACTTTTATAAACTGCAATCTCCTATCCTGCCAAGCGCTAAGCGTAAAGGTGATGACCAACCTCCTTATGTGCAGAATGCATGCTGTGAACCATCACGGGCTGTTGAATAGTCATTTTTTCTGTATTTAATTCTAGAAACGAGGTCCCGATGAGTTTATAAGTCTCTGAATGAAAGAAATGGCTGGTAAACCCGTTAGTTGGTCAGTCGGACATAATTTATGAAGGGTCAGTAGAATTATTGTGCTACTAAGTTATTTATTTATTTGTCTGTGTGAATGTTGTGGCTTAGTAGTTAGTAAACGTGGTGATGCGTTAAGCCGTGTTATATTATGTTAAAAATATGGAAATTGGGGTGTTATTGTAAGCAGTTTTTAATACTGTTAACCGCTAATAAAACCGATTAACAAATTAGATTTCGTAGACAAATAATCATGTTATAAAACAAAAAAAACAAGGTATTTTTGACACAAGACTTTCTTATTCGTATGTAGTTTGGACAGATCCTAATATTTCTCGATAATCCAATAATTCTCATGGGCACGATGAGTCTAGCATGATCCCCTTAGATTTAAAGATTCTTGTCAATAATGTTATTAAAGAGAAAAAAGACACAAACAACCTAGATCTATTTTAGAATAGTAAACAACGTTTACCGTTCCAAATAACTCCAAAATAATCGACAACTGGTTAGCAGAATCAAGATAACTTTTTCAATGAATGAATTAGCATTAATTTTGGAACTCAGGGTCTTAGTTCTTGCCTAATACGGACTAGTTTAAGGTTGTTTATATTGGGCAGAGGAAGCAAGAACTTGGTTGTTAGAATTCTTATTGAATTCTGCGTCAGACGGAACCGGGTCGCACTTTCTCCGCGGTGCGGTGTGTTATGGCATGGCACTGAATGATTTAATTCGCAGCGACAAGCGTTCACGAATGACGACCCATGGATGAACCCAGTAAGCAGCTTTTTATGTGATAAAAAGTCATATGGTAGGTATTCTAAATATAAAATAATCCCGCTACGAGTAGCTACGACTTAGAGTTTGACGAAAAATTTGTCGTAATGCAATATGGACGTATTATTTATATTACATGCAAAATTACACTGAATCGAATTGGAATGAGCACCTAGCTTCACCTAATTTCACTGACGGACTGACTGACAGACTATTATTTATTTTGTATTTTTGTTGACGTTTCAAAAGTACCAAACTATGGTTTAATTGAAATAAATGCTTTGACTTTGACTTTGACTTCGAGAATTTCACTCAAAAATTAACGTTGGTTTTTACTTTCGATTTAAAAATTAACCCACTTGGGTATTAGTATCTAGGTAATTATTATAAATCCGTATCTCATCAACTCATCACATTTTTTAAATTGAAATCAGAACAAAACTTTCGCAATTTTCATTGACCCGAACGACGCATATTGGTGCAAACTATTTTTTCTTGGACAAAAAATGTTAATTCGTTTTTATTTGAATTTTTGTTTTGATTTAGGCACATGGTAGGTCACAATGTTCAAAATGCGTGTACGTGCACAAGTTCAAAGTTTATAAACTCTAATAACAGTTTGTAAACACACGACTATTCTAAACCTGCGATGTTATCGTGTTTTTCAACAATTATGAATCGCCATTGACTTGTTTATTGTATGAACCACTTGATTTACTGTTGGAAACATAATGGTAAAAAAATAATAGAAATGGCATTATAATTGATGGATGTGAACAGAAAGGCTATATAGTTCACTGACGTTATAGTTATGGTGTATAAAGACATAAGTATAGTTATCTGTTTCTGATTGATATGATCGACCGTGTTTCTGGATATTTGTTATTAGCAGTAAGTTAATAAATGACTTGCCTAATTCGAGTTTTCTATTTTTGTGAGGTATGTTATCATACAAGCTTCTCGCCTCCATGTAAAGAACAATGTCGCATTGTAAGTTAAGTCTCCGGGAATTGCTTGTCACCGTAACGTCCGGAATTAGACAATAGTTCGGTCTTCATCGCTGCACGATCATTGTTGTTTATCTACTAATCCGTACTACTGCGCTAAGTAAGTTTTAGCTATTTCAAAGAATACAAACGACCATAATAGTCAGTTCTTTTAAAAAGAGTTTAACGCGAAAAGTTTCTTAGCTGTAAAAAAATCTGGGTCTAAAAATAAAGAGAAATTGTTTTTGTATTTTTTGTAGGTTACATAATGAAAGTTGAATGTATTACGTCGTGAAAACTGCTGTGAATCCATCTGACCAGCGCGGCGTCCATTCTCCACAATGAGAATCGAATGCTGTTTGAACTTCAATCGACCTTTTTGTTCCTTTCATGCCTTTCAAAACCCATAGACGATCTCCATTGCGGTTCGTTTCAGTCGATTGAACCATTATCGGACGGCTATAGGTTAAGGAACGGATAGAATATAGCTAGAAAACAATCAAACCTATCATTTTGTGGTTCTAATTCTCATATATTACAGGTCATGGTGAATAAACTAACTGTAATATTTTTAGATTTAAACTTTTTCAATTTCAATGAAAGGCTGGCGTGGCGACCTCGTCCGAGAATTAGTAGTAATTTTGAATGGAAGTGTCTGATATAAAATTTTATCGTTTTATTAAGCAATTACTTAATTTTATCTGCTTGTTTAATTTAAACTGTTAAAGTTTGTATTTTTTGCAGTTTTGTAACGTCTACTCTGCTTAGTGTGATTTTGCAATGGAAGTTCTAGCGTTCATAAAAAAATTATTCTATTGATATCTATGTCGTGTCGTAGTAGATTCTTAGATTTTCCAAAGGATTTAAACCGGTTATCCTACGTACAAATATTTCCAAACAACAATCGTGAGCAAAATTTTTTCTCTATGAATTGCGTAGAATCTTGAGGTGTTTGTTTATTTTAATAGTGAGTGAAACTGACAAAGGCCGTAAACCATTTGGTTTATTTAGTGCTTGACAACGTACCTGGAGCATGTGACATCACGGTGACGTGCCTGTGAGGTGAGTCACGACCAGAGAGATGCAATGATGGAATGCCGGTCGTGCGGTCATGGACGCCGGGAGTTTATAAAAACTTTGTTTTAATGAATGGCAACTTTACAATTGAAGTTTAAAAATAAATCCAGTACCCAATATAAAAAAATATTTTGTAGGCCATGAATCACCTATCGGTGTAATAAAAACGGTGTTATTGCTAGCATAAAGTTTAAAACAAAGTTTCCCTTTATGGGACATTTTATAATGATTGCAATATAAATGCTGGTGTTGACATGTCTGGTTGGCGTGGGATTGTATAGGGGCAGGTAGTTGAGTAAACAGATAACGTTCCCCATTTTAACACATTAAACTTGAGTGCTCTCTACAAATAGAGCACCTGACAACCCCATGTAACAAGTGGATGGAATCATGGGCCTTTTTGTTTAGACAAGTGCTGATAATGTTTTACTAATCATTGTAAGAATGTGCTTATACATTCTTTCTGAGAAAATTGTCACTTAGTGGTATTTAATTTAATTCAAGTTATTTGAAAGTAGAAAACAATTTTCTCTCATTAAAGTCACACTTGTTTAATGACGTGGAACTAATCAGCAGATTTGTTTTATGGTGGAACTGTTAAACAAATAAAACGATAACATACCTCGGCTACGAGATGCCCACCAAACGCTTAGCAGTAGGACAAGCGTAGACGGTGATAAAGCCTCCACCTCAAGGACTGAACTCACAAGTCTCACAACACAAGAAAAACTTGTTGTCACTCTTTCGAAATACACCACTTGAACACAAATTGATGAAAACAATGTTAAATTTTTAACACGTCAGCAGTTATTTTAAATGATTTCTTCGTTTCACTTATTTGCTCTCACAAAATCAACACTATTATTGTTATAACAGGTTTTATTTACGATCGTCTAACATCACGCACTCGATCAACACACCTGTGTAATACGCTAGAGTTCCGCGGTGACTGAATACGCCGCTAGACAGAGATAGCAAGATCTAGTCAGAAAGAGATATGCAGTGACGTGGGAGGGAGGACGACCGCTAGCTTCAAGAACGCACAGTGTTCCACTTTCGAGGCAAATGTTTCGAATTATTAATAGGATTTGTTTCGTGACTTAGCACAAATGTTTAACCTGAATGTGGATAATGCGTGAGTTTTTCAGTAATTGCGCCTACTTTTTTCTCGCCACAAATCTGTGATTATACAATCATTTGCCGGGTGGAGGTTTTATGTTTACATTTGCAAGCCTCGTTAATCAGCTCGTTTCATCAATTTAGTTTTGAAGCAACGCCTTTGTTTTTGATTCTGGATTTAACTGGAAATTATTATTCTTATATTAAGTATACATTTTTATATCAAAGAAGATTCTCGTAATCAAAAAATTACATTAAAGAAATCCTAAAACATAAAAAATCAATTTGCTTAAAAATAACATATATAAAAAACATACACAGTGCAAAAAAACGCCTTTGTTTAACGCGACTAGTTTTTTTGTCTATAAATTGTGCGCATCGGCCCACTGTGCCGCCGTACCTCCTGTTACCTGGCACGGGCAACCACGGCGCCCCCCACTCCGCGCCGTACGATTCAAATTTTTAACTTCACAAGCCGGTATTAACTCTATACTCTACAGAGTTAAAACTAAACGAAACAGCCTCTAATAGTCTACTGTTCTAGATTAATTTCACAATGAACATTTTCTTAATCACTGCAGTGTACGATATAAATGAAATTGTCAAATGACTTGTAACTTGAATGTCGCAAACTTGCTTTAGTTTATAGCCGTGTTGATTTCGGATTGAATGCAACAGGTTGCATCGGTTTCGCGTCAACAGAACGCTAGAAATAGGGATAAACTAACTAAACAGTTATTTTTGAAACATTTTCGGGTATCTAAATACCTAATTTAGGTAGGTAAAGGCTAACGGCTAACTGTGGAAAGGCTAAATACTTAAAATCATAATTGAAAGTTAGTATTTATTATACTTAAATTGCCTAACCAGGTTTTATTAAAAATGAAATATGCCACTACTAATTCTTTTCTATAGTATAATCTTACCAGATCCCCAAAAGATGTTGCATAGTATTTTTTTAAACAATATACAAATAATAAATTCCAGGGCCAGCTCAGAAATGGTGCAAAAACATGAGCGAAGTAGTGTTGACTATATTAACTATTTTGGTATTTGTAATGTTGTGTAATGATATTATATTTAGGTGCTTCGTTGAAGAAAATGAATAATGAATCCTGTTTAGTAATTAGAGCCAAAGTGACCAATGGAGTGAGGTTGCCATTACAAAACACCAGGGGCAGTGTTAAATGAACCTTCCAATAACTACTTAGTAATAATATAGGTGCATTTAACAGAAAATAAGTACTATAATTCTCCAAATTACTTAATTAATTCTTGGGTAACTTTGACTACAGTTTTTAACCTAGTCTACCTAGTACCTTTGTTTATGGAATAGAAGGCAAACGAGCAGAAGGATCACCTGATGGTTAGCGATCAGCGTCGCCCATGGACACCCGCTACACCAGAGGAGTCACAGGTGCGTTGTCGGCGTTTTATAAAGCCTATAACTAAGCCTCATTACCTATAATATATTAAACTTTATCGGACACAATTCACACGTGTTATTTGGTTATTTTGTGTATTGTTAAACTTTAAATACATTTCCCACATAAATAAATACCTCTATGTCCCAATAGCTAAATCACTCTATTCAACGATAATCAATGAGCTGTCCAAAATTAAATATCTCTACTGACTGAATCTATGTAGCAATGTAACAATCGATTTTGCTCAGTGGTGACATCTATACTAAATGTGTGAAAACAAAAGTTATATTTAGAGAGACTATTCTTAATGTGTCTATTCATTATTGACAAAAGATCTACTCGGTCCAGCTCTTTCAGATGATTTCCTGTGCTTTGTTCTATGTACGGAAAGGAACAAAGTTATTTTTAACAGTAAGAGGTCATTAATATGCATTTGTTGGTTAAGTATTTACCTATTTAGGTACCTTTCTATTGAAAGCAACATAAATGGGTGTCTTCATTTCTTTAGTAACAGTAACTTGGTAATTTAAAACATTCGGAGGTTGGCCTTATCCAGTAACTAACTGTAAATTAGGATTTTTTTATGGAATAGGAGGCAAACGAGCAGACGGATCACCTGATGGTAAGCGATCAGCTCCGCCCATGGACACCCGCAACACCAGAGGAGTCACAGGTGCGTTGCCAGCCTTTTAAAAAGGAGTACGCTCTTTTCTTGAAGGAATTTGGAAACAGGTAATTAATCTCGATGACTAACACCTCACGGTGAGACCTGCTAGGCTATTACATTTCACCCGTTTGGTCAAAATTATTCTCACAATCCATTAATTGTGAGAATGTCATTACATGGCGGACCGCGATCGGGTTCACTTCGAGAGTTCAGCATTGACTTCTATTACCTAGCGGCTATTTTGTAAGAGGGCAATTCGAACTCTGATATGAATCTAGAAATATCTGAGGAATTGTTTGACCTGATACCTGCCCCATCTTTTCGCCAACGACCCTCACGACAGCATATGCACCCCCATTATATTGATGGTTGGCAGGCCACAACTGTGCGCTTCTCACGTTGCTTTCTGACTCGCACAGCAAAACTGTAGAACCATCTGTCGTCGACGGTATTTCCGAACCGATACGACCTCAGCACCTTGACGAAAAGAGCGTTTTCCTTTTTAAAAGGCCGGCAACGCATCTGTGGCTCCTCTGGTGTTGCGGGTGTCCATGGGCGGCGTTGATCGCTTACCGTGATCCGTCTGTTCACTTACCTCCTATTCCATAAAAAATGTGGTTAACGAGGCTGATTCTATTCACATTAATCCGAAGGATGACAAAGATCTTCAGGCTTCAAAGAACAAGCTGTTCGTCTCTGTCGCTATGGGAGTCACTTCTGCTGCTATTGAGGTGTTACCAACAGAAGTTCGTGTGATCAGAGTGATGCCAAAGACGCTTGCATTCATATTAGTCTAAAACAACAACTGCAATATGTTTAACTGACTGCCAAAGTTGTTCTTTGTACGAATGGTATCGATCGACACATTACTTATTCAAAATATGCGGGGTGACAAAAGGACAAGAAAAACACCATTGAAATTTTCAGTATTTCACCATCAGCTGTTCTTTCCTCGGTTCAATCAACAAGTGTCTATCTCTTATAAAACAAACAATAGCATCCATCTTGTTTACTTGAGAAATGTCAAACTTCTTTTTCATTATTTACAGATGGCAGAATACACATCCTCAAGGAAATAAAGGAACATTAATTATTAAGTTTTCATCTTACCACGTAACTGTTTGACGAGGAACTCGACTAGTTTCAAGCCGTGCTAAAGGCTCATATTCATGAGCAGCATTCCGCGAATCGCGACACAGCGACTGTCACGCTGCTCATAAAGGGAACATGTTAAAAATTATATGATAGTATCCTCTACTCAACATCAAGGGAAGAAGTTTGTGCAAATTTTTTAATATTTAAAACACACTTTACTCCTAAGACAAGGATGGATACATATTAAACTTTAGTGAAACTTGTACACGAGTGTGACGGCAGAATTGCTACCTACATAGACATAGCTAGCAGGTAGCAGTAGATTGAGGTGCGCGCCCAAAAATTCTAGTCTGACCACTGAACACATGAGACCCTTTCTTTAGTTGTTACGACATTCACCAGAATCTAGGACACGCTGTTTTAATGTTTAAATCTTGGTTTAGATTGTATAGTTTTCGTTGAGATGGTTTTAATTAGATGTCGTTCTTTTTATACCAATGACCAAAGAGTATAATAAGTATAGGAGAACCAATGACTATAATTTGTGGTTCAATATGAATAACGTTATATAGGTAATCTCTGTTTATGGACGATCTGTCATATTCTGTCAAACTGTAGATATAATTATTATAAACATGTACAGATTTTAGGTTACCGGCAAAAATAATAGACTTAGCTCCATCTTACAGAATGGTTCAATAGAAAAGTGCACGTTTTGCAATAGTACAAAACTTAGTTTTGTACGCATGAGTAAAGATGTATAAAATATTCTAACCACGGTAACATGATGTTTCGAATGCAGTTCAGCATTGCGAATGGATTTGCGCGCGCCAGCAAACGAATACCCAGTAAAGAAGTAACTGTACAATCTGTAAATAGCTAGGTTACAGGCCAGAGAAAATATACGATCAGATTTATGCCATCAAACTTTGAATGGCCAATAAAATACGACGCCTGCCGCCTAATTATTCCATTGAAGTCAATTGTCAGTTGAACGGTGTAGGGGAGAACCGAACAGTTGAGTTTGAATAACAGCTGATAGAAGTCGCTTGCGCATGATATCAACGTATTTCTCTACATATAGAAGTGGTTTACTGATAGTGTGGTGACCTGTTTGAATTCGAAACAAGGACAGTCGCAGTTTAACCGTAAGTGCCTGTGGTTCTTGTCAAAATCCTTATTGCATGGCCAAGTAAATGTATTAATTATTGGAAATAATTTGTCAATTTAGACTTTGTTACAGTGCGAATACGTTTCAGTTTCAGTGTGTTTCAGTGTATTTTTTTCGTATAATGGTAAATCATGTTTGAAGAACGGAATCGATTTGATATGGTGTTTTAAAATTTTAATTTCTGTTGTTTCGTCGCTATTTCCTTTTTACATAACATTTTGATAGTGTTGATACCTGTCTAGGTATGTACCTAGTTCTATTATTGCTTTCCTGTCGATAAGAGCGAATTTAATTTTAAACCGTAAATAATGTTTCTTCTTGGTTGAAATAATTTTATGTTCAATAATATCGATAACACGAGCGGGATTGGTATGTGCGAATGTGGGAAAATAGCAGGTAAAAGTAGGTTACCATTCGATATGTTTATTTACGTATTTAATCTAAGTAAATAAAGAGTAGATACTTACTGCAAAGAAATTGATTGTGACTTTTTTTGTACCCATTATTGAAAATTACCTAGAGACTTTTTTTCTTGTATAAAATATTTACTTACAAACTTAGATTTTACATAACATAACATAACATCATGCCTTATATCCCCGAAGGGGTAAGCAGATGTGCACATTACGGCACTTAATGCCACTGTACCTACAATGTAACACTCACTTTTCACTATCTATGTTGCGAATGTAATGTGCATTTCCAGACTCCGTGCTACTACTGAGAATTTCTTGAAAAAAAAACAGTAATACTTTGCCCGACCCGGGAATCGAGCCCAAGACCCCTTGGCTCGAGACTACTCGGCCAACGAGGCAGTCTTACTTAGATTTTAAAGTAGCTAACGTACGTAACGACCTTACCTATGTCTTTGTTTCATTTTAATAGATGCAATATGACTATTGACTAATTCTATTTCATTTTAAATTACATTTAATATTATTATTATTATACCTTCACAAAAACTATAAGTTCCCATGTATAAAGATAGGGTACCTAGCAGGTACTTAGGTACACTTAGGTTAGGTAGGTACACTTTTGTATCGAGGACAGCATAGAACATCTTCGTTACCCATTCACCTCACCTTCAGATATGAACCTATATTCAATAACCACGATACAAATAGCAACATTTAGAAGCATTTTTTACTTTTTGAACATCGCAGTTAGAGAAAAAGCAAAAAATCTTGCTGAATATTATAAATCCGAAAGAATGTGTGTAAGTTTTTCACTCATCCACGTAAAAACGGCTGAAGCGATCGGAATCGGAACAGGGATATGTTATAGTCTGGAAGGGCACAAGCTACTTTTTTAACACGAGGCGAAGCCGCAGGCGATTGCTGCGAGTTTCCATAAAATTGAAAACACGTACAAGTAGGTCATAATGGTCAATTCAAAGACTTAATAACGAAAACAACTTATGAGGTCTCTGATCTCAGGTTAAAAAACGCAAGTAACCTATCAAGTTTTTGGAACTTAATAATACTTACCTCTATGTAGTTTTGCTTTAAACTTGTTCTGGGTCTACCTTTTGTTGTTTTAAATTCTCAGTTAAAACTTTACTTTTATTATGAGGTGTGTTCATGCTAGTGGCTTATAAATAAATAATGAATTTGTAATGATAGTGATGTCAAATAATGGGTTGCAATGGAAATTATATGCGTAATTATGCAGTTCAGTAAAATGTTGCGTTCGGTGCAATGGTTTAAAGTGCAGTTGATCACGATTCTAGTTAACTGGAAATTTATTTTTCAAACCAAAGCATCAATCCTTTTAAGGCCGGTAACACACTTGTAACTGCTCTGGCGGACACCCGACAGGGTGTCGATGGGCGGTGGCGATTGCATGGGCACCATCAGTTGATTCGTCCGCTCGTTTGCCGTATCCCATAAAAAACTAGCTTTAGGATACCAGTAATTAGAAAGATTTTTCTAAATTACGTCCCTAATGTCTCTGTCCTGTTCTGTCCAGTGTCCTGAGGACTTAGTACGAGTTTGTTTTAGGTTAGAAGTAATCGAAACGATACTGCGTTCAGTGCTCCGATAGGTTAGCTCATTGGGGCCGGCCAGTCAGAGCGCCTGACGCGGTCTCGATACTATTGCCTACTTTTTAAACGTCCCGCCTCTGCATATCATAATAAAATTAGATCTGTTCAAATTGTTGTTAGTAAATAATCTAGGTAGGTAAGGACTGAAATAAGTAAATACACTGAATAAATTTTCTTATTTTTCGACAGGGCCTCATAATTTTGGAGGGTAACAATGTTTAGCACTTTGCATCGTCTATTCGAGCAATCCCTCAGAAAGCGCCCTCTGTTGACGAACTATGTAGTTTACGCTTCCTTCTACACGGCTGCGGAGTTCACACAGCAGACTGTTAACAAATATTACTTGGTAAGTAATGGTAAATAAATATAAATGATAAAGAAAGCAATAAAATAATGTTACTAAGAAAATCATCAATTTCGATATTTTTTTACATAATTCCTCCTATTCTGTTATGTATGTATGCTCTGTTATGTAGAAAAAAAGTTTTTAAATCCTACATGTGTGTAAATTGTTATAAAAATCGCAAAAGTACGTTTGGGAAAAGAAATACAGAGAAATAAAATGTCAAAAAGTATATGGCAGCGGTGGGATTCGAACCCACGCCTCCGAAGAGACTGGTGCCTTAAACCAGCGCCTTAGACCGCTCGGCCACGCTACCGTTGAAACGAATATGCGTATTTGTCAGTCACTATCTCTGTGTGATGACATCATAACATACAATGTTTAAATTTCAAAATCAACTTAATTATCATAG
The DNA here is from genome assembly GCA_038387885.1 of Spodoptera picta. Classification (NCBI taxonomy): domain Eukaryota; kingdom Metazoa; phylum Arthropoda; class Insecta; order Lepidoptera; family Noctuidae; genus Spodoptera; species Spodoptera picta. Next base: position 655,910 of record JAZHFQ010000211.1, on the reverse strand, counting down.
TAGACTTTACCCTGTATATTATTAAGTACAATATTGTTTGACGGTATTGTTTCGATGTATTTTTAGACAAAATGTCTATATGAGTCCATTATAAGTGCTTTATTTTATTTTATTTTATTTTATTTATTTATAAGCACATGTATAATTTTACAGCACAAGCCAAAACATTATACAGTTAAACAATAAAAAAAAAATGTTACTTATTTACTATTTTACACTTACGTAACAGGTATCTTATAAAAAAGGAACGATAATTATAATTACTTAAAACTAATTCATCAGTCGTCCATCTTCTCGCAAAATCTTACACATTCACGACATACATCCTTCCATCTCGCTGCAAACAAATCACACTCTGGTGCGGAAGCCAGGAAAGCATTGATCATCGTTAATGCTCGAACAAGCGGAGAATTTGCATGCCCGACTGTTCGCGTTACTGGGACAGCCAGTAAGGGGTGCCTACGTGGCCTAAGCTGATGCTTCAGAACTGGGGGCACAAACAAGCGTACCACCTGTGCCACCAGCTCCGGACAGTCAGATTGTCCTCGCAGAGTACTACAGGTAGAAATAATAAGAGAGTAATTTCGCCTCACTACCAAAGAATTAAAATTTAACATGCCCAGTAAAAACTTGGTGGGATATAAGAATGGATAGTACCTAAATAGCTTTTTGTACAGAAATCTAAGAAATGCTTTTTGCACTTTCTCCAGCAATAAAGCATAAGTACTCTCGTGAGGATTCCATACAATAGATGCTGTCTCTAGTTTGGTACGAACTAGAGCCATGTACACAAGTTTGATAGCTTTAGGATTATCAAATTCACGCATATTACGGATAACGAAACCTAATCTACGATAAGAGTCAATTGTAAGTAACCTCATATGTTCGTGAAAGTTTAGTCGAGGGTCGAAGACTACACCCAAGTCCTTTACAGTGTGGACTCGATTTATGAGCTCTGACCCCAAAAAGTATTTAACATGCAAAGGATTATGTGCTCGACTAAAGGACATTACATTACACTTGGCTGTATTAAAATGGAGTTTATTTTCATTGCTCCACTGGTACAAAGCGTCAATATCATTCTGTAAGGTATCTGCATCTGCAAAATTTTTTACCCCATAAATAAGTTTAAGATCATCAGCATACAATAAACACCTCGCATGCTTGAGACAAGATTCTAGGTCATTCACCATCAATCCAAACAGCAAAGGGCCCAAAACGGAACCCTGACTTACACCGGAGCGAGTGTGATAAGGTGGAGAAACAAAACAACCATGTCTTACATATTGTTGACGATCACGGAGGTAGTTTGAGAAAATTTTTTTATGCATAGTAAGCAGTCGCTAGTCGTGTGTAGCTAATAATATGAATGTCTATTAATATAAATAATTATATTAATAGACATTCATGCATTGTATTATCATATTCACATGAATATAAATTCATGTGAATATGATAATACAATGCATGTAACGTTAGGAAAGGTTATGGTGATATTTTAAAACAAATGAGATTCATTGCTGGTTACCTACTGACATATAACAGTCAAAATGTCAAATCAAAGCTGGTCGTAGAACACTGAAATGCGGAAAAGATATTTTATGAGGGAGATAGAACATAATTTATCGAAATTCCATCGGGTAAGGTTTTTTATGGACTAGGTAGAAGGCAAACGAGCAGACGGATCACCTGATGGTAAGCGATCAGCGCCCCTATGAACACCCGCAACACCAGAGGAGTCACAGGTGCGTTGCCGGCTTTTTTAAAGGAAAGGGAGTTTATATGAGTTTTATTAGTACACAGAAGCTTAGTCATGCTTTTAATTTACAATAAGTAATTATCTTACTTTGCAGCCAACTAAACCAGACTACAATCTTGCGTCCGGAGCTCGTGTGGTCATGGTGGGCAGTACTCTATACGCACCCAGCTTATATTTTTGGTAAGTTAAGCAACTATTTGCAACTACGTTATACCTGATATACCTGTCGCGGAGAACCTAACGGGTAACCGGGGCTCCGGCTCGACGTGCAGGAGAAGGAACGGGGTGGTTTTTAGTCAGTAAGAGTCTGACACTCCCTCCCGCCTCACCCAGGCGGGAGCAGTCATTCGATGATTTTCCCACCTTAAAAAAAATACCTGATATACCTGTGTTCCTATTATATCTATCTATGATAACATATGCACCTATCCAACTACATTGTTAATTTATTTTCTAAATATTTTTTTCAAGAGAACGTCCGCATCTTATAAAAAGTAGGGTATTAAGCGGATTGGTTCAGCCGTTCTTCAGTTTCATGTGCTTGTGGAAAGAATAGGGTAGATGCCTAATTTTTATTTTAATGTCCGCCTGGTACTTAGATTATTTTAAACCATTGGACACGTATTTTTTATTTTCTTACAGATTTCTTTCGACGATATATTGATTTGAAATGTCGCGTGACGTCACTTCTATGTACATTTTATACGTAGAAATGACAATGATGTTTTAGCCCCCACTCGTAAACTTTGATTCGTTTTATCTAGGTAAGTATTGTTTTATTATACGACAAAATAAAAAAAAATACGTGTCTAATATTTTTTCATTACCTAACTTACGGACTAATTAGACTTTTAATTTTCATACCTTGTCATCATCCCAATTGTTGGATTTGGCAATCGTATCTGCAATCTTACAGTGGGAGAGCCACGCTTCGGCACGAATGGGTCGGCTCGACCGGAGTGATACCACGGACTCACAGAAAATCGGCGCGAAACAGCACTTTCGTTGTGTTTTGCCGTGAGTGAGGTTACCAGAGGCCCAATCACCCCCCTCTACAATCTCCCCAATCCCCGAATCCCCAACAATCCTAAAATTTTTAACCCCAAAAGACCAGCGATGCTCTTGTAACGCTTTTAGTGTTTGGATGGGCAACGCCAATTGCTTCCCATCAGGTGATACATCAGATCATTTGCCAGTTTATTCCATAAAAAAATATAGCGTAGGAGCCAGTTTCCTAACACATGTGACTATAGTGTCATTAATGAATTGTTTTATTTCAGGTACAAGTTCCTGGACAAGAAGTTTGTTGGTAGAGCTGTAAAGACGGTGTTTACCAAAGTGGCCTGTGACCAGTTCATTATGACACCATTTTTACTGGCCTGCTTCTTTACAAGTAAGTCCTTTTTTCAAAAGTACCTATATCAAGGTACTCAGTCATTTTACAACCTACTGGTAATGGTAATTAGGTCTTGCAGATCCCAGTAGTGTAGGTACCCTAGACCTCGAACTCGGTACAGTGACAATTCGAACTTCACCTACATGTATACACACCCGTAATTTATTGTAGGCCGACTTATATAGTTGTGTGAAATATTTTCACAGTACTGAAAAAAATCTACCTATTATAAGGGTTGATTTTGTATGAAAAGAAATCTAATGCGGTTTACGTAGGTAATAAAAACCATCATAGACCGTGTCACAAAAATACATAGAAGAATAGAAAAACCTTTCGTGATACAAAAGGCAATATTCATAAGGTTATTTTAATTTTATCGTAAGGAAGGTATCCGGTGTACCTATCTATCTAATGTAAGTCGGCCTTCAAATAACGAAAGTTCATCGCTCTCACCTTTTCTCTGATAAATATAATTTTCAACTCGATTTGGAAAATAATACACTTGGGAGTAAAAAACGGAACCACTAGCGATATTTCTTTTTCATGCCTTGATAAATAGGTACTTACTGGCACAAGTATTTTATTAATTTTGATTATATTAATATTAATCAAACAAAACGCCCTTCCTCTCTCCTACCAATTTTAAATGTTGCTGTGCCCGGCGGCGACAGGGTCCGTAATTGTTTCTAATTGTATTTTCTAACCACCTGATGTACATTATGGATGGACCACTCGGCCAACGAGGCAGACAATTTTATAGCAAATTGAAAAACCTTTACCCAACTCGATGAGTGAAGTATCTAGGCAATATCTTGATCTTGGTAAAAATAATTGAATTAGGTATCAGTCTATTATCATCAGCATGAATAGAGTAAGTGAAATACGTAGGTACCTAATTAACATTACAAAACATAACATAACATCATGCCTTTTATCCCCGAAGGGGTAGGCAGAGGTGCACATTATGCCATGGTACAATGTAACACCAACTTTAACTATTTATGTTATGAGTCCCAGGTAATAAAGGGTGAACCTACTGCGATATACCGGGCACAATTCCAGACTCAGTGTTACTACTGAGAATTTTTCTTTAAAAACCCAGTAATAGGTACTTTGCCTGACCCGGGAATCGAACCCGAGACCCCTTGCCCGGCAGTTGCACTACGTCCATTCGGTCAACCAGGCAGTCTAATTAACATTCTCCTTTAATTTTTCAGTTCTAAGCGTTTTGGAGGGCCAGCAAGATATATTCGCAGAACTACGACACAAGTACGTAAAGACTTTAATGGCAAATCAAGTGTTCTGGCTTCCAGTGCAGTCCATTAACTTCTCCTTCATACCGTCACATCTTCGAGTGACGTACGTGGCTTCAGCTTCGTTCATCTGGATCAATGTGCTGTGTTACATCAAACGACAGCAGATCAGTGGCAATCCAAAGATTGAAGTATCAAAGTAAAATTCGATCTAGATAATGTAGACTTATAAAGTGTGCAGCAAAGTTCATTTTTGCTCGATAGCAATTCATCTGAGGGCAGATACCATTTTCCGACACCCTGACAAACTGAGGAATCAATTTTCACGTCACCATTATTCAATTTCGAAGTTAAGCATCAAGAATAGAAAAAAAAATAAAAAAATTAAGTTGCCATCAGCAATGTCAACGTGTACCCGTAGATGTGTTGGTGTCCTTTGTCAAAGATTATACAAATGAGCTGTAGTTAACAAATTACCTAATGTGCCAACCTCTACAAATATTGTAAATAATTTTACTATAGTACCTAATCGTATGTGTAATAATGGTTACACGTTTACACAATTACATTAGTAGGCATCTAACCTACTTTTACTCCAATTTTTCGATAATAAAAGTGTTAGAGTACAAAGAAATAAAATCATTTTTATATCAAAAGCTTGTTTAATATCTATTTAAATTAAGTAATTAAACATACAAATGTCGAAATCGAAAAATGTTTAATTTTTCCAATTCACTGCACCGGGCACAAGCTCCTCAATGATCGCTTTCAGACGCATATTCTCAAGAAATAAAAGGTTGCATCTGCGGATCTGAAATGTATTCAAAAAATAAAGACAGCATTACGTTTGATATTCCTTCAACAAAGCAAAAGAAGCATACAATCAATACTTGGGTACTTGTCAACTAGTCAGATTCAATATTTTTTTCAAACTGTCAAAAATGACAGTTTAGTATGAATTTTGTATGAGATTGTGTATTGTGCCGTCACATTTTTTTTAGAGTCAAACAGCATAGTACTTATTTCTTAAAAATTTGCGGGAAAAATGATAAAATTAGGTTAGTCATAAAATCAATTAATGAAAGTGTGATTATTTTTTTAAATATTTTATTGTATTGAACAGTCGAAATAATTTATTTTTGATCAAGGAAAGTACCCATTTAGCATTTAATTTGCCAAATAACGGACACATATCCAGAGTCTATACTACGAGTGTTACAGGGAATTTTCAAACCCGAAATTCAAATTAATACCATGCCAAGGGTGAAAAACGAGTTGACACCCGTCCACTGCTGAACATATGCCTCTCACGTGAGAGAGATTTGCTATACTAAGCCCACGCTTGGTGGGTTGGCTAGGTTATCGAAAGTTTGGAAAATGCTGGCTGCGTGCAAAATCGGTTGAAATATCAGACTATCTAGTAACCTATAACTACTAATACTAACGTACACTTCGGAGCAAAAAACGAGCCAATAGCGATTTTTCTTTTTAATTTCTTGATAAATAGAAGTATTTTAGTAATTGGTAACATAATTATGTCGTATGAAGAGCAATGTAGTTACCTTTGAAATGAGAGTAAAAGGATTTTTTTAAGTTATAGAGGTTTCGATAAAATGAAAAAGAAAAGACGTTAGTGGGTTCGTTTCTTTGCTCACAAGTGTAGTAGGACTTAAAACAACACCAGCGCCTCTAGCGGTGCAATACTCACGGTTTGCCTACTTACTTCATAAAGTAGAAGTGCAGCATCAGCGTCGTGTTCATTGGCCATGCAGTATTCTAGTCTTGCGTCGAACTTCATTCGCGCTCGAGTTGTGGCTTCCATCATGTCATGAAGAGACTGCTTCATGGCTGCTAACTGCTCTTTGTACCAGTTTTTCTGTTAATACAGAATTTAATTAGGCTTGTTGTATTGGTCAGGGTTTTTTGAAACAGGGAAAGTGTTATTGGACTTTTCAATTTTCACAAATGTGAGTAAGGTAGTTCAGTTCTAAATGTGACGAATTGGCCATGTAGGGGAGAAAAATTACCATAGAGGCATTGAGCTCAAAAAATAAATGGCAAAAATATTCTGCCCAACTCTTTGAGATCGAAATAATCTGATGTGTTTATTTATGGAGCATAAATAAATGTACATACTTTCTCTTTACATTTGTTCTTGAGTGCAATGTATTTTTCTCCGACAGCTATGAGTGTTTTGTGCGCATGCGTGAGATGCGCCTGGGTTGAGGTCGCGCGTTCTCGCCATTGGTCCAGGCGTTTGTCGCACAAACCGACAGCGTTGCATTGGTCTTCATACGCTTGCACCAGGATTTGGTAGCGTTTTGCTAGCTCTTCGTATCTGAAATAGGTACGAAGACAAGTATTCGGTAGATTCTAAATGGATTATCAGGCGAGGATGTCTAAAGATGTATACAGAGGCCTTAGTTCGAGTCTGATTTACGTTTCAAGTATTCGAAACGAGTACGCGCTCGGAACTCTGATTGTCCGGCGCCAATGAAGCAACCAATCAGAGCGCCGAACGCGTACCTACCTACTCGTTACGATTACTTTAAACGTAAAACAAACTAGTAGGTACCTACTAAGGCCTCTGATTCCAGATCTGGTGAATGTGCCGCTCGCGAGCCTGTCATAAACTGCCGGATAACGTTCAAATATAAAAAAATGGGTGAGGTTGATATAGGTACTAGGGAAACCTAAACCTCAGGGCCCACACAAAGCTGGCAACGAACTTGGATGTCCATGGAAGGCGCTGACCACTCACTACCTAATCCTATAAGGTAATCCGTTTGTACCTATATAAAAAAATATTGTTTGAATACGTACTGGTACTGCAGGCACACAATGCTCATGGTAGACCAGGTGTCTGTGTAGTCTTCATTGCTTTCACTTGATTTACTGTTGCTTGTGGCTGACAGGAAATAGAATAATTTAGCATTACGTAGACATTTTATTTTAACAGATGCAGTAAAGGTTGCAGTCAGAAAAGTTTGATATTGGCCAATTTGGTATAAAGGCAAGAAAGCAGATCGATTTATTACAGAGACCATACTATCATTACAAAAGATAGATATGGTTTAGTCCTCATTTCGGAGACCGAAGTGATATCAGCAGTTTGGGGACCTGCGAGGCTACTTAGTAAGATGACAATTCGAAATCTCAAAGAGAGGTCGATTTCATTCTCGCCCGTCATTGGTCGAGATTATTCTTAACTACAACCATTGACATAGCAGACCGCGATCGAGTTCGATTCGAACTTTTGATTTGAAAGTTATAGTATCTAATTATCTTAGCTGTACATTTCAATACAAAGATTCTTCTGTATAATACCACAATAGCAAAGATATTTAAAACTTACTGGTAGTATTACACTTGAAACTCTTCTCCTCTGAGTGATCACTGTCCCACCAATCGTTGACTCCGTGGGAATGTGAGTGAGACCCTCTACATTGTAACAACTTCTGCTCATACTCTTTGGACTTCCCGATACTTCTTTCTAAAGAGCCGAGAGTGTTGCGAACGTTTTGGACGCTGTTTATGAAGTTCTTGTGGTCACTGTTCGGCTGTTAACATAAAATACTAATTACGAACTACCTTTTGGCCGGGTTCCCGTGGGTAAACATTAACCTTTGTAAGTCCAGACATTAATTTATTATTGTTACAAATTTCATCCCGAACCCTTCAGTCGTTTTGAATATTAACAAGAATAGGATTTTATGTTATAATAGGAGGCAAACGAGCCGACGGATCACCTGATGGTAAGCAATCGGCGGCGCCCATGGATACCCGCAATGCAGAGTTAACTTTGTATGTAATTGTAATAAAAGTAAAAAAATAACGAGTTATAAAACCATTATCCCACTTGCCTAAAAAGTGTTTCATATAAAAACTTACCCCAAAATTGTTAATAGTAACACATTTCAAATTCCTTGGAGAAAATAAATCGTTGCATATCTTAACGCCCTGCATTATAACAATTACGTACCTATAGAATGTAAAAAAACCACGAAAAATAATAAAAAAATATGTCACAATAATCAGATCAACGTTGTCATTATAAAAACATTGTCAGTTGAATTAAAAAAACATTAACTTGTTAGTTATCTTTGGTAGTCATGGAGTAGGATCACAAAGAGTAGTTTTTGTCAATGGTACACATTGTCAAAGCCTCGAGCAAAGCACCTCCAATAAGAGCATCGCGAAAACAGTGTATCAAACTCATAGTTAGCAGGTGACAAATAAAAATAGTGTATAATTCATCAGATGGTTTATTCAACTACAACAAAAAGCATAACGTTTTAATAACTAAATCAGTCTAAAAATATTCTCCTGCGATAAAACTACAACGACTCAAATATTTCATCTAAAAGGTTAAAATATATAACTACGGTTTGTGCATTTATTGCTTATTGCATACGTTAATATTGCCTTTACGAATCAACTCGTTTTGTACTTGCACGATTGCAGTAATAAATATAACATTCTCTTCACAACAGTAAACAGATTAAAATATAACTGCACTAAAATATACAAAACAAGTAAAACTGTAAAGATATTTATTGTATTCATAAACGAAGGTCTATGACAAACATTCTTTTAAATTTCTATGTACAGAAGAAATAAAACCAATATTCCAAAGATTCTATACGAGTAACATGATTATATTTTATATTGCTAGATATTTATAAGTAGCAGAATTATAACACTGGCTACAATTTGTTACAAATTAAACTTTATGTACTTTTATGAAAAGATACACCCACAATCGTTAGTATGGGCGATATCAAGCTTGACTGTAAAAAAATGTGTTTTTAAAATGTAACAACCCTTAGCCAGACTAGATTACATTGTTATGGAAGACATTGTTCAGCCTCGAGCATCAGAAGCTTTGATATAACACAAATAAACATTGAAAACAATCGATTTAACATTATACAATAACAACAGTAACATTTTTGATTAAAAATCTATTTTTCACATAAATCTTTCGAGTAGTAACTTATCGAATATTTCGAACAGGAACTTTAGGTAACCATACAATAAATAATAGGCAAAAACTTGAGTCGATACTTAATTTTGTGATGATACAATTCGAGGTGACAAGAGATTAATTCATGTTTACGTTGGATTCGCGATCTATGCCTGAATAATAAGGTATCAACTATGCAAGTTGACTTTTAATAAAATAAAATCTATTGTATTATACAGTATACACATAAAAAAGAAACTATAAAGGTGCATAGCAACTGCTATTAACTTGTGTATGTACATAATTACAAAATGTATAAAAAATATAACATAACGTTACGCTTTTTAATTCTCGACGGGGATGGCGGGGTTGGATAGGCGAATAAATATACAATGTAACCCACTTTATTAGTTACGTTATGTACATGTACTAGGGGTGAGCCTATTAGCACTGGGTATAATTCTAGACAAAGCTGAGAAATTGCCAAAACGTCGAAAAATTACAATAGTATTTCGCCCGACCCAAGATTATTTCTAGCTCAGTAGTCACACTTGGGACCACTTGGCAAACGAGGAAGACCGAAATAAATACGAAATATCCCAATGAGACCTCATGGACTAGCTACCTCGACTTTATAGCTGCGCGAAAATAGTGAAACATGTATGACATTAATACTCGTACACGATTTGGTTATAAGTAATGCGAAACCTTTACATATTTACAATTTAACAATATTCCTTCTGTCACATAACAATGTATAATACTGTTTACACTATTGCTGTATTTAGGCACTTCAAAGTATTGGTTGCAATATGCAATTATTGCAAAAAGGCATTAATATGTATAGCTATGTAAAATAGCTGCAAAAAAGTAATTTCACATTTAGCAACATTAGAATTGTGATATAGATACGGTAGAACAATGCTACTTAAAAATTCACATTAAATAATTTGGCTCATAATGTACATTATTTTGGCAAAAATATGATTTCTCTCTGTACATCTAACAGGAAAGATATTCTTTGGTATACTGTCGATCCGAATTCGATATAATTCATTTCCATCAATCAAAAACTAGAACATTCACACAACATAACAATCTTAAAGAATATTGGTTCACAGTAACAATGCAAAAGAAATTGAGCTTTTGGAAAATTTTTACTTATGATATGACATAACTACTGAGATCCACAATCAACTGTAGATTACTTAACTTTTTTTATAATTTCACATCATTATCTGATACGATAAAATTGTTTACTTTTCATAATTATTGTAGTCATGCTTTTAGATTGGACAGTTTCTAAAAGCATGTCCCATAATTAAAATTATTATTTCTTACTGTTAGAAAGACCAAGGCCTTATAAAGTTTAGTTGAAAAACAGAACCTATAGATCCTTTAATTGAGAACTGCATTCAGATCTAATTGATGTTTCAACCTTGACAGGGTGACCTTAGTTTTTCTACCTGTCAGTTAACACTAGAAAAAACAGGATAAACACAGACTCTACTCGTCCATAATATTGAAACCAGTTTTTAAATTAGGTGCACAGCAAAATGGCTGCTTCCTTTGTAAATAAGGTCTGGTTTAAATAAAAATTTAGTAAACTACAGATGATTGTGTCTTATGCTACCGCCAACTTTTATGTTTCATCATCTTTGTATCAGACATTGCTACCTCAAAGAGAGTTGGTGATGTTCTGGAAGAGTCGCTTGCCCCACCAGGTCTCCAGGTCAAAGGGTTTGAAGTCTCTGAGCACGGGGCTGGGGGCATCGTCCTGATAGTACAGGTTGGATGGAGGTGCGGGCGACGAGCTGCCGGATTCTGAAACAATTTATGGAAATGGTTCGTAAGTAGGAGGAAATCCTAGCAGGGGATAATAATAGGCCGATGGCATGTGATGATAGTCTCAGAACCTATTCATTGCAGTCTTCTCTATACTATAGTCAGTGTGTTAAAGCTTCTTCTAATGATTATCAGTTTACTTAAATAACTAAGATTCATAGAGGCATTAGTTAAAATTCTAAAGCCGAGTTGCAACACCGAACACTGTTTGACAGTGCCAATAGTTACTTCATGGTACATTGAAATTACAATATTTTTCTTTAAAATATTTACTTTTTACGAAATAGGTAATATTCAGAGACATGAAGCATTACAAATTTTTGTAAGTTACACTGACCATAGTGCTAAACAATGATGAAATCTTCATACATTAGAGGCCACTGCTATTAAAATAAGTACTTTGAACACTACAATAGGTGATAAAGAATAATTCAAAGGTTACACGGGAAAAATAACTTTCCATAGTGGGTAATTGTATTTGCAAATCATTATTATATCATGTGATTAGATAAATCTATAAACAGACTCTGATAATGTTTTTATCAAGTTCTGTATCTATAAATCTAATATTGTAAATATGGTCAGATTTGTTTGTTTGTCATATGAAAATGTATGAGTAACTAATGTTACTTAATAAGTAGAAAGAAAAGAAATAATGAAAGAAAATAATGTAGGCAATATTAATATATTGCCTACATTATTTTCCAAAATCGTATTATAATTCTGTGACAGTAATATTTATATATTATTGTTGTAATGTTATATTACTGTTATTAAAACTTCCACAACAAATAATTCAGATATTTACGCTATTTCTAGAATATTTCTTTTCATAGCCACATCAAATGAAACTGTGATGTTTAGTTCTGCCATCAGAATCTCGGTCAATGAAAACTAATCAATTCTAATTGAGAAGGCATTCACAGAGGAATTTATGCTGCAATTGAATGTCTATGCACTGTGACTCATTAAAATAAATATGTCAGTGGTGATGATAGCTAATAATAGCTCTTATCACAATTACATAAGGCATTATATGCATCTGTAACCTTGCCTTTGCATAGAAGACTCTTTCTTTAAATTGAATAAATAAGAGATAAGATATAGTTTCACTGGGACATTAACTTGCATGTTTACTATGGACATGACTGAATTTCTGACTAATGTTCTTAACTGACTAGAAATTTTGTGAAGCAGTGTAAGTATCCCTCATAGTCATTACTATCCATTATAGTCTCTATTTTCCTATATGCTAATAATCTAAGTCTGTGACATAAGTTATCACATTTGTTTTAGCAGTTTACGAGAAAGATACACAAACATATTTATGCATGTATAATAAGTGGTAGAATTAAATAAATGGTGGTTTTATGTAAGTGTCTACTTACCATTTGTACTGGTTGGTGTTGTGGGCTCACTTTCTCCGTATGCTGTCTGTGTCCAAGCTGGAAACAGTGTTACATTCTTTACTTATTTTGTATTACATAGACTGATCAATCCCCAAACTATTACCATTACTGGTAACCGCTCTGCACTAACTCGATTATAGACCTTATTTCCAATGTTTTAGTGGCTATTTTTGTAGGAACAAATTTTGGGGATTTACATCAGGTGATTGTGTACAAGTTAAAATCATAGAACTAGATAATGAAACTATATGATTATGCAGGTTCCTTGAGTTCTTTGAGACCAAATAATTTATGGGCTGGTCCTGTTTAATGTCCTATGCACTTACAATAAGATTAAAGGCCAGCTTTTGACTAAGTTTCTGTTAGTTTTTTAGAGTTTAACTAACAGATAATTTGATGTATTATTCATATTATATAATGTGTTTAGATGTTTTTAAGCTAACAGCAATTAAATAATCGCATTATTAGGTACAGTATTAGGTGTTTTGGTTTAAGTCTATGAAATTGTTAGTAATGTTATGAAATCAAGAAAATGATATTTTATTTAAAAAGGAAGGAATAAGAAATTGATGCAAAATACTTCATAAAGTGAAATCTTTATAACTAACCAAGTCCTACAAAAGAAAAAAAATCTTTTTTAAAAATATAGTTATGTATGTATGAAAACTTACTTTCACTGATAAATCTGATAATTTCCTCATGTTGCGGCGTAATCACATGGTGCTGTATTCTTTGGTGTATTGTCTTTTTACCATTGGAATGAAAAATAGGCTTAGGCATGCTGGAACACAGACAAATCCAATAAGAATATTGTTGGAAGTTTACAGAAAGCATAAATACATTCTAAGATACGTCTGCTAATATAATATATTATAGTTTTACTGTATTTATCAAATCTTTATCAAGTTAAAATCTTCGGCCTAAGAGGTTATGTAAAAACAGTGATGAAATACCATTAAAGTTTGTAAGCTCTCAAATGCATCACTTACTTGATAATTTCTCCATTATCAGATTCTGATGACTTCCTATTGTGATCTTTACGGCTGTCCAATCTTTCTAAGTTCTGTGAGAGGCCTGCAAATGAAAATAAAGATACGATATTTTCATCTCACATGATCACTGACAAGCTCTAACTTCATTTTCAAACTAAATTATATTATAATACGATAGCTACCTCTTCGAGTTTTCGCTACAATTTTGCTGGGTCCCTTAGAAACAGTATACATTTTAAAATTCACTCAGAAATTAAAAAAATAAACGTAAAAATCACACACGAATTACGAGACCAACTTTAAACAGCAAGTTGCAATATAGATAAATAAAAAAAGATACTATTGTCAATTTGTCATTTCGATGTGCTTAAAATATGATTATGATTTTCTTTTTCTGCCGAATCTTTAAATAGTAGCTATTATGTAGAATTAATATTTTTCTGCACGATTATCTATTTTATAGAACTATGAAATTGGTTTTATTTAAAAATCAAGTAATCTTATGTGTATGCAGTAGGTTTAAAATCTTTTATATAGCAACATTCGCAGTAGTGTCATTTTGAGGTTGTAGTAGTATACTAGAATAGCACGAGATGGCGTTACTACTAACATCAAGAAAACTATTATTTTAGGAAATGGGTCTGATGGACGGGTGCCTACTGCCTTTTTTTTTTTGTTTAATGGGGGAAAATCATCGAATGACTGCTCCCGCCTGGGTGAGGCGGGAGGGAGTGTCAGACTCTTACTGACTAAAAACCACCCCGTTCCTTCTCCTGCACGTCGAGCCGGAGCCCCGGTTACCCGTTAGGTTCTCCGCGACTCCGAATCGGCATCGGCCCTGTTGGGCCCCATCTGTGGTGGTCTGATGGCTCTTTGAGGCGCGCGCGGAACGCGACGCGCCGTACGCTCGGGTCTGTTTCTGGTCGGACGGGGAGCCACCCATGCTCGCCGTCCGCAGGCCCGCGCTTACGGTGGCCGGAGATCGTCCCGCGATCCCCGTCGCCCGGTGTGTCCTTCGCGATGGCTGGGTTGCGAGGAGGCAGCGCTTCGCTGCCTCCTGCTTCGCAAAAGGAGGAGACGGCATCCCAATCCCCCTCGCTCCGCATCATGGCCTGCACTAGGCCCGGACGCGAGAGGTCACCATCGCCGATCACTTCCCTGAGGGCACGGCGGTGCTCAGCCCACGCAGGGTATTCTCCCACCGTGTGTTCCACCGTGTCCTCAGGGCGGTCCTCGTAGTGATGACACCCGGGCGTTTCCTCCCGCCCCATCAGACACAGGTACCTCCCGAAACTCCCATGTCCGGTGAGGACTTGCGTCAGGCGGTAGGTGAGGACGCCGTAGCGTCTCTCAAGCCACTCCTCAAAGAGGGGACTTACCGCTGCGATGGCAGCGAGCCCAGTGCCTACTGCCTAGGCTAGGGCTAGGCTTTCTTTTTTATTATTTTATACGTTATCATTCCAGGTACAATCATTATTTATAAAAAAAATATAAATTAATGATTAAGGTACTATAACTTGAGCCAAAATTTTATTTAGGTACCTGACTGTACCAAGTACCAAGCACCTTTAGTCATTGGCTTTTCAGTTGCTTTTCTGGTGCTTGATTTGTCTGAAGAAATTGGTGCTGTTCTTCAAAAGCCTTTATTTTAAAACGGAAATTAAAATAGAATTCAACAAACAACAAATAGATTCCGGAATTACGTTACAAACAATTAAACCCCGACACGATTCATTCACTCAGTTCTTAGGTACGTAAAGTAGAATGTTTGTCTAGGAAGCACCCTTACGTAAGGCCATATATTATGAAGGAAGCAAGCGTAGAATACAAACATGTTTCGATGTTTATTTATTGAAACGGTTAACACTCGATCAATCGCGAGTGAAGGAAGTTGGGTAGACATGCATGAAAATTAATAATGGCTTCCGTTGGCTATTTAGTTAGAACTGTGTTTAAAGAAAGAAGTAAGGTTTAAAACTAGTAAACAAACGGTCGTTGAATTCATTGTTACCTAGTTTTGTTAGCAAGTTTGAGAACTTCGTACTGTTTTTGTAACCTAAGTATAAAATAGATGTATTAACAATAATCTAAACACATTAGCCTGAGTAAATATGCATGTTATTTCTATCCTATTACCCGAATCTCTATCGGGAAATCGAATCCGAGAACCCTAACTTGGCAGTCGCAATACGAGCACTCGAGACTCGACCAATGACGTAATCGTAATGGTAATAGTAGGTCCATAGATATATCAAAAATGTCTTTAATAGGTAATTAGGATGATGACAGGGTGTGAAAATTTAAAACCTAATTAGTCCGTAATGAAAAAACATTCGACACGTATTTTTTTATTTTGTCGTATATTAAAACAATACATATCTACTTAGATAAAACGAATCAAAGTTTAGGAGTGCTAAAACGTCATTTCTACGTATAAAATATACGTACATAGAAGTGACGTCACGCGACATTTCAAATCAATATATCGTCGAAAGTATTCGTTTCTGTAAGAAAATAAAATATACGTGTCTAATGATTTAAAATAAGTAATCTACCGGACGGACATTTCAATAAAAATTAGGCATCTACAGTATGAGTACTTCTATGAGTACTTCGGTCTTTTTGTAAATACGCTTTCTTTCCTACACGCGTAGTAGGTAAGTAGGTAGGTAATTTTTTTATGAGTGAAAACCATTCAATGACTTTTCTCGCCTTGGATGAGGCGAGAGGGAGTGTCAGACTCTTAGGTACTGACTAAAAAGCACCCGTTCCTACTCCTGCAGTTCGAGCCGGAACCCCGGCAACCCGTTAAGTCGTACGCGGCTCCCCATCGGGCATCAGGCCTACTGAACCCCATCTGAGGTGGTTTGATGGCTCCACTGTGGATGGCTCCGTGGGGCGCGGTAGTACTTAAATACTATCGTGACTCCCTGGAGAGAAGACTTGTAAAGTTGTAATTAACATTGTAAACGAAAACAAACTGACATACACGTGATCTGAATAATACAATACATGTTTGTATGCAGGTAAGTACGTTCGTACAGTAATCTAGACTTTCACCAAAACTTTCTCTTTGTAAGTTAAGTGATTGCAATTGTGTCTGTGTGTCGTACTGAGAGCTTATCTTCATTAACTGACTTAAAAAAAGGTAGAATGATTTGAGTTTTACTTATATCGAGTGACCTCCATAATATTGGGTTGTATTTTTTATTTTTTTAATTCTCAGTCTTGGAGCAGGCCAGTGATCTTGTAGATAATATTGATGAAATTGTGTGAAGTCTGGAATCGTGTTTGGCTGCAAATTGGTGGTAGGTTGACAAACATTATAACCATTTTTACCAAGACAGTTACTCATGTCCCTGGGACGCGCCGGACTTCAGTGTTCCGGTGTTTTCATGGTTGTATCTACTGTAGATCCTGGTTTACACGAGTTGCAGCGGTTTTGAGAGATTGTGGCGGGCTTGTCCCATTTAAAAAAAATAAAAATATTATAACCATAGATCTGTATTTAATGTATATATTTCTGTGGTTATAACCATAATTGGCGATACTTCTAGCAACTGAAATTAATTGTTTTTTTTTACTTGAGTACCTACACTTACTTATTATATCTAGACATAATGTATGTAGGTACCTAGTTATGTGTTTTTTGTGTACAGTACCAGGCCCCGAAGGATCGACAATTTCTACTACACAGACATCACCGGCTTCGATTCCTGCACAGAGCAAATTTTTGTGTGATCTACAAATTTTGTTTCGGGTCTGGGTGTCATGTGTATGTTGAACTTGTATGTTTGTAAATGCACCCACGATACAGGAGACAATGCTAGTGTGGTGTAACTATAAGAAAAAGAAACATTCCAAAAATTTCGCTAGTGTTGCGACTCAAGAGTACGAAATTTCACAATACTAATGTCGATCGATCGGAATTGGATTCAAGAGTAAGCCCCATGGTCGTGCATCCAGTTTCAGGACATTCTACAAAATGCACTAGGCTAAGTTGTGATTACTGATTGTTATACCTACATATATTCAAACTATGTATTTGCATGCTCTTATCGCCGTTACACAAATGTAGCCGTTGTGCCCTAGTTCCTGCCGATATGATGCTAACTGCCTCATGTGGCGGATTTAACGATGTTTTAATATGCCCATGATGGCGAGTGACTGTTAGCTGTTAGGGGGCCATGTACGATTGCTAGTACATAGGTAGGTACTTATGTAGGTAATGGTTTGGTGTACGTTTCGATTTTAAAATAGGTAGTCACCTTTATAATAATAGTAAGGAAGGGTTGTGCTCATGTGCCATCGATATCTAAAAGCCTTTCTTCCTGCATTCTACCTCCTTGACGGTGAGAAGAGACAACTAATAAGTGAGTGATTGTAAAATGCAACATCTCACATCTGCTTTTAACAAATAAACACCAAAAAGACGCTATGGTGATGGTAGCTACCAATATTATCAAACAGTCAATAAACCTAAGCACGCTGCTCATGTGTTATGCGCTTGCCACACACTCGCCGAGTGGTATGGGCAGTAACGAGGGAAGGAGAGTCTTAGTGTGGGAGAGCCATGCTTCGGCACGAATGGGCCGGCTCGACCGGAGTGATACCACGGCCTCACAGAAAATCGACGTGAAACAACGCTTGCGTTGTGTTTCGTCGTGTGAGTGAGGTTACCGGAGGCCCAGTTACCCTTCTCCCTAGTCTCCCGAATCACCGAATCCTGGAGGCCGATCCCCGAATCCCGATAAAAAAGAAGGCAGAGACATAGTGTGGCAACCAGTGGCAACATTAGTCGTCATGCCACACGTCATGCTCCTCGTCCTGCCCACTGCTCCCTCTTTTGTCGGTTTTTGCGCGCGAGCCAAAGGACCGGCAATAAGAGGAGGCAACGAGGACCGGCATGACAATAGGAACGTCGCAATTAATTGCACGAGTTGAACAGTGTGTGGACTGTGGACAGAGAGGGCGGCAAATCACGGCAGGCGCAAGGAGCATAGTCTGGCAGGCGCATAAGAGTCCCGATGTATCGTGAAAGTGATCGAGATGTTTTCAGTTATATATATACATGAGTAGACTGTTACCTAAATTTTATCTAGTTACCTAAATTCAATTAATTTAACAAAATATGCATGTGTCTAAGTGCTAAATTAGTACCTACACGTAATCTAGAAATGGGTCACATTTATGGTAATATAATCAGTAACTCATTACAGTTCATTCTGTTATCAGGAGTGTTGGTACAAATGTAATCAGGGCATAATTTAAGTCATTGACATACATTTCAATGTATGCATAATAACCTATTCGTAAACATAATGTTATGTCTGTTCTGTAAATATAGAGGTATTACATTTACTTATCTAATAAGTGTATCTGGAATTGTGCCCGGTATATGGCAATAGGCTCACCCCCTATTACATGGGACTCATAACATAAATAGTGAAAAGTGGGTGTTACATTGTAGTGGCATAGAGTGCACCTCTGCCTGCCCCTTCGGGGATAAAAGGCGTGATGTTATGTTATGTTATGTTATCTAATAACTACCTACTCTTCCGCGGTTTCATCCGCTCTGTTCGGCACTTATTTATCATAGTGTGATGTTTCATAGCCTATAATACATTGACTATTCAACACAGAATGAATTATTCAATTTGAACTAGCAGTTCCGGAGATATGTACCTAAGCGCGTTCAAACAAACAAGCAAACAAAAACAACAAAGTCTTCAGTAAAATATATTTAAAAAAAGTATTAGTATAAGATAAAGCTATGCTATATGCATAATATATGTGACTGTGTTATTATTAACGTCTTTTTTTAAGGAGGGAAAATCATCGAATGACTGCTCCCGCCTGGGTAAGGCGGGAGGGAGTGTCAGACTCTTACTAACTAAAAACCACCCCGTTCCTTCTCCTGCACGTCGAGCCGGAGCCCCGGTTACCCGTTAGGTTCTCCGCGACTCAGAATCGGCATCGGTCCTATTGGGCCCCATTTGTGGTGGATTATTAACATCTAAGTTTATTCGGTATTTCATCTCAGAGGGAGTCAGCTGGACAATATTGTATACAACTGCTCAACAAGCAGTACAAACCTGTTAGCAATTAAATTTATTTAACAGTAACTAACTTGAACTGACTAGACTGCCTCGTTGGCCGAGTGGTCGCGAGTGCGACTACCGGGCAAGGGGTCTCGGGTTCGATTCCCGGGTCGGGCAAAGTATTACTGGGTTTTTAAAAAATTCTCAGTAATAGCACGGAGTCTGGAAATGTGCCCGGTATATGGCAATAGGCTCACCCCCTATTACATGGGACTCATAACATAAATAGTGAAAAGTGGGTGTTACTTCTGTGTGCACCTCTGCCTACCCTTTCGGGGATAAAAGGCGTGATGTTATGTAACTAACTTGAAATAAAACTGCAATTATAGGTACTTAGAGGTAGATCTTACTTTTAATCACTAAGCAAATTGCAGTAAGCTCAATATTTCTTTAAAGTCGTCACTAGAACGACTACGAAACCAGTTTTGCACTCACACAGGTATTTTGAAGATACCTGACTGTACGAACTAAGAAAATAAATATTAAAATACAAGTTCTTGTATGTCAGAGTTCTACGAACTTAAATCTAGTCGACTAGGTCTTAAGATTATTATTGCGATTACGATATATTAAGTATTAAATGCTCTTGAGAACAAAGAAACGGCTCGGCTCGGCTTGCTGTGTGTGATTTTCTTTTTTATTTAATTTCTGATACATAATATAACATCACGCCTTTTATCCCCGAAGGGGTAGGCAGAGGTGCACACAGAAGTAACAACACCCACTTTTCACTTGTCCCATGTAATTAATGGTTTTTTATTAATTGGTAACATAGGTAGTATATAACGCCTGATGTAATTGGCAATTTTGTTACCTTTAAAATATAAGAGCATTTTGTTGTAATAGGGAATATTTTTTTTTACGTTATAGAGGGTTTGATAACATGAAAAAATCGCTAGTGGCTCCGTTTTTGCTCCCAAGTGTTTAATACAAAATGTTTGTCCTTCGATCGGTTTCGATTACACTATTATCAAAATCTCCAGAAAGACTAGTCCGACAGTACTTAACCTTTAACTACTGACGTGGGTGTCTCATAGACGGCGTGTTCACGAATATAAGAATTTTCCAAAAAAATGTCCAAATAATTGTATTGTAACTAAGATTGTAACATATATTTTTTTATGTTATGCGAAATATTTATATTTTAAATTTATAGAATTTGAATCAAAAACCGCTGATTTCATTCGAAAATGTTGTTTTTTTTTTGCACTTCCTTAATAGAATTATAATGGGCTTTTTTTATGGAATAGGAGGCAAACGAGCAGACGGATCACCTGATGGTAAGCGATCAACGCCGCCCATGGACACCCGCAACACCAGAGGAGTCACAGGTGCGTTGCCGGCCCTTTAAAAAGGAATACGCTCTTCTCTTGAAGGTTTTGATGGTCGTATCGGTTCGGAAATACCGCCGACGACAGATCATTCCACAGTTTTGCTGTGCGAGGCAGGAAGCTACGAAGCTGATCAGAATACAAGTAAATATTGTGCAAATCAGTAAATACAAGTAATCCATTTCGATTATTTATTAAGGTGTTTGACGTACGTCGCGTCACCGTTTATGGTATGAGTAAACCACGTCAGGACTTGAAGGTTAAAGGTCGTTACAGACTTTATATGGTTCAATAGTTTCCGTGACAAGAGTTTAACCCTTGCAAGGTGATAAAGCACACAAATGAAGCTGACGATGAAACGTTATTGTAACAACAGCTTAGGTAACTAGATCTGTCTCCTTAGCCTTCTGACATCTCCAAACAAAAGAAAAACAGTGCACAGTCCCAGAAGAAAATGACAAGTTGTCGACGATCGTTGTTGAGAATATTTAAAACGAGCTCGTCTGTGCAGAATATGATTCCTGTTTTATTCGATGGGAGCATTAACTCGGGAAAGAAGTATCCTATCACATAGGTCAGCCCGTACTCTGCCGGTATACCAAATTTTATCAAATAAATCGTTAAGTACTTTCAGCTTGATTGACGGAAAAACATGCAAACAGTCAGTCAACAAAGAATATTTCATATTTATAGATAATATTAGTTGATTGTATAAGTAGCAGTGCAAAAGGCCGTGTATCTGTATTGGGTTATTTGTTTAAAAAGACCCATAGATAAAAAAGACCTACGACGATGCGTGTATGCGTGTACTCAATTTAATTTGCTAATTGTTTATGTGATTAGAGTTAGTGCTGTTTTAGTACAATCTTGGCACTTAACCTCCAATTTATCTAAGCAACACATTCGCTGATATAATGGCCTGGTGGTACAGTTCTGCTAATAAGAAAACAGTTTAACATAGATACATGGCCCACGACAATCAGCTGGACACAGCTGGACGGCAGCTTCTTCTGCGGTAGTGTGGGAGAGCCATAGCCTCGGCACGAGTGCCTTTAATGGTACGGTTCGACCGGAGTGAAACCACGGCCTCATAGAAAACCGACGTGCAACAATACTTGCGTTGTGTTTCGTCGTGTGAGTGAAGTTACCGGAGGCCCAATTAGGTACTAATTCTAATGCCCAAAAGGCCGCCAACGAACTTGTAACGAATTTAATAAAATCTTCATCACGCTTCTTATCGGCAAATAGATTCGAGACCGCAGTTTAAAGGTCCAATTTTATCATAGACCGCTATATCTAGGTACGTACTTAGTGGTGACAAAGTATTCAACTTACCGTTTATTCCATAAAAATGCACTAGGTACAAAAAAGATAAAATCTTAACCTTTGTTGCAGCGGTAGAAGTGAACAATGGCGTAGTGTTTCGCACCATAACTACACCGTGCCACAGCTAACGGGATTGAAGTCAAATGAGGTCAGTTAATATCACAACTCTGTACCAACGGGTCGGATGCATCTAGAGGCCAAACTTATTAATATTATCATCAGTTACATCAAGGAGCTCTTAATAGGAGTATATTATACAAGAATGGGTACTTTTATATCTTTAGTGGCAATCAGAATAAAGAATGATGAAGATAAATCACAATTTTAAAAGATTTTGTAAAGCGACGAGACAATGTAACATATCATATAATAAGCTCTTTTTTTAATTAAAGTTAATCTGGTCATTCATATTATGAGTGACCAGATTAATATATATACATAACATCACGCCTTTTACCCCCGAAGGGGTAGGCAGAGGTGCACATTCTACCACAGTACAATGTAACACCCACTTTTCACTAGTTGTTATGAGTCCCATGTAATAGGGGGTGAGCCTATTGATAATTTTGATTAATATATATCATGTATGTAATTTGTAATATAATTATATTCATATTAGTATATTATCTCGGTACTGAGGAAACTTCAGGGACCAGGTTCAAAGTATTTTGCAATAACAACACGTGATTAATAATAGCACGTGATTAATAAAGAGTGTTATCAACTGTTCCTAGCCGATTAAGAACTTGAGAACAAACTCCATAGAGGTAGATAGCAGAACAACTTACTACCTTTAAACAATGATAGAACAGAAGAACATTCTTTGGAGTTTTATTATGACGGGAGCAAGTAATTCATTAACTCACTACAAAGACCAAGCCGAGAGTATTTCCAAATGTGTTTAGTAGAGAGAGAAACTGTACAATTAAATCTTCAGGATCATTTATAGGAAGTCAAGTACCTACCTACCTAAAGGTATGTAGTGGTTGATTGAAATATAGAACATCGACAATGGATTTGCAATTTCTTGATGAAGAACAATCATCACAGGATCGTGCCATATAAATAAACAAGTTTATTGTATCAAAAATAAGTAATAATAATAATAAAAGCCCGCAGGACACCTTGAGGCGAGGTGACGGGCATTAGCGATCCCGCGGGCTACCATCATACCGAGTGCTCCAGGGAGAAGTCACCGTTCCTTCTTCTCCGGCTTGCCTTGAATTGGCTGGCTGGAGTGAACAATGACAAGGAACAGGTCTCCCACCTCTGGCTTGCCTTCATTGGCCGTCCAGAGTGGAGTCGCGAGAGCAGTGATCCTGCTCGGAGGGTAAGAAACTATTCGTAAGTCGCGAGTGGGCCAGGGATGCAGGAGGCTTCGGCTGGAGCAGATGATCTGAGTAGAAAGCGGTGGTAGTTTATTAACCCTTCAGCCACTCACATTCTCGTTGCCCCTATGTTGCTATATCTAGCAACCATTCCCGGGGCCCGGTCAGTGAGTTGGCGAGTCTCCGCCTGCCATTTTTACGTGTAAAAATTACATTGTTTCGGCAGGTGCCATAGTCATCCATAGTTCCCAATTTACCAGTCCACAGCAACCCATCCATAGCCCTACCATTTTTTTTCCATTATTCACAATAGTCTTACACTAACCGGGGACTGTCCTTGGGTGCATTTCCATAGTGCATACAGGGATAGTCGCCGGTTTGTGTCTCCATTACATTTAGATTAAAGTTGTCTAAAGGGCCTCTGCGCAGTTGGCTTCGGCCCCTCGTACGCCTCCCAAATGACCGGGACCCTGTGGTCCCGTGAATGGTAAAGACATACATAATAATAATAAGCCCGCAGGGCACCTTGAGGCGAGGTGACGGGCATTAGCGATCCCGCGGGCTACCATCATCCCGAGTGCTCCAGGGAGAAGTCACCGTACCTTCTTCTCCGGCTTGCCTTAATTGGCTGGCTGGAGTGAACGATGACAAGGAACAGGTCTCCCACCTCTGGCTTGCCTTCATTGGCCGTCCAGAGTGGAGTCGCGAGAGCAGTGATCCTGCTCGGAGGGTAAGAAACTATTCGTAAGTCGCGAGTGGGCCAGGGATGCAGGAGGCTTCGGCTGGAGCAGATGATCTGAGTAGAAAGCGGTGGTAGTTTCTTAACCCTTCAGCCACTCACATTCTCGTGGCCCCTTTGTTGCTATATCTAGCAACCATTTCCGGGGCCCGGTCGGTGAGTTGGCGGGTCTCCGCCTGCCATTTTTACGTGTAATAATTACATTGTTTCGGCAGGTGCCATAGTCATCCATAGTTCCCAATTTCGCAGTCCACGGCAACCCATCCATATCCCTACCTTTTTTCCATTATTCTCAATAGTTCTACACTAACCGGGGACTGTCCTTGGGTGCATTTCCATAGTGCATACAGGGACAGTCGCCGGTTTATGTGTCTTACATTTATATTAAAGTTGTCTAAAGGACCTCTGCGCAGTTGGCTTCGGCTCCTCGTACTGTGGTCCCGTGAATGGTAAAGACATACATAATAATAGTAATAAAATATATTCATAATTCAAAAATGCAAAATACAAAATATGTTTCAAGTAAGTAAAATTGATCTCATAAAGTTAGATGCCTGCACTAGGACAATCCTGTATAGCAGGCGAAAGAAGATCTATACATTACTTTTGTAGGAAGACATCTTATTTCTAAAAACGTAACTACATACTTATCATTATGCAACAGTAAATAATATCATTATTTTAATATACATACATACATACATACAAAATAAAACCTCATACTCTACATTCTCATAAGAGATAGGCAGAGGAGCATATTTAATTATTTGTTATACATAAAATATACCTACTTACATAACTACAAATCCCCGAAGGGATAGGCAAAAATATTGCAACATTATAGTATATACCTAACATTAACATTTATTCAGAATTACAACATATTACACTACGACTGAGAAATTGCAAACATCAGCAGGAATATAAACTAGGTTACAATACATTCGGTCATTATCTAATTACAATAATATGAAATTAATTGCTTAGGCAGCAATAAGACTGTTATGTTCTGTAACTGTATGTGTAGTATGAACCATATAACAATAACCGTTATGGTTTTGTCAATTTATTCTAATCAAAATAATGACCTAATAATTAAATCCGGTCCACATTCGAAACGTCCTGTACTTAAAAGAAAAGAAAATAAATCTATCAACAAAACTAATATTCTGCCCACAAAATATCATGATTTATATTATTAGAACGAACAAGAGCGTTGTTTTTTTTAAACTAGTTCAACAATAGGAGGATTTAATTTAAGAATACAACAATATTTTTAAACTATTATGACACAGTTTTTGAGGAGTGTGTGTGTGACAGAGTCTGTGTAATATGTAGGAGCTAGTTTGGCTTCGTTCATCGAGATTGACGTCACGGGAAGAAGGGCTATTCGTGTATTCGAATATCCTATTAATAAGATCGAAGGTACCTGCACCTGTTTGATCCAGTTTACTGAAGAGTTCAAAGCGGGAGTGCGTAAAGCGTCTTTCATTTCACGTAAACATCGAAATGTTTAGTTTACATTGACGACATTGCTATACGAAGCTCAATTGGTCTGAGACCATTAGTCCAATGTGTCTCGGTTTCGTTTACATCGTAAATATTTGTCACGTGTGTTAGTTAGGACTGTTAAGAGATTTGTTATGATGGGTACTAAAGCTTAGGAGATGGTGACGTTTGTAAAAGGCATGGGAATGTTACCTATGATGTATACAATCCAATTGCCATGAACGGCTTTTGACAATTGATAAATATATGATTGATGTGGAAAAAATCGGGTATTGGAACTGATATAAGTGCTCACCAAATTAAAAGTAGGTACGTCTGTAGGTACCTCATCTATATTTGACAAAGAATCGAAGGGTCTTGGAACAAGGCTCTTCAATCGTTGTGCCAATTTAATTAAAAGCTGTATAGTTCATCACCAAAACGATATGGGAATATCAGGGATTTTTTTCCAATTTGGCAACTATTCATTTGCCAAGACCGTTTGTTGTTGAATCGCTCAGCTATAAGTGCAACGCGAGTAAAATATGTGTCTATCACATAGCATATATCTAGTGCAAGAAACAAAGTTCAAGGCGGTAGAGAGGTAAAGTGTATATCTCAAAAAGCAGTTCCTATTGAGCTGAAAGCAGTGGTCCCACCAAAATGCTCAGTACTCGCGTAGTGTCCGCTCCGTCGAGTCGACCAATCAGAGCGGTTCGCGCCTTGCGCCCGCACGCGCGCTTTTATCAAAATGCGAATGGCTCCGGAGCGGCGGCGGCGGCATTAATTAATCTATAACAAAATAACTTATAGCCGTCCGTAATCCGCCACAGAGTCAAAGCACAAGCGACCTTCGCGCCGCGAACACATCCTGCGTGCATGCACTATAAAATAAAACACAACAAAGACTTACAAAGTACACAATAAATAAAACAAAAACTTCGCGGTCCGGTTTAGTTAGTTCCCCGCGTTTGCTTCGTGTATAAAAGCGAAAAAGGAAAAGCAGAAATGCCCGCTTTGAATTTCAGTTACGTTTAAAACGTTTCGTGGAACATTGTGCTGTGTCAAGATAAATATATTTGGTGTTATTGAAAGCAAGCCATGAATTATCTAAGTTAAAATAAGATAACATTATCTAGGTGAATGTAAAAGTGTCAGTGTTGTGAACTGGTTCGCGTTCTTAGTTTCTGGTTTGTGTATAAGTGACTATTGAATTATTTGCGACTTTCATTCGGAGCGTCCTCTCGATTAGCATACGAGTGAGTTACTTTGCATATATTTAATGCCACACGGTGCGCCTACACAGTTTGTGGGTCAATACACTTCGCCAATTACCTACAAAACTTGAGAATCGGAAAACGTTCGATTATTTTTTTCTGTTTACCCACTATTCTGTGGTATTTTTTTTAATACCATATTTAAACATAATAAGTTTGTTCAACTGGGTCAATAGCACAATCGTGTACAATTTGCTAGAAAGAATAAGAGAAAAATATGATAATTATATTATAGTAGCTACGAACACGACCATTACTGATAAATACAAGGTAATTATATACGGTGTAGTGACCGATACATACTATTTTCTGGACTTATCAATAACCGGGCTACGATAACTAAGATAAGAAGCGATTTTTTCGTCATATTTATGTATAATAAGTTTTAACAAGACTATTTAAAACATAAAAGTATTAATTATAATTACCTATCTCGTATTTGTAAGAATGTCACTTCTGAAGGGTGTTTGAAAAAATATTAACGAGAAAATAAAATGTCTTCAGAATATCTTCTTGCTTCTGACGGTGCAGTGAAATACCCTAAACAAATATTTATTGAAAAAAACAATAATAACCTGAGCGTTCCTTTTTTTAATTGAGTTTAAAAAGAAAAAAGGTTGTTATCCTCTAACGGGTTACCGGGGCTCCGGCTCGACGTGCAGGAGAAGGAACGGGGTGGTTTTTAGTCAGTAAGAGTCTGACACTCCCTACCGCCTCACCCAGGCGGGAGCAGCCATTCGATGATTTTCACCCTTTAAAAAAATCCTTTGACCTGTATATGTATGTATATATGTGCACGTTCATCTCGCGATTGGCTGAACCGATTTTGATGCGATTTCAGAAAAGTGTTTGTTACACTTCGGTGATGATTTCAGTATATTAATGAACCGACTTCATAAAAACAGCGGGTTGAAGTAGGTACTTTGTTAAAGAATTATTAACAACTAGAAGTGACTACGAATATTTGTAATAAATACTCAGACAGAGACGACATCGTGGACGTTGTTATTATTTATACGAGTGATATTGAGTAATGTAAATAACGCAACAATGATTGTATACACAATAGATTAGCAATCACATTCATATCTTCAGGAAATAGGAAACAAAAGAAAGCGTAGATAAAGTTAAGAAAATACTTGACTGATCTATATCTATATATACGTAATTATATATATAGAGGTATATAGATCAGTCAAGTCATATATTTACTTATATAACATATATATTATCTATATATATAAAAATGAATCCCTTTTTCCCTTGCTCACGGCATCACGCGTGAATGGTTTGACCGATTTCACTAATTCTTCTTTTCTGTATTTGTTATTATTAGGAGACGGTTCTTAAGACAGAAAAACACCTGAAAATCCTACGGGAACGGAAGAAAACGGGATTGCGCGTACGAAGTCGCGGGCAGAAGCCTAGTACTTAATATATAAAGCTGAAAAATTGTTTTGTTTCTTTGAACGCGCTAATCTCAGGCGCCACTGGATAGTAGATGGATAGATAAATTAACGCTTATGAACGACAGTTCTCGATATGCAATGACAAAGTTAAAATATCTACCGTGCCGAACATCTCAATAGTTAGTAGGTTTTACTTAATACATTTGTCGAGGAAGCCTATAAGCTATAAATCATCACGCTGTGATCAATAGGTGCAGGACAGACCGGATGGAACCACGCGAAAATAGCTAGTAATATATTATAAAACATTTGAAGACTATTTGTTTGTTTGTTTGACATTTGGTGTATTTGTCCAACATTTTGTGTTGGATATTGTATTTTTCAAGGAAGATTACTTATATTATAAGTTTTAAAAATTAACACTACGAATACGATCAATAAAAAAAAGCCTAACAGCGAGTAAAACCCCGCGTGTGTAATGTTTCAGATTAAATCTGATCTTATCATGAGTTTAGGATTATCTACAAGAACATTTAATTGTCATATATTGTTCTCATTATCGGGCACTTATTGTTGCTTGTTGTACAACTAATTTATCAATTTGTTTTACAATAAAAAGTTGAGTAGGCCAAACAGGCTTTTAGTTGGACCATAAGTTTTGTGGCTATAAGTTGTGTTTCGAATTAAGTTTAGTGGTAAGATGTATTGTAAGTTTTATAAGTGTCACATGTGTCATGTCATATAGACGGAAGGTCAGTAATTACGTAAGTATTTTAATGTTTTATGTTACTAGCGGACCCCACAAACATTGTTTTGTTTTCGATTTTTTTTGCGTATAATTTTATTAAACTAGAACTGTCTTGTAACAATTCTAACAAAAAAAAAAACGAAAGAATTAGCTAAATCGGTTCAAATATTCTCGAGATTTTTGTGTCTTGCAACACATTAGAACATATTTCTATGAAAATCACAGTTTTCCATTTTAAATGATACCTAGGCAGTTTTTCGTTTACAGTACGTAGAAACTATCGTTGTAGGTATAGTACCTGCTTATTTAAATATATATATATTATCGTTCGATTGTCTATATGTTATAAAATAGACGATTTTTTAAAGATGATCACAAGTTAAATAATTATAAAAAGCCCAACTTAATTTAATTATCAATTTTATTTTAATAAATTAATAATACATATTACTTTACTGGCACAGTAATATTGTTTAAGACATTGTGACATTACCGTTTTTAATTAAAACAGTTTAGTTTATAAGAGTTACTGTTTTAAAAGAAAGCAAAAGAGGTTTATGAGAGTCGTAACGATTGGCGTTCATAGTTTATGCCTACCCCTATGGGAGATAGGCGTAAGGTTATGTATGTATGTATGTATGTAGTTACTGTCTTGTAACAGTTGTAACATTAAGTAACATAACATAACATAACATCACGTCTTTTATCCCCGAAGGGGTAGGCAGAGGTGCACACAGAAGTAAAACCCACTTTTCACTATTTATGTTATGAGTCCCATGTAATAGGGGGTGAGCCTATTGCCATATACCGGGCACAATTCCAGACTTCGTGCTACTACTGAGAATTTTTTAAAAACCCAGTAATACTTTGCCCGACCCGAATCGAACCCGAGACCCCTTGCCCGGCAATCGCACTCGCGACCACTCGGCCAACGAGGCAGTCATTAGTCAGTGTAACATTAAGTATTAGGGTAAATCGGAATTCAAAAGTGTAGGTAGTTATGAGTAGCCTAAAGAATGTTTTTAATTAAAAATAATATCCTTACATACGTATTATTATATTATTTTCTGGTGGTATATATGTATATGGCGGTATATAGGACTAAATTGACTGGCAAAAAATGGAAAAACAGTGATATGTGTATGTGCCTACGCCTGTCTACCTGCTACGAAAAAAACCTTTAAATAGTGAAATAGCTAATATTATAAAGCAATCTAATAAAAATTGTTTTCTCTTCCCAATTGAAAATGCAGTCCAATTTCTCACAATACAGAACAAAATACGTTGACCAATATTTGCATAGGTACAGTTTATGTGTTTCTATTTATATTATAGGTGTATTTTGTTTGTACACATATTTAATAATTATATATATTTTGTAGATATATAGATCTATATATATTACATTTGTATAAGAACATTTGTCATTGAAGGTTTTTTTTTTAAAAAAAAAACGTCCCACACTTTTTTTTTTTTTTTTTTTAAGGGGGGAAAATCATCGAATGACTGCCCCCGCCTGGGTGTGGCGGGAGGGAGTGTCAGACTCTTACTGACTAAAAACCACCCCGTTCCTTCTCCTGCACGTCGAGCCGGAGCCCCGGTTACCCGTTAGGTTCTCCGCGACTCCGAATCGGCATCGGCCGTATTGGGCCCCATCTGTGGTGGTCTGATGGCTCTTTGAGGCGCGCGCGGAACGCGACGCGCCGTACGCTCGGGTCTGTTTCTGGTCGGACGGGGAGCCACCCATGCTCGCCGTCCGCAGGCCCGCGCTTACGGTGGCCGGAGATCGTCTCGCGATCCCCGACGCCCGGTGTGTCCTTCGCGATGGCTGGGTTGCGAGGAGGCAGCGCTTCGCTGCCTCACGCGTCCCGCCTCCTCCTTAGCTAGCATGACTGCTTCGCAAAAGGAGGAGACGGCATCCCAGTCCCCCTCGCTCCGCATCATGGCCTGCACTAGGCCCGGACGCGAGAGGTCGCCATCGCCGATCACTTCCCTGAGGACACGGCGGTGCTCAGCCCACGAAGGGCATTCTCCCACCGTGTGTTCCACCGTGTCCTCAGGGCGGTCCTCGCAGTGATGACACCCGGGCGTTTCCTCCCGCCCCATCAGACACAGGTACCTCCCGAAACTTCCATGTCCGGTGAGGACCTGCGTCAGGCGGTAGGTGAGGACGCCGTAGCGTCTCTCAAGCCACTCCTCAAAGAGGGGACTTACCGCTGCGATGGCAGCGAGCCCACTGCGATGGCAGCGAGCCCAAACGTCCCACACTAGGATTATCTCCTGTGTCGTGGGTGCGTTTACAAACATTCAAGTTCACATACACATGACACCCAGACCCGAAACAACAATTTGTGGATCACACAAAGTGTTGCTCCGTGCGGGAATCGAACCCGCGGCACATTGCACGGCAGCCGGTTGCCCAGCCACCGCACCAATCGTGCAGACAAGTTTGTTTACAATTGTTGTGACACAAGTACACTACACATCTCTGCGTCACCCTGTGGTTGACTGTTAGAAAATACCATCTGGCATTATGTCCACTCGCGTTTACAAAGATTATAAAAAAGCGATTAAGTATAACAAAAAAAATATGTGCCAGACTTTAGAACATTACAACTCGCAAATGTTTTTCAATCGATTTTTACTTTGTGACATAAAATGAAACTGTTTTACCTTTCCCTGTAATGATAATAATAATAATATAATTTCCTAGGTTTATAAACAATACAGTTGTTTTTATTTTCTGGTGACACATATGTATGTGATTATTTATTTATATTTAAAAGTACATAGGTCCTTAAATATAAATAATGACGTGTTCGGAAGTCTCGACTAATAGTTCCGATGCGCACGCGCAGTGCCCATACTCGTCTGCGTAAGTTCCGTTAGCTTGCACGCGAGCGTCGCGCAGTGAGTGTACACAATGAGACTGCATCCATGTTTGGATGAGCCATATTATGAAACATAATAAACTTATAAATAAATACTAGAGGTATATTGCTCGCGACTAACGACTTCTGACAGAATTAAAATTTTTGAATTAGCTTCCAAGGTACATATTATACTATTCTATGGCTGAGCGTAGCAAACGGTATCAGAATCTATTCAGCACCTAAGTTATGTTTATTGTGAAATTAATTAACTTCCGTGATTTAGAGGCTGTTTCACAATATCTGTGCCTTTAGCCAAACGCCACTTTAGCGCTTGTCTGTCTGTATACAGTTTTGCTTAAAGCTATATAAGGTTCACAATATAAGGTGCCTGAACTATGACATCCTGTGGCGAAATGTAATTTTGACACTTGTCAGTGTCATACCACTGACGAGTGTCAAAATTTACGTCAATTCCATATAATTTGGTTTTCTATTCTACATGTAGACTAGCGCTAAATAGCATTTGGCTACAGCTGCTGGATAGCCCCCTCCCAGATAAATTTGAATTAAGAACGTAATTTGTACGTTGTAACTGGTATAGAGGTGGTGAATCCGGCGCTTAATAAAAAAAACAATCCCATAGATGTTTAATACATGAAATGTGACTATAATGATGTTCAATAGATTCAACTTCATGCCAGTCTCCACGAGAGATAGATATGTTGATAGAGTATAGCACTACAGATATAGATTGTCAACAGTAAAACTGTTAATGGCCGTCTGGTAATTTAATTAACACTTATCTTGATTACTTAGTTTATAGCTCTCAATATTTTTATTGTACTTTCGTATTGCTAATAGTGAATATAATGTTTCTTATAATGGTGCGTCCTTATGTCAAGAACGTAGAATCACCAAAATTGCACACGCGTAATTCGCGAAAGTTGCGAGCAGCGCATTCGCAAAATGTGGACAGGACATGTCAAGAAAATAACAAGAACAGTAAGTTTAAAAGATAAGAAAAAACAAAGAATTTGAATTTGATTTTCAAGTTTATCAATTTCCTAGGAAAACGTTGAACATTCCTAGGATTATAAATGAGAGATAAATTGTATTATCATTACCAATTAAACATTAGGAAATTTATTACCTTACGGATCTTGGTATTTTCTGTGACAGACACATCATTATATTATGTAGATCATATCCTTAATTTTTACCCTATTTTTACTAGTTTTTACCAGATATCTCTCGGGCAGGCTTCAGATTCTAGAACAATACTTATGAAAAAAATCTGATATCGAATGGTCTTTGTTACTGCCTTGAAACTAAGCTCTCTAATAGAGGAATCATATTTCAAATTGCTCCTCTAGTTTTAGAATCCAGAGCCTATTCAATGTAAACAATTCATATTTTCCTCACCAATTTTACAGTCACATACGTCAGTGATGCGGTTCTGCGGTTATGGGGTAGATAAATCTCGTAAACTTTGTTCGAATATAGAACACTTTAATTGGTTTTGTGGACTAACGCCCGAATGCTGGAATGCTACTTAAATATTGTGCCATCTCTGTCATTGTACAATGAATTGGTAGTGACAGAAATATACTTAAGCATGACTTAAAATTGAATGGTATTTTATTTATTTACAAATTATGTGTGCACACACAAAAAAAATTTTGTAAACATTGCAAAAGTAATTTGAGTACAATGGGCGGTCTTAAGACACGCGGCGATTTCTTCCAGACAACCTTTGGATGGAATTTTACCAAAGAATCTGGGAATAGACGCGGTAGATGTACAATAAAAGAAAACCAAAATAGAAGAAAAACAAAAAGAAATTAAACAATCAATAGAATTATTAATGAAAATTTTTTAGTATTTTCAGTTTTAGTATTTAGACATAAGATGGATTGGAAGATGATGCAGTGACAAGGATTGAAAAGGGAATGTTACGCTGGTTTGGACATGGAGAAAGGATGGATGAAAGTAGAGAAACGAAAGAGGTAACAGAACGGATATGAATGGGGCCGTCGGTAGAGGGCGCCATGACTAGATTGGCGATATAATATTATTAAAGAAGGGCCAAATAAAAAGTACTCTTAACCGACGAACATACATGAAAAGATTGAAGACTGTTGACGAAGCGAAAGAGGTATGTAGGAATCCTAGTAGTTGGCGTTCCATAGTCTTTGCCTACCCCCATGGGAGACAGGCGTGAAGTTATGTATGTAGTTGAGATGGGCTTTATATTATACGAAGTTTTTTAATTTAGCATATTTTTAATAATCCCTATGGAAATTGAAGAGCGTGTTGTTTTTATGATCTCCGGCCACCGTAAGCGCGGGCCTGCGGACGGCGAGCATGGGTGGCTCCCCGTCCGACCAGAAACAGACCCGAGCGTACGGCGCGTCGCGTTCCGCGCGCGCCTCAAAGAGCCATCAGACCACCACAGATGGGGCCCAATACGGCCGATGCCGATTCGGAGTCGCGGAGAACCTAACGGGTAACCGGGGCTCCGACTCGACGTGCAGGAGAAGGAACGGGGTGGTTTTTAGTCAGTAAGAGTCTGACACTCCCTCCCGCTTCACCCAGGCGGGAGCAGACATTCGATGATTTTCCCCGCTTAAAAAAAAATCACTGTTCACTGTTGTATTCCGATTCATTTAATGACAACGGAAATATAATAGAGGTAGATAGTATCTAAACGTGTGTCCGTAATTGTGGTAACATAAAGATAAATATACGTATTGCAATGTAGATACAGCTGACAATAACATTACAATGTTTTGTCGATGAACATTATGTTTTTATCATAATTTTGGACTATTTATAATATTGGTGGAATAAAAATAATTGAAAAATACCTCAAGTTTGTCTTATAAAAAACTAATTGACTCATAAATTGTAGGTAATGTTTTTCCTTATATGTTTTAGTGTTTGTACAACAAATCTTTTAAATGTTATTGTTTTTAACTTGAAGTGGTACCTATAGGGACGATAAAGAGTTTATCTATCTAAAAACTAATCCATAATATCGTTAAATTGTACTTTTTGTTTGTTTGACAGAGAACCATGGCGAAATTGTGTCTTATGACCATTTTGGTCATATTATTGGTGCATCTCATCACATTTAACCGCGCATACATTTCATCAGATGACGCTGCAATCGCCCATACATATACGTAAGTATTACTGTAATATTAGAAAACTTACCCCTCCCCATCTTCCCGTTCCCGCCATTCTGACTTTTCATTTCTTGATCCACAGATTATATTTTCCTGCTACGTGATGACGTTTCTTTTTTTTTGTCTATGCTTCTAATTTTTTACTATTTAGTTGCAAGTGCAACTGCCACGAAAGGAAAGGGATCCCTAGGTTCCAGCTAGGATATATCCTGTAACTTTAAATTCGAAAGATCGAATTGAACTCGATCGCGGTCTGCCATATTATTCGTGGTGAATATAATATCAATTACTGACGGGCCGTGAATATGATGGAGCTCACTTGAAAGTGCCAATTGGCAGTTACTGAATATACTTACGGATCAGGCAAAGCATTATTATTTATCGGTTTTTCGGATCAGGCAAAGCATTGTTATTTGTCGGTTTTTCGGATCAGGCAAAGCATTGTTATTTGTCGGTTTTTCGGATCAGGCAAAGCATTGTTATTTGTCGGTTTTTCGATATCAGTAAGACAGCGTTCTCACAGATCATTTAGATAGATCCGGACACCGATGTTCTTCCTCCACTCACTCCATTATATAATACTAAATTAATTTAATACAATATGATATTCCAATAGACCTTATTTAGAATTACCGATGTTTAGAGACTTACGTATGAACAAAAAATTACTTTTGTATGAACAAATTTCGTGGATTTTTCGTAATCGTACTGCGAAATCAAACTCGCCTATTAGACGCAGTGATTATGGCAAACTTCTTTTATCTAGGGGAAGCCTATATAAAGAAGTAACTATATATGTAACAGTGATAATGTTCCATCTCTTTTACCAGGCCAGCATGGAGGTACAGGTGTGTACCAGACCAGGGTTGCGAGAGAACGTCGCACCCACAACCAGGTGTGGAGATAACCACCAGGAACAACAGTGGCATGCTGTTTGCCAGTATGGACGTCTGCCGGACAGTCTGTGGCAGATTTGGTGGACTCTGGCCACGACCTGTAACAGCTGCCATTGGCATGCAAACTGTTAAAATTCATCCGAATTATTTGAGGTGAGGATGTTTTTTTATTTATTTTTTCTGATTTATGTTTTTACTGCTATTTTATTTGATGAATAAGTACCTAACTACGGCTCGGATCATAAAATGATTTGTGATATCTTTTTATGCCCATTCTCGTGTTATGCTTCTATTATTTACTGCCATATTAAGGGAATGTAAGTACTATTTATTTGTTATTTAACGGTCTAACCATTTCTAGATAACTATATTATTAATGAAAATATGTTAAATATGTAAATGTAAAAATAATAAATCATAATTGATTATAATTTATTGTCATACCTAAATATACGTACTAGTTCTAGCAACTATAAAGTGACTTATTAATTGTATTTATATAAAACACTACATATTATACTTGTATGACCTTCATTGTTCGTTTCTAACGTACGGACGCACGTAGGTCTAATCTTTAATAGAATTTTGACCTTATTACAAAGTCAAGTCGAAGTCAAAGTCAAAGCTAAATTATTATGTTTTCGGCTTACTCACGTAGTAATTCGACGAGGAACTCGACTAGTTTCAAGCAATGCTAGAGGCTCATATTCATGAGCAGCATTTCGCGATCCGCGACGCGGCGACTGTCGCGCTGCTACCTAAACATAATAATTTATTTAGTAAACATAATAATTGATTTAGTCTCACGAAAGTTACAATTCAAAGTCAAAGCATTTATTTCCATTAAAACTTAATTAGGCACTTGAATTGTCCATCCGTCTGTCTGTCAGTGAAGCTAGGAGCTCGTTCTAATGTGTAGTTTCGAACAGAGAACAATGAGCAAGAAACTCCAAAACAGTAAAGTCGATAAAATTATCGACTGGCTGGGTACATTACATAGGTACCTCCAGTGTTTGTAAAAAACAAAAAAAATTTATGTAAGATACGTATGACCTGTAAAACAAAAAATCTACCTATTATACTAGGTAATACCTGAGTACTTATGTAATATGCAGTTAATACTGCCATCTCATTAAGCCACTTCTTATTAAGTAGGTAAGTACTGTACAGAGGAAAAAATAAATACTAAAAAATGTTTTTCTAAAAGCAGAGCAATAAAGATGTTTTGAATTTTAGACAATATTTGAAGATGACACAGTTATTAATTTTGAAATTACTTCTCCCACCTGGGTGAGGTGGGAGGGAGTGTTTGATACTTACTGAATAAAAACCAGTAAACCACTCGGACACTACTCCTGCTCTTCGAGCCGGAGCCCCGGCCACCCGTTAAATCCTCCTTAGCGAATCTGTAGCATACGCATGAATATTATATAATAATAATGAACTTTGAATTAATGAAAGAACCTCACTTTAATCTTACCAATAAATAAATACGAATGTTTGTAAGTTTCAGTGTATGTTTTACTCAAACACGTCAAAACGACTGAAGGGATCAGAATGAAATTTGGAACTTGTATATAGTCTGCAATAGCACATAGGCTTTTTATACCACGGGAACGCTGAAATGAAGTGTAACTAAAGAGTTTTATTCGGCATACGGCATGAATGCAAGGAACAAAAATAACAATACAATGCAATTGGATTGCGCTGGGAAAGTTGTTGACAGAACCTAGTTACATTACTATATTATATTAGTAAAAATAACTCCGTACGTATCACATAATAAACATACGACTAATATGTAGGCAGGTATATATACTATGACAGTTATAGATATCAAGTCCCACACTACAATTATTATTTTTTAATAGGCACCGTATCGTATGCGAAGGCCATTTTATTTATCATTTGCACGCTCATAAAGTTTCCAATTAATTGACAGATTCATTTGAAAAAAAGAATTGCTCCATACTTTATTGTGACTAGTGATGTACGCTAATTATGCCGAACACGTTTAATTTATCTATGGTTTAATGATCGCGTAACTTATTAATAGATTTATATATTGTTTAAATTACTAGAAAAAGCTACGTAAACGTAGGTAGGTTGCCAATTTTAACACATTGGATGCCGTGACGAACAATGATGACCGACGCTAGGAGGATTAGTCTTTTAACTGTTTTTTGTCGGGAGTTAAAGGCTTAAACGATAAAATCCTTAACTGTGTTTTTATAATAACTATCGTGGGACATACTAAATTAAGTAAAAACGCGGGTTAGTCACGTGAATATACTGAGAAAAGCTCTACTAGTTTCGAACCACAGAGGGGTTCTTCCTCATGAGCAGCGTGCGCGGTCGCGGCGACGTCGCGCAGCTCACTCATGAGGAAGAAATCTTTAACTGTTAATAAAAATCACTAATATATTTAGACGATGTAGTTTAGTGAAATTAAATATCGAAAAAATAACGAATACTTAACGTAAAATGATACATTGACTATCGCCTTACCCAAATAAAAAAAAAACTTTAA
Source organism: Spodoptera picta (assembly GCA_038387885.1). Classification (NCBI taxonomy): domain Eukaryota; kingdom Metazoa; phylum Arthropoda; class Insecta; order Lepidoptera; family Noctuidae; genus Spodoptera; species Spodoptera picta. Next base: position 617,056 of record JAZHFQ010000211.1, on the reverse strand, counting down.
TAAAAAGATCAATGACTGATGATATCATTGTTGCAATATGTCAACTTAGGCTGTTATTATAGCAACTGAACATAATAAAAATAATGATAAATATTTACATAATATGACCAAACTTCCTAGCCTTGCCTTCAAAAACCCGCTTGTCCAATGTAAATTCTTCGACAATTTTTTTTGTTAATTATGTCACACGTGTATCTGTTTTAAGTTTTCTCTGGCACGAATAGGCCGGCTCGACCGGAGTGATACGGCTGGCACAGAAAAACCGACGTGAAACAACACTGTCTCATAGTGTAAATGATGTTACCGGAGGCCCAATTACCCTCCTCCCAAGTCTCCTCAATCTAGAATCCCCAACAATCCTCCAAATTTTTTAATCCCATAAACGCCATCTCTGGTGTTTCGGGAATCCACGGACGGTGCCGATTGCTTACCAGCACCTTAAAAAATTGGAACCTGTTTAATTTAAAAAAATGTTATTTATAATAAATAGCAGTAACGGCAGTAATCATGTGATTTTATTTTTTACCTGGCCAATGATGATAGAATTGATAGATATATTTGCGTGTATGAACCATTAATCAAAATGACTATGAACATTAAAATAGATGTAATTAATTCCTTTTACACATTAAAGACATTGATTGACATTGAATATAAAACAGACTGAGTTATAATCGAAAGTAAAATAGACATTAAGCTTAGGTCACACTGAAGGAATGAATGTCAAAATTATTGAATATCGGTTAATGTTTTAGTAATGAGTTATTAAGCATTATTAGGCCAGTGCTGATACATTCTAAAACGGTAACGAATGCAATAAAATAGTAGCATTATGTAGTAGGATGAAAGTCGAAATCCATTGGTAATGAAAGAAAATTATCTATGTATGTAAAAATTACAAGCAAAGATAATAATTTACGAACTAACACTTATTATAATTCTATCTAAATCAATTCAGCTATTCAGCATAAAAAACAAACAAGATAAATGAATGTATCTATTGCTTTTGTGGCTATTACAGACATTGATTAAAGTTGTCATTATTTAATTAATATTTGCTTATTCGGATTCAGATCGCTTGTAGTGAAGAATAATAATGCCAATTTTCAGTAAAGGTGATAATTGACTATATCTTGGTTTTCGGGAACCTATAAGAGACACGTAACAGTAAAGGTAAGGGGTTAAGTAACTCTTATAGTTGAGGAGTGGTTGGTGTGATAAGAGAGTGGATAAATTGGACATAGTGTATGGACTCAGCTTTACGCCTCACCGAACGACGAACGATTGCAAATAATTGTTGTACTAGGGTGAATTGTTACTACACATATCCTGTCCTCTCCATGTCGATATAATAAGGCTGCTTCGTATTAGTATAACGAAATAATGATAACTGTAACTACACATAATGAAAATATATTTAAATGTACCTACACCTAAATATAATAATGTGGGTATATGAAATCACAAATTATTACAGTTGGGATATTTCCACATTGTCATCTACTGATAAAAGCCGGTAAACACATACGAAAATAAACGATAATGAATTTACTATATTTAGTAACACAATGTACAAAAATTCCGGCTGATGTTGATAAATTAAAATATATAATATAACTAGCTTCTGCCCGCGACTTCGTACTCGCAATCTCGAAAAAAATTTAGTGGTGGACTACCCCTAACATTTAGAGGGATGAAAAATAGATGTTGGCCGATTCGCATAGATACTGGATAAGCACAAAAATTTCAACAAAATCGGTCAAGCCGTTTCGGAGGAGTATGGCAACGAAAACGACTGTGACACGAGAATTTTATATAATATAATAAATATTCGGAGTAATGTTGTTTTATTAAGGTTTAAAGTATCTAGATCTAGTCCCTTCTACCTAGTAATGAGTAGGTAGCGAAAACATACACAAGTCTTATTTAGATAGTTTTCAATTATTGTGTACTTCGCTAGGTATATAACCACATAATACCTAATGAATATTATTTTAACAAAAACAGCACATAGAAAAAACGATGTATCAATACAGAAATAAAGAAAATTTATTATCATGTTTTCGGTTTACTCGCGTACCTACCTGTTTGACGAGAAATTCGACTAGTTTCAACCCATACTAGAAGTTCATATTCGTGAGCAGCATTCTATACCTCTAGAATCAGATACAGTCAAACAGTTACGTGCGTAAGCCGAAAACAGAATAATTACTTTGGTATGTTACACGAAAGTTCTAATAGAGAGAAAACTTACTTCAGTTGTAAGGTATTCATAGGTCACTTATGAATAATGCAGTTTTAGTATAAAAACTATAAAAACAAGTTCACAGTCCATTTGTTTCCATTCTAATCATAGAAACGGGAAAGCAACGGCTGTTGGAACACGTCGCGTGAAAATGGAGGAAACCAATTTCATAATAGTTTTGAAATCGTTACGAATTCTTGTTCTCCTAACTTCCCAGTGTCATGTTTTTCCTCGACATACATAAATAAATTAATCTAACAATGTGTTAAAAATATTCCACAGCATTTCTAGCTAAGTATTTTGCAGTAATGATTGATAAATGCACGGTTTGTGGGCAACTAGGTGCCTTGCGTTTGATGTCTAAATTTCAAGCATATTTTCGTTGAGTTTTCTATGACTTCATTCTTTATTAAGACTTATTTATTAGTCCCAGTTACAATAGAAAGATAATATAGTTATTATTTTGTTATGTGTGGGAGAGCCATGCTTCGGCCCGAAGGGGCCGGCTCCACTTTTTTTTTTTTTTTTTTTTTAAGGGGGAAAATCATCGAATGACTGCTCCCGCCTGGGTGAGGCGGAAGGGAGTGTCAGACTCTTACTGACTAAAAACCACCCCGTTCCTTCTCCTGCACGTCGAGCCGGAGCCCCGGTTACCCGTTAGGTTCTCCGCGACTCCGAATCGGCATCGGCCCTATTGGGCCCCATCTGTGGTGGTCTGATGGCTCTTTGAGGCGCGCGCGGAACGCGACGCGCCGTACGCTCGGGTCTGTTTCTGGTCGGACGGGGAGCCACCCATGCTCGCCGTCCGCAGGCCCGCGCTTACGGTGGCCGGAGATCGTCTCGCGATCCCCGACGCCCGGTGTGTCTTTCGCGATGGCTGGGTTGCGAGGAGGCAGCGCTTCGCTGCCTCACGCGTCCCGCCTCCTCCTTAGCCAGCATGACTGCTTCGCAAAAGGAGGAGACGGCCTGGCCGGCTCCACTGGAGTGATACCACGGCCTCACAGAAAACCGACGTGAAACAACGCTTGCGTTGTGTTTCGTCTTGTGAGTGAGGTTACCGGAGGCCCAATTACCCCCCTCCCTAGTCTCTCGAATCCCTGAATCCTCCACAATCTTAAAATACCAAGGAATATCAAGAGCAATATTTATATTTCTTGACTGTTTGGCCATCAATACAAGGCTTGTCCTCAGCACTTTCTAATAACATTTTCAGGAAATATTGAAACTCTTTGTCGACGTTTCTCGTGGCCTGCTCCTCGGTCAGAGGTGAAGCATTGTCATAAAGTGCCAATGCTAGCCTTCTGTGTACTTCCCCATGGACGTCGATGCGGACGATTGTTTGATGCTCAGTTGTTATTTTTTATTTTCTTTGTTACTTTTTAAGTTATTCAGTTTAATATATAAATGTAACTGTTATTTTCAATACTAAAATTGATTAAAATAATCAGTATTTAGCATAATTATGGAACGTTACTGAATTTTTAGCTTAGACCTAATCCTTGTAATCGATGTTACTATGACACTATGATAAAAGGGGACAAAATAGCTGTCCATTAACCGTAGCATATCGTTTAAAATTGGAATTAAATATGCAAAAAAAAAACGAACGGTTGATCGTAAAAGTATGACCACGTTGTTATTGTCGCTGGTCGGTCAGGTGTCTCGCGTGCGTCTATCTCAGCAGATCTATTCTCGGCACAAATGTACTGGGTTACGTCACTAGCCTGCGTCACAACACTACAGTGACATATTACCTGTGACAGTTCAGTGGCTCGTGAAGTCTATGTCTAAGAATAGGTACCGCCTCCCTTAGGTGTCGTAATCGTAACATTTTGATAATTATTTATTAGAGCCAAGTCTTACATCATAACACGACTTTGTTCCCCAAAGAAGGAGACATATCCAGATGTTTTTATAATAACTATCGTGAGGCATACCTACTAAATAAACAGTATAAATTAATAAATAGTTTAGTTAACATAAATAAATAAACATATCCAGATGATCTGAATGTTATTTTTTACAGCAGCCAGTTTTATTATGAACTTATGTAATGGTCTTAAAACTTTTGATTTTTAAATATGTAATAAGCGATCGAATAGCGAGCGAGCGACTATTGTTATATACAGTAGATAACTATGTATTTCATCACTACATAGTATAAAACAAAGTCGCCACCCGCGACTTCTCTTTAAAACTACGCAACTGATTTTGATGCGGTTTTTTTAATCGATAGAGTGATTTTGAGGAAGCTTTATATGTATAATACATGATATTGCACCCGTGCGCAGCCGGGGCGGGTCGCTAGTTTGTTTAAAAAAGGGCTTAATCTAGTGACTGTAATAAAATTGTTATGCAATATATCAGTTTTTGTAGTTTGATCACTGACATAGTGGTTTCGGGTTTTTTATAATATCAAAATCAGTACCTAACATGTTTTTCAATTATTTGTGAATGGGATCACTCAACTGCGACGTCATAGATTTTTGCGTCCACAAGCATACTACGTCTGTCGTATAAAATTAGCTAGAAAAGTAGGAAAAACTAAATTTAAAATCAGAGTACGTATAATTGATAGGTGTACTTACTATTATTTTTAGCTAGTTGAATAGATTTTAGAAAGTTATAGATTTTAGACCGAGGAATCCTTTCCTATTAACATGTTAGTACTTAAGAGACTGACACTCCCTCCCGCCTCACCCAGACGTGAGAAGTCATGATTTTCCCGCCTTAAAAAATCGCCGCATAGGTCACCGATGACCTTAATGTTAGCGGAGGATTTACCTTTACCAGTCGGGGTCCATATCTGTCGGGGCAGTTTAGTTAACGGCTTACCAAATTTTACAAAAGTAACTGTTATATGATAATAAAAATACAACATAATATGTAATCTAGTAGATAACTAGATCGGGAAACTCGCCGCCCAACCAGAACCAGGCCCGAGCATACAGCGCGTCGCGTTCCGCGCGCGCCTCAAGGAGCCGTCAGACCACAACAGATGGGACCCAATAGGGCTGTTGCCGATACGGAGCCGCGGAAAACCTAACGGGTTACTGGGGCTCCGGCTCGAATTACAGGAGTAGGAACGGGGTGGTTTTTAGTCAGTAATAGGCTGACACTTCCTCTCGCCCTGACCCGGATGGGAGAAGTCATTGGATGATTTTCCCCCCTCAAAAAAAAAATGGCATATTACGATAAATAATTATAGTCCAGAATCACTGTGCGTAACAATCGGACCGTTCCCGCTAACAAGAAGAAATTCTTTTTACAATTTTATTACTTTATTCAGCATTGAGCAGTTGATTACAACTATTATTACATAAAAGAAATTACTTTTATGAAAATGAAACTTATTTTTTACTTTTTGACCATCACCTGTCGGCGTTTTTCGGGACTTTTCCGGTTAGGTACACCTGTAACTATATACTTCTTTTTATCCCGACAATGCTAGCGACTCCACTCGTCAGTACCTACTTAAACATAAAAAAACCAATACCAAAGAATGTCGATACAATGACAATAACACAGTACAAGTACAAGTAACCTTCATATATCTTGTGGAACTATAATTATATTTGTTGTCATTATGTGATTATGTAGAATTGTGGCTATATACATTCGTGGGAACTTCATCTCCTATTGTGATGCAGCATTGATGGCTTTTAGAGGTATATACATTTTTAGAGGTCTTGCCGTACTGTACTTACATATTATCGTTTTTTCCATTATGTATGTACTTATTTATCTACAATGCATTTGTATGTGGACACTATAGATGAGAAATCGCTTTTTAGTAAAGGTGAACTGCAATAAACTCTGTCTCTACGATGTATTGTGGTTAAACCTTGTCAGTTATTGTAAAAAACAGTAAACGGTAAAACGATGTGGATCCCTACTGATTTCGATTTTTATTCATTTTCTCATGTCAATATACGCTTTAAAAAGGTTTGCACGATGTTGGTTTTGCAATATTATTTGTCTAGTTAAAGATGGATATCGTATGTAATGTTGAGCATAAATAACTTTATAAATAATATATTTTACTTTATAAATACCTACTTTATAAATAGCATAAACAGGTTAAAATGTAAATCGGTTAGTACTTATTTAGTTTTGAAGTTTTCTTTTAGCTCTCAATTCATCAATAGATTAAAACTGCAAAACGGATTAAATAAAACTTATCACACAAATAGACCATGAGTAGAATTCATATCCTTCTACATTAGATAACTGTACAGCAGAAATTATTGAGAGCGGTATAGGTTAAATGAAATAACTACACGTGGGTAGGAACACATCTAGGAACATTTACTACTTACTGAAATGGTCTATAGACTATTGCTGCATTACCACTTCAAGCATAAACTGGACAATACGGCTATTTAATAGCTACCAGAGTAGGTCGTGAATTGGAAGAATTCTGGATTGGAACTACTTAATTGGCTATCTGACCGGACACCGGACTATATAATGATCAAATATACTAGGCATTTTAACAGTTTGTGGGCAATCGGACCAGATTATTCAGTGATCAAATGCTACGTGTATGTGGTAGTAACATGCAGTAGCGTAACTATATCAACCAACAGTTTGGGGCCCGTGGCAAACTCATCGGATGGGCCATCATTCCCAATAGGAAACAGAGAAGTTCATATACAAACCTCTGAACGGGCACCTTCCAGCTGGGGGTCCCTGGCATTTTGCTGACTTGCTACCCTGTAGTTACACCACTAGTAAGATGAGAAATATTTGCTCAACACTTTAGTATTCTGTAACGGCAGTTACTGTTACACTTTCCACATACAGCTAAAGACTTGTTAAGAACTAAACATATAGCATCAACATTTTTCGTGTTTTAAATATTTCTATAAGTAAGTTTTGCAGCAGAATCATGCACCTTTTAGTTAGATAGATGATAACAACATAGTTCAAATATTCCAGTAAAGCATTGATGCTTGTCCGAATATCGAGCTAAAACAACCAACTCAACAGTTGCACTAACAACTTCTAAACAAACGGAAACAGGATACAACTTTATTATTTATTTATTTATTTATTTAACACTTTATGTACAACTGTATACAATGGCGGACTTAATGCCGAATGGCATCCTCTACCAGCCAACCATAAGGTGATGCAGAGAAGTGTTACAGTAGGCTTTAAAAGAAGTTTGCATCTATCGAAAAAAAATAAAAACGAGGGTGATAAATGTACGTACATATGTATAAAGGTATCCTAGTACATAAACTACATACCAATACTACATACTAATATGAAACATAAATATAATATGTAAATAATTAAATATATACCTCTATATATGTAATATAAAAAATAATATAATATAAAAATAAATATACCTCTATAATGGGTATGTAGAGGTATTATAGGCATATAAAACATTTATTTAGCCATTCAAGCTACATTTTATTTAGCTTCGTTGTGTAAATAGTGTCTAGAAGTGGTTTCCTGTTATTTATAGCACGCACTCTGTCAAACACTTGGATGGCACCCAGCAGATGAAACGATTTATTTTCGTTAACCCTTCCTATTTACACTATATCAATGTATTATTGTATACACATCCCAAATATATTATGTCGCAACCGGATTATAATACAGTATCTATCCATTCTTATAAAAACTAAATATGGTAGGAATCGTAGTAATAGGGATGATGACAGGGTATGAAAATTAAAAATCCAATTAGTCCGTCAGTTAGGTAATGAAAAAATATTAGATACGTATTTTTTTATTTTGTTGTATAATAAAATGATACTTAGATATAACGGATCAAAGTTTAGGAGTGGGGGCTAAAACGTCATTTCTACGTATAAAATGTACATACAAGTGACGTCACGCGACATTTTAAATTAATATATAGTCGAAAGTATTCGTTTCTGTAAAATAATAAAAAATACGAGTGTAATATTTAAAAAAAATCTATCAGATTGCACATTAAAATAAAATTTAGTCATTATTGGCGTTCCGTAGTGTCTGCCTACCCCCATGGGAGACAAGCATTAAGTTATGAATGTATGAATTTGCATATAATTAGGTCTAAGCTTAATAACATTATCCCTGTAAACTAGTGATGCCTTAACGATTGATTAATACCTAGCTATTTAATTGAATGGCTCATTGCCTCATTCAGGTCGTTGAAAATAAAATAAATTAGAAGTCGACTTGGTAAAATGTATGACATACATTATTATTATACATACTTGCATAATAATGTCATTTGGTGTTATAATAAGTTAATTCAGGGTCACCGACTAGGGGTCAATGAACTTATACTCTTTAATGACTTTAGCTAATATTTGTTTTGCATTTATGTGAGTAAATAATACTCTAATACCTACATCGGTTAAGGAAAAGGTAACGGGTTTAAGTGAACAAATACTTAACAAAACACAGTCAAATTGAGAATGTCCATTTAATTTTTATTTGAAGTCGTTACAAACAAATATTGTTTTAATAAACTTTTTTTAATAATATCTCCATGCCATAACTATACCTATTCCCTAAGTATACAGGGTGATTTGTAATTTGACCATAATCTCGTATGGGGTTATAGAAATGATCATTTCCAACAATTTTGTCGAACAAATATTTTACTTTTAGTTTCAAAATGACGTCTGCGGTAACTCTAAAAATGAAAAAAAAAACTACAAAAAGGAAACACCATTTTCTACTTTTAATTATTTTACTTTATTGGTTAATTTACTACTTCTAATCATCAAATACACAATAATAATATTATTTTAGACACAGTCATCCCAAATTCATAGAATATTGGAAATTTTTACAAGTTGGTCTCAGAAAATGTGCTTCTGTAACATAAAAAATTACGCATGTTGTGCACTTTGTACAAAAGAAAAAATCTACATTTCTTAAGCTTTCATATGGCGTATACAACGTCAGCCTACCTGGACTAATGCCAAAGATATTAGACAAGCAATGGACCATGGTAGTAAAATAATAAAGAATAATAATATGCTGATTTCTACAAATCAGCACATAACATTTTGTAACATACTTAGGAAGATATCATACTCTTACAGTCTCCATGTGACGGGGTTTAGCACCACAATGCTAACTAAAGTTGAACGAACGGCTGAGCTCCAATAGGGTTGAACAACCTATCTCTTACTATAACGGTTACTTGACCTACGACCTTACACGTCGCGTCAAATTTGACAACCATGAACGAAATGATTGCTGAGTAGACAGCAGCACATGAAGCTACTCAATTCTAAACTTTTTGCTTAATAGATTATAAACTTTTTTGTTTTGTGACGAAGTCGAAAATGCATTGAAGACGTGTGGTAGATAGATGAGCTGGTATTAACGTCAGTACCTACATAAAGTTTTATTATTTTTATCAAAACTAATATTGGTCTTATCTTGCCATGTTGATGATGTGGTCGTAAATGAAGTAGCTGTATACAGATAAACGGTTATTGAATTTTAAAATTCACAGTAGTTGGTGGTTGAAGTTTTGAAAAACATAGCTAAAACAACAATAGTACAGTGGGGGTACCTACTTGCAATCAACAAACAACAACGCCAATCATCGGAAATGATATAGCAATTGAACTATTTCCTTTTGGCAAAATAAATCAATTCTCCTCGCAAATCGTACCAATAGGACTGTTTCGTGTGCAACTTTAGGTACCCATTATAATCTTTTAATGAGTAAACCAACAGACAATACACAGGTTTTCAAAAATCTGTAATGAATAATAAAACCTAAAAAACAATAAATAATAAGTACCCTACAACCATAATAATAACGATCGAAATTAAAATCAACGCCTTTAGATAATCCGCTAGTTTAAAAGTAGGAACGAAGAGACAAGAAGCATTCCTTAATTAAAACGGAATGTCCTAAGACCATTTGAATGATGGTACCTGGTTGGAGATTATTGTTTAAGAGAACCTAATGGTCACTAGACCATTAGGTTAGAAATACTAATTTCTGACCATCAATAATTAAGTAGCTATAACCCTTGAAGCTCATCATTTATTTTACTTTTTCCAGATTCGATTTGCAAAATGTTCCCGCACCAGTTGTATCTCTTATGGCGGATATGACAAAGCTGGTTGGCCCCAATCTGGTGGCAGAATGTGATGGTACCGTGACTGAGGTTGTTGAAACGCCTGTCATAGTCTACCTGACCGTAAGGAGTGAGGACAAGTCTTTAACCCTGAACACCAATGAGGAATACATGCTAGATGTCCAGTATAATAATAAAGGTTGGCTTTTTTCTATAATTTTATTCATGGTAACAATTCCTTATAGAATTGAGCATGTAGAGATATTATTAGATTTATTTATTAAAACAAACAATGTTCTTCCTTCAGAGGGGCAGGTATCAGTGCGCATAACTGCTGAAACAGTATACGGAGCCCGCCATGCGCTGGAAACGTTCACACAATTAGTAGCATCCAGCAAACCAGACTTCGCAGACGACCAAACTTGCAGCCTCCTACTCGTCTCTGGTGCTAAAGTTCGTGATCGTCCAGCATACAAATACAGAGGACTCCTAATTGATAGCAGTAGACATTTCATACCCATGGAAAATTTGAAGAGGACCATGGATGGCATGGCAGCCAATAAAATGAACGTGTTCCACTGGCATGTTACCGACTCACATAGTTTTCCTCTTGAGTCTACTAGAGTGCCACAGTTTACCAGGTAAGGCTTTCATTCAAGATACTCTAATTTTCCAGAGTTGTGCTATGTAGTATCTAAGTAATTGTACTTAGATAGTACACATCACAACTCATGTAATTATAAGTAATTGTACTTACAAGGAAATAAACCAATGTTTATAGTCGTATCTTATTCTTTATCGTCGAAACAGGATTTTAGTTGTATGTGTGAGTAGGGTTATAAATGTGGCAGTAGGTATCTTTTGTTGCGGGGAACATTTGTTACATACATCCTATTTGTCTTAATTTTGACTTGCTTTTATTATGCTTATTTCAGATACGGAGCCTATTCTTCGGAGGAAATCTATTCTGCGGAAGAGATTCGGGAGCTGATCCAATATGCTCAAGTACGAGGCATTCGCGTCGTCATCGAAATCGACTCACCCGCACACGCTGGCAATGGTTGGCAATGGGGACCTGTAAGTACATAATATCTACTAGAAAACTGTAAACGAAATACTGGCTTTTTATTCATTCCTTTTTTTGTCACCGGGTTTTTCTTTCTACCTGAAGTAGAATTTTATGTTCTCTAAGATAACATGCTTAGATATTTACATTTGGCTGCATGTTCTTTTAAACATTCATTGAACCGCTGAATTACGGAAGAGTTTACAATAAAATAGATTTAATACAATAGGGTAGTAGACAGTGTGTGAAAGTTAAAAATGTAATTAGTCCGTCAGTTAGATATTGAAAATATATTGGACGCATATTTTTTTATTTTGTCGTATAAGAAAACAATACTTACTTAGATAAAATGGAGCTAAGTTTAGGAGTACTATAAAATGTAGATACTAAAACATGACGCTACCCGATAGTCTACCAGACGGACATTAAAATAAAATTTAGTATACTACCCCCTATTGTTTTGACGCACTTTCAGGAGTATGGTTTGGGTCATCTCGCAGTCTGTGTAAACCAATGGCCGTGGCGAGGGATATGTGTGGAGCCTCCCTGTGGACAGTTGAATCCTGCCAACCCTGAGGTGTACCGCGTGCTAGGTGACTTGTACCGGGACATCGCTGATGCTTTACCAGCACCTGCCTTACTTCACGTTGGAGGAGATGAGGTGAGTTCTTGATTCATCTACAACCTCCCGATATTGTCAATTAACTCACTCCCGAAGTTAGGACTGCCTCGTTGACTGAGTGGTCGCAAGTGCGACTGCTTGACAAGCGGTCTCGGGTTCGATTCCCAGGTCGGGCAAAGTGTTATTGGGTTTTAAAAAAAAAATCTCAGTAGCAACACGGAGTCTGGGATTGTGTCCAGTATGTGGCAATAGGCTCACCCCTGATATAACCCATAACATAAATAGTGAAAAGTAGGTGTTACATTGTCAGTGGCATTACCTAAGTGCCGTAATGTGCACATCTGCCTACTCCTTCGAGGATAAAAGCTGTGATGTTATGATGATGACGAAGTCAGGATTTACCCACATTGAGATAATAAATAAAGTCAAGTTGCTCCAAACTCTCTCTTTGATACACTGATATTAATAGTTAAATGTTGAAAGACAATTGATAACGAACATTATATTTTACAAGGTTTACATTGAATGCTGGAATCGGACCGAAGAGATAATCAATTACATGAGAAAGAAGAACTATGATCCAACATCGGATGGTTTCATGAAATTATGGGCAGAGTTCCATGAGAAGGCGTTGGCTGCTTGGGACGAGGTGATGGAAGCAGCGGGAACACCGAAGCAACCCGTCATGATCTGGTCTTCCGACCTGACACAGCCGCAGTGGATCAACACTCATCTGAACAAAGAAAGGTACTTTAGTTAGAATTTAAAGTAGGAGGTGTAGAATTTATCAATGGTATGCTATATTTAATCTGATAGATTTTCAAATTCACGAAAAAAATGTCAGATTGGGGTGAATATGAGTTCATAGGGAACACTCACGAAACATCGTGGAAGTCGGACGAAGGTATTAGTTCTTTGAAGACACTTAAACTAAAACAATAACTTTTAAGTGAATCTACCATCGAGGTAGCCTGAAATGGGTTTGACAAAAGTTGAAGTTGTACAGTTGACTGCCTCGTTGGCCGAGTGGTGGCAAGTGCGACTGCCGGGCAAGGAGTCTTGGGTTCGATTACTGGGTTTAAAAAAAATCTCAGTGGTAGCACGGAGTCTGGAATTGTGCCCGGTATATGGCAATAGGCTGACCCCCTATTACATGGGATCCATAACATAAAATTGTGAAAAGCGGGTGTTACATGGTACAGTGGCATTAAGTGCCATAATATGCACCTCTGCCTACCCCTTTGGGGAAGAAAGTCGTGATGTTCTGTCATGTGAAGTTATACACACTACACAGCTTCATCGACATAAATATTGTTTTATATTTTTAGAGTCTGATAATGTGTTACAGGTATATTGTCGAAGTATGGGAGCCAGTAGGCAGCCAATTGCTACTCAAACTGCTGGGGATGGGATACCAAACCGTCTCAGTGCCCAAGGACATTTGGTACTTAGACCATGGTTTCTGGGGAATCACCAAGTATAGTAATTGGAGGAAGATGTACGCCCACATGTTGCCCACGGATGACAATATGCTAGGAGGAGAGGTCGCCATGTGGACCGAATATTTGGATGAGCAGGCCTTAGGTACGTTTAAGAGTATATATGCTTGTTTAGTATTATAAGGCTGAAGAACTTTTTTTAACTACTGCAGTAAATTGAGTAGTTCATTTATTGAAGCAGACCAACCAAAAAAAATGAGGTAAACCAGCTGACAGATGACCTGATGGTAAGCAATCGGCGCCGCACCGCGGCTTTACAAGTGCGTTACCGGCCTTATGGGATTTGGAAATTTGAGGATTGTGGAGGATTCGAGAATTGGGGAGACTAGGGAGGGGGGTAATTGGGCCTCCGGTAACCTCAATCACACGACGAAACACAACGCAAGCGTAGTTTCATGTCGGTCTTACGTGAGGCTGTGGTATCACTTCGGTCAAGCCGGCCGATTCGTGCCGAAGCATGGCTCTCCCACACTTGAATGGATGCGTTACCCGTCGGTAACAGTATAGGCAGTGGTAGAAGTGGTGATATATAATTGACTATGAAGCGTTATAAACGTTGTTGGAAGTCTTAAATACTGAGACATTTAAGACTAATTCAATTTTTTTCGTATGGTATAAAGTGCGTAGGACGAACGAATGACATCATCTGTGTAAGACATTATAAAACAGCAGCCCACCTGTGATAGAGATCAGACGTCAAAATGTTACAATCGATCGATCATCGCAATAATTATTAATAGTTAGTAAAACACAGTTTTTTTATCGCGTTTGTTAGTCTAAACTAGAAAAACTTAGATTACGTAGGTAGATGTTCAATAGAAAAATGTAAGTTAAAAAGGAAGCGTTATGTTTATCTACCTACGATATTTTTTATCGACTGTCTTGTATATAACGATATATCCGATAAGATAATTTTGAATCTTTTATGAACACTCATATACACAGTTCCTATATATTACCGAACCCAACTGTCCTAACTTAGGTAATCATTGGGTACCTAATCAATACACATTTGGGACGATATAGTTTGAAGTCTGTGAAGTTTTTTTATGTAGTTTTTACCATGACGTCTACCTATAGACAAGCGATGTGTGACGTAGCATTAACTAAATTTGATTTTCATAAAATGGAGTCCAACGTAACAGCAGAAAGTTGATGTTAACTAGTCGTAAATTGCCGAACGTGTTAAGCTATTTTAGTTTTAATATGATGATGATAAAGCTGTGGTTTCCTAACACAATATTTTTATATCCAGACACGCGCGTGTGGCCTCGCGCGGCGGCAGTAGCGGAGCGATTGTGGTCGGATCCAACGTCAGATGTGTTTTCGGCTGAAGCGCGCATGCAGAGACAGCGCTCTCGGCTCATCAAGCGCGGCCTGCGCGCAGACGCCATCTCCCCTGCATGGTGCTCACAACACGACTCCAGGTGCTTCTGATCTCCTGATCCTGCTACACAAAATGTTGAAGGACTTCCTTACCTCTGACACAATTCTCCTCTGAGATGATTCAAATTTATACATATAGTCTCTGTGTGATGGAAGAATACCTTAAGTTAACTTAGCCTATGTTACGAGGGAATTATATTTCTTTTGAATGGCAAAAGTGACTAATGTCTTTGATAAGGAGAGTAAATCGATCTCGGTGAACAAATAGAACCCTTAAAGTTATATATTCCTAATCATTAAAAATATAAATTATAAAGTTCTTTAAGAACTTCATAAATTAAGACAGTGAAAAGTCTTTTAAGAACTTTATTATAAACTTAGAACTTATACATTGAGAAGCCTATAACTGTATCAAGGCTGAGTTTAGTCATTCATCCAAATATAATTACAAGAAGGGCTCTCACTAAATTACGTAAATATTATATTGTTATTTTTAAATGTAAGTGTACTTAAAATTAATCTATAAAAAACTAGCAACCCGTCTAACTTCGCACGGGTGCAATATGCATGTTTTATACATATAAACCTTCCTCAAGAATCACTCTATCTATTAAAAAACCGCATCAAATTACGTTGCGTAGTTTTAAAGATCTAAGCATACATAGGAACATACAGATGGCAGATAGTGACTTTGTTTTTTACTATGTAGTGATTAATCGATGGTGGTAATATAAAAGTTTTATGCCACCCTGTTAAGTTACTGTGCATAGACTTATCCTATTCATGAAATTGTCCCCCTATATGGAACAACAAGTATATATATTAAACAACTAAGTATATATATTATAGGTAGGTGGTAGCAAAATATAATGCAAATAGGTATATAAGGTAATATGTAAAGCAATATGTGTTCTATTATTTATATATAATGTTATAAAAGACATATAATAAAGCACAAATGTGAAAAAATGGTGCTATATAGATGGTTATAATACCTACCTTTTTTTGATGACTGGGGGGAAACCTTCAAAAGGCGCCTAGCTTTTTGGGGAGAAACCACGCCCGTGGCCACCTTCAGCACCGGTAAGGAGCCTTATATATTACCTACCTATTATATATTACCTACCTACCTACCTACCTTACAAAATATATTCAGAAATAAATTCATGTCAAATTCGGCGTTTTGATGTATCTGCATTTATTATTATCTACTAGATACAACCTTTAACGAATGTAATTAAAAAAATGTAGAAGAAATGTTACTGTTAAGTGTATCAAAGACCGCAAAATTGAATTTTCTTATATTGAGATTCAGACCAAGAACTCACAATTATATTACACAATCCTAAAACTACTGAAGTAAAATAAAGACAGATCGTCATATAACTGTGTTGACTTTTTGAAGCAGTTCTTTTGAGAAAATTACCTTACCATATTTATCTTAAAGATTGAGCCGCTTGACTAACTTGATGTTTTGGTAGGAAAATCTACCGGTAACGATTGTATTGCCTTTAAATATTAAAAATAGAAACCTGCGATTTCTGACAGTCGAAATTCTTGTATACTGCACGACTGAGGCTTTTTAAACCTGATAGCATAGTACGAATTTGTTTAATGTTTAAAGAAATCGATACGAGTATGAGTTCGACGCTCTGATTGGTTGGTTCATTGGAGTCGGCCAATCAGAATGGCAAGCACGAATATCTATCGCATTCGTAACGTAATATTATCGAGCGCGTGCGGTTGCTCAGCTCCAGTGAGTCAACCAATGTGGGGCCTTAGTACGAGTATGTTTTACGTACGAATTTGTTTTACGTACGAGTTTATTTTACGTACGAGTTTGTTTTACGTCCGGCGTTCTGATTGGCCAGCTTCAATGTACCAGCCAATAACAATGCCGAACGCATACTCGTTGCGATTACTTTAAACGTAAAACACACTCGTACCAAGGCCTCAAAGCGCCGAACGCGCTCGATAGTATTACGTTACGGATGCCATAATTATTTGTATTTTGCACACTGAGCGCCGAATGTGGTGTCGTGTCGATTACTTTAAACGTAAAAGAAACTCGTACTAACACCCCTAAAAGATATATTATAATGTTAGAGGAGACAGGGGCTAGTTGTTAAGGTGATACTTATTTATTGGAGTTTTAAATACATCTTTAGAATTTTTATA